>WSUB01000020.1:220010-319966 GCA_019633425.1 Tulasnella sp. 424
CGGTCGTCCAGAGCGATGGCGTCGTGATGATGATATGCCACCACCTCGAGCAGATGGAAGCCAAATTCCAAAGCGCCGCAATGCTCCATGTTTGGGAGTGGACTGAAATCGAAATGATGGAAGCGAGTAGTTCTGCGGGAAGTTTGTTTATGGGGAGCATGGCGTTGTGTTGTCGTCTGAGTGCTGCAATCCGCCTAGCCAAGATGCTCGAGAAGAGTTCCCGAGCGACGACGAGGACGTCCATTTCACGGTCCACATCGAGTAGAGTAGAAGATTTGGCACTCTCACTGGATTAGAGGGATCGTATTAGCAAGTTTGCGACGCGCTACACCAGAAACTGCCGCACCCAGTCGAGTTCATGTCAGAGCGGAGGGCATCGATGACCGCGTCAACCGCGGATTCGGCAATGGTAGACACGCCTATATCTTCAGCCAGACCATTCGAAATATCTGTGACAAATGCTTCCATAGGTGTTGATCGAGCAGTAACTGAGTGAAGTGGTTTTCGAATGAACAGGCTCTTGTGGCGGCTGTGTACTGGGAAACGGAGGAAAAACCGTGACAAACTCGTGTCAAGATCACGTTGCAATTATATAATCAGGGAATATAAACGTGCGACGTTTGGAGTTTTTTTTTCTCCTTTTCCCTTGGCCTTCTGCTCTCTCTCCCCCTCTGTACCACCTTCAGCCATGCCAGTCATGGATGCATAAGCCGGGTATCTTGAACAAGATACCCACCTCTCAGCAGCATTCTACACACCACTCAATCATTAGACACCCATAATCACATTCAGCAAGCCAGCCAATTTCGAGCGCACACAAAATAGACATTTAGACTACACCCATCGTAGCGGTACCTTCCCTCTCTTGCCCTCACACCAAGTCACTAGAAAACACCAATCATTAGCAATGTCCAAGAAGATCCCAGCACCGTCTTCTTGCCTCCCGCCTCTCAAGCGGCTCTCGGCTTTCGACGCCGCCCAAGTCTCCACCTTCCTCGGCCACCTGCGCGAGATTTACCAACCCGAAGTCAACGGGTACCGAAACGCCTCACCGACAAAAGCCGCTCACGATTCCGGTTACGCATCAGAAGCGTCGGACGACGACGAGGATGATTGCAGGTCCACGTCGTCTTCGGCATCGAGCATAGACGTTCTCCGAACGGACCGCTTCGAACGCTCGATCGCGATGAAGTGGCTCACGGGGCTCGTTAGCCACGGAGAAGAGTGGATTGAAGAAGGGTTGTCCGGCGAGGAGCAGAACGAACGAATTCGGGCTACGGAGGATGCAGCTGCTCTACTCGCCGCGTGTTCGGGTACCACAACCGGACCGCTGATGCGCACGTTCGACTTCCTCCGTTCATCCCACCTCGAGGACAACGAAGACCGCATCGTCATTCACATTCGAGACGCGTCTATCCTTTCGCAAGACCATACGAGCGTTGGGTTGCAAACATGGGGGTCGAGTTGTATCCTCGCTCAAAAGATGGTCCAGTCCCCCGCTGCGTTCGGGTTGCAGCAGCGGAGCAGTGGAGAAGAGTTGAGAATATTGGAGTTGGGAGCTGGGACGGGGGTGCTCAGTATGGTGATGGCCAAGCTTTTCACCTCTGACGAAGCTCAAGTCGTCGCGACGGACTACCACCCAGCTGTCCTCGACAACCTTCGGGCCAACGTCTCGGGCAACTTCGAGGGTGCTCTTTCCTCCTCTTCCCACCAAGCTCCAACAATCCTCCCCCTCGACTGGCGTCACCTCCATTGCATCGCATCAACCTGCGCCATCAGTGACGCGAAACAAGAAGCACCCTTCGACACGCCGTTCGATGTCATCCTAGGAGCGGATATTATATACGAACCTGAACACGCCCTCTGGATCAAGTCTTCCGTCGAGCTGCTCTTGAAACGGGATCTCAACTCGTTCTTCTACCTCATCATGCCCAAGAGACCGACGCACGAGGCTGAGACGGCTAGCGTTCCCGAAACGTTCCCTATGGCCGCTGACGTTCGCAAGAACGGTTGCAGCGGTGATGAGGGCAAGACGCTTAAGCAGATCGCGATCTTGGATATTTCAGAGATCGACCGTATAGTTGGGACGGGCAGGGTAGATGAAATACAGTATTTATTGTACCGGATTGGATGGGTTTAGCGTTGGACAAGACAGGATTTTCTGATAACTTTAGCCTCTCGTTTCGGTTTAAAGCTGTCCTTACCGTTCACTAGAAAAGCAATCTTAGTAGATAGATATAATGGGATCTTTGCGTACGGATATTCACTAGTTTTAGACATCGGGGTGTGTGAGCAGTTGGCAGAGACGAGGCCGTGAAATTTGTGTATTGGACACTTGGGTTTTGATACTAACTAGATCAGACATTTCAAATCATCATGGAATTGCACATTTGCACTCGAAAGGCCGTACTTGATACGTGGGTAGCCCTTATATGACTGCACCCGAAACTGCGGCGAAGTAAGCGCACTGGTCCTTTGGCGAGGCCCACTCCCCCGTGTTACCTGGATTTTGATACATTCGAAGCAATCAAGTTATTAAGTCGATATAGAGACGGGGAAGAAGACAGCTCACCTCCGAAGAAGGTCTGGAAATGGGCACCTCGCACCACACAATCAGGATCTTCGCGGATGATGATGCCGCATGCGGATATGACTTTCTCTCCATTCACCCATAGATCAATTTCACCTACGTAAATAGATAATATATGTCGGCACTTTTTGCTTACGTGAAGCGAACGTTAACGAGTCGTTGACGACGCACCGTTAGCGACACCATCGTCATTCAGCTTCACTCGCTGAGCAATAACGCTCCATTGTCCCGGCACGAACTTGAATGAGCCTTGACCTACGGAAAACCCAAAGTCTGGGTTTAGCTTGCTCTTGGGAGGGACTTGACTTAGGACGGTTTTGTTGGTATCGTTGAGAGGCAGGTAGGCGTAGATTTCACCATCTTAATTTGGGAAAATGGGGCAGGAGCGATGAGCAGGATCTAATTTTTAGGGGATCATCGTAAACATTACGTTAGCTTGGGGCCCTTACCTCCATTGCGGCGCCACATAAGACGGAGCGAGAAGCACTTCTCTCTGTCGGTCTTCCGTCCGCCGGAGCAGCCATAAGCCACCTCCGGTGTCGAACCGCCGTAAACACCTAGCAGGAGGCCGCGCGCAGAAGGCGTTAACTTAGTATTAATTAGCCGGATCGGGCTTTACAAACGTGCATGCTAACCTGGTAACTTCCCTCCACGACTTTTTAGGGTTGAGGGGGAAATTGAATTGAAGGTCTGTGATTAGCGCAAAGCCTAGCGTGGCGTGCCGGTGGAGGACCATGGCCACACGGCACCATCAAACGGACAACTGGCTCACTTGAAATCGAACCCAGGTTCGAAGTAGACTGCGTACGAGAATAACACTTCTTTCGCTTCGTTGAAACACGGACTTGTTGGAGCAGCATTGGCACCGTCAAACTTTGGTCCGCCGACGTAAAATCCGAATCCACCCCTAGGCGCACTAGCATTACCAGGGTTGATCGAACCCTTTGGATACACGGCCTCCCAACCCAAGACTCGGTTATCTCCTGGTGCCGCTACGACTTCGCGAGAGGTCCCCGATGTGATTTTGGTCACGCACAAATCCTCATCGGATAAGGATACGTGCCTGATTCGGGAATGCAAGCGACAGACGGAGGAAGGTAGAGTTGTAAAACCATTAGAACGAATTGGGCAAGGAAACAGATGATAGGGGTTGAAAGTAGTGAGGGTAGTACTGTTGGGGGGAAGCTGTGATATATTGGCGACGGGGTTGACGAGTACGAGTTCGTTTTCGTCGGTTGGGTTGGAAGTCATGCCGTACGGCCCTGAGGGTTGCGGAAGGATAAGATTGAGCACACCGTATGGGACGTCGAAGAAGGTGACGGCGAGGGGTGAGGCCGGCAATTAAGTCTGTTCGGTTGATGGCCAGTACCTTGGTATAGGTGCAGGAGTGGTCGATGCAAACCGGGGCCGCGAGGACGCCGCTCCCGTGAGAGTTGATGACGACAAGTTAGCCATTCCGCCACAAAAGTCTTAAAGCGGAAGTGAAACAAAATCCCATAAATGTCTTGTGAGGTGACTTTGCGCACTGATTAGACTACGAGGTTAACGAAAAATAGAAAGTATCAGTATGGTAGAGCCCCACACGCAGCGAGACAAAGCTTTTATCTCGGCTGGCTTCACTTTACCTAGTTGGGGTTTAATTTGCATTTTCCTTTTCACACACTTTCCACGAACAACAAGTTACCATCATCAAACCCACGTAGGGCCTCGTTGAGCTGTCATGTTCGTAAGCTAGAAGGCGGGAACCGGCGGAGTTTAAACTAGCCTTGACTTCTACTTCCTGTCCGTTGGCAAGGTCCCCGCCATTTCGAACTCCGGCGGGAACTTGGTGGCCACCCCGTTCTCGGGGTCCTCCCTCTCCCCCTCCTATTAACCTTTACCTGGACTGCCTAGCTCAACACATCCTAGAGACATCAGCATGCTGGCGATGCCAATGCTATCTCCAAATGCGGCTCATCTCTCCCAGTCAAAAACCTCCCCTCTTCCCTGTTAGAAGCGGCATCGCTTGACCCTTGATATCACATGGCCTCATCCCGCACTTCCCAGCCCTCCGTTATCTCCTACTCCCAGAACTGCAGCCATTTACATGCCAACTCGACCGCATTCCAGTCTGAACCGCTACGGAGTCACGTCAACGAGTACAAGCGCGAGATCGTCAACATCCAGCATGAACTCGGTCCGACCCCAATAACCTTTGACTATGACACCTACACTCTCAAGCCGTTTTGGTACGTCCCCTTGGTCCTCCTAGAACCGTCCTGCCTGGATGCTGACTCCCACCTGATTACAGCCCGACCCGAAAGGATTCGTCCGTCCGCCTCAAGACGAGTGGCTTGAGCAAGTATATCAAGGAAAACCCCCACGACCGGGCCTACTGCCTCTGCGGAACAGAGAATCCAAGCCTCCCAGAAGAATCTCGCATTGCAGCATTCCGGCAGGTTAAGAAAGAGGATGGAACCTGGCCAAAGGGCATGTGGTTTCAGGCCTGCCATTGCTCCCCAAGCGTCTGTGGTCTCTTAGGTGCGTGTTTTCAGTCAAACCTTAAATTCTCGTTCATTCAACATCCATCCTGACCCAATACACTTATCTAGTCCCTTTGCCAGAGACACCTACGCAAATCGCTGCGGTTCAGAAGGCTTCCGGAAAGAAGCGCAAGCGCAATGAAGAGCCTTCTAGCCCTGCCACCCCTCGTGTCTGCCGACCTCGACTGGACCCAGCCCAATCATTACCACCCTTGACCCCTGCCCTTTCTTCGCCCACACAGCCCGCCTCCACCCTGGTAGCCCCCTCCTCGCCAGCTCCATCCACCTGTTCCGATGAGCTTCCAGATCCCGATGAGCTTTATCGGATTCCAGCATCGCGCAAGGTTGCCCTGGCAACATCTTCCCTATCTCAAGCACTATCTAAGCCAGGATTAGAGAACAAGGGAGCCTCGCTCGATGACCTCGCAGAGATTCTCTGTGCTCGAGAGCGGTGTGGGATTTGCGGACTGTACTTCCTTCGGAAGCAGTTCAAAGCTCACATAGCACCCAATGGACCGCATCGCGATGTATATACGTACACGGACTCGATCATGCAGTTGACCAATAAGCGTGCTGTTTATGTAGATGTTAGTACCGGTACTGATGACTGATCATGAGATGCTTTCACCTGTCACCTATTTATACTCTTTATGAAATATGTTTGGCCTTCCCGAAATGCGCGACTCTTAGAAGGCTGTCGAAGTTTGCTGTTTGTACGTGTTTACATTAGTGCTGCAGTTAGTGATGTTCGTTTCTTGAACGCGCCGACTTCTCTTCTTCAACCACTGTGAAGGGCCGGCGCATAGTCTTCGATGAATGGGCATACCATAGATATTTCTTTTCTTTCTGCAAACCGAATGAAATTAATGCAGCATGTGTAACATATTATATAAAGTTAAGACTAAGATTCGGGAGGAAATGGGTATGGTACAGGTGCAGGGGGGACCATGCCCTGAGAAAAGGAGGAGAAATAATATGAATAATAAGCAGCAAAGACCGCGTTCTGGTTGGGCAAAGGGGCTTGACCGGATGAAAACGTGGCTGAGGGAGGTGGGAGATGGAGGGGGGAGGATGGTGCTGCCACCGTGTTATGAGATGGTGACAGCCTCGGTGGCACCGTGACTGACGCTTGAGCTTGAGGACCAGATGACTCCCGAAGCCGAGCAAGGGCAGCTTTTCGGGATCGAAAAGCGTTAAGATACGGCTCCTTTGCAGCCGCTATGGTTGAAGGCGAGGCTCCCTTTGCCTTCAAGGTGTCCAAGACTGCCTTGGTCCGCCTAAGCTCCTCCAGTGCAGCATTTGCTGCGGCTTGGACGTCGTCGACAGTCTGCGGGTTGGCCGCGGACGGTGTATAGTCTTGATTGCATTGAGAATTGGTGAACTCAATTGGTAAAGGGAGGCCAGAAGGCGGTGGTAGCAAGCTGGCCTTGGAGCTTTGAGGCTCGGAGTCGGTCGAGGGCGGCAGCGGCAGCGGCGGTGGCGACGGCGGCGTCGACGGTGGCGGCGATGGTGGCGGCGAAGGGATCCGTGGATCAGGGTCTTCCTTCGGTGGATACATATCCTTGAAGAACTGAAGAAATGATTAGTATAAGGGCCCGAGTTTAGCACGAGGAAAGTCAACATACATTAGCTGCCGAAGTGGTTGCTGGCCGGCCCCGCTTCTTCTTCCTCGGCATTCCATATCCCATTGCTATCCCAGTCTCAACGCTTGAGCGAATATGAGGGGGGAGCTTCTGTGGTGAAGGGAATTCCGCCTTCCGTTCCCCAAGTTCGTGCAAAACTCGACCGAGGAGCTCCTCCACCTCCTGGACCGTCTCAGTGGAAAGGTGGTGGGCCTCTGACTTGACCTTCAACACCTGAGCCAGGACGGCATCCCACTGGACAGCAGGGTTGTAGGACGGAGTCATGGCCGGCGTAAACTCTTCTAACCCTCCTACTCCAGCACCCTCCTCTATCTCGTGCAAACCGTCTCCTGCTCCTGCACTCGGTTCGGGTGAAGGAAAGCGGATAGATGCATCTGGTAGTGGCGTTGGTGGTGGTGCCCAACTAGGGCCTGGGGCGAGTGGTACTTCGGATTCCTCAAAGTGAATCCGGACCGCCGTCTCGTGCTTGCAATAGCCGTCGCGTTGAAAGTATGGGCACGAGCAGGTGCCAACCGCAAGGTTGACAGAATACCGAATTGAAGCGTCGGAAGAGGAGGTGACAAGGAAAAGGTCACCAGGCTGTGGCTGTAGCAAAGATGATCAGCTTCGGTCTCCGAAATCATACAAGGTGCTTACCTGAATCGAGTCTTTTGGCACCTCTTCTGCCTTACTCTTACACGCAAGTCGGGCTTGGACCGCAAGGTCAGCACCTTCCAATCCCATCTGTTGCCGAAAGTATTTTTTGACGTAGTATATGTTGACTGCAAGGGGGACAGGTCAGCATCAAGAAAGGATACCCATCGGACAACTCACTTGGGTTGGTTAGGAGATAAACAAGGTTGTCCATTCGCCGGTTCCGCTTCCCTTCCATAAATTTCATCTTGAGAACCGAGTGCCACGCTTCAATGAGCATATTGGTATCAACGTGTTCCTCGATGCGTCGGTTGGTCCGGTGTACAGCGGACCACATGGTAATGACTGGAAGCCAGGTCTTGGTGAGGTATTGTACATAGTTGGGTGACGCGAGTCGGAAAATCTCGGATTGGCGATTTGAAAAGCGAGCAGCATCTGATTCCCTCAGCCTAGGGTAGATAGAACTAATTAACAACTTGCCGCAGGGGCAGAAAGTATGATCAACGTACCAGGCAGTCATGAGAGGCCAGATTTGGTCCGTCTCGGCCTGTGGCAAGTGTTTCTTCCAAGCGCGAAGGACATGCCACCAACAGAGATAAATAGGGACGTCAGGGTAGACAGAACGGAGGGCATTGATCTGAGCAACATCATAGTCGGTCATGATTACATGAGGGGTCATAGTATTGCGGTCTCGAAAGAGGCGGAGGAAGTGGGTCAGAACACGCTCTGTACCCCTACTACTGATCATATATGCAACCGGAACACCTAGACAAGAACCATTTCAGTAGAGGCACCTTGACGATGAAATTCCACTCACCATGGCCGTATTTGTCTCGAGATAAAAGGGTGAACAGCGTGTAGCCATACACCTGAGTATTGTGCGTGCCATCCATGCAAAGGACATATTCTCCAGTCTCCGCGAAAATGCGGCGTTGCCATGGGGTTTGAATAATAAGCGAGAAATCTTCGGAGTCGATGGAGTCGTGAGGATCGCCGGCTTGGTGGTAATCAAGGATGCAGTCGAGCTTTCGTAGTTTTGCGACCCAGCGGTGGACCGAGACCGCGTCATTACCATCTTGGCGGTACCGAAGTCCATCCATCTCGGTCTTGATCCGCCGCAAAAAGTCGTAGGTGACCAGATCATCACGCTTAATGTCTTCTCCGGTGAGGCTGGATGAGTCAATGGGAAAGTTCCTAACGAAGACGGTGCTCAGTGTCCAGAGGGCACCTAGATAGAGATGAGTACTTACTCTTCTAGCTGTCGCATAACTTCAGGCAGGGCAACGCCGAGAGCGATGAGCCCGGTCGCAAGGTCACGTGTCGCTTGGGATATACGGCAATACTTGACGTTAGCCGCACCAGTTGGGTGGTCATGGTCGCCGGTGATGCGAGCAACAACCTCGGAGCGCTCGTGGAATGTCTTGACCTTGAGTGGGATAGGAGATTAGTGTGTCGAGGCTACAGAAAGGCTGAGATGTAGTAAAAAAACCCCACCTGAATACGTGCATGGCATCCGCCATAACCAAGCTTCTTTGTTGGAACTTTGCGGTTGTACTTGTCAGTATGCTTGCGTGGGGCTTGATTTGGTCTTCCATTACGAGCGCACTCGAAGCGAATTCGCTCCTTGAAGAGAGGTAGTCCACCTGACAAGACCTTGCCTACAAAGTGCTCGAGCAGGTGAGTCGCCGCAGTCCAAGGTAAAAGCAAACTCAACTCACCCTCTGGCTGGTGTGTTGGACCCCGATTAAACTGCACACCATTTTCCTTTTCCAGATCAGCCTTCCACCGGAGAAAGCCATCCATCGAATCAAAGCGAAGAGGCCATCCTTCGGTGTCATCGAAGGAGCCTCGCTTCGGTTTTGTTTCTCGAGAGCGCGGCCGAGCAGGAGGCATTGAAATAGCGAGAGGACCAGGGTGACTGGCAGCACCGGAGGATGGCGATGACAGGCTGGGGACGGCGATGACAGGTTGGGGACGACGTGGGCGGAGGACGGCGACGACGGCGATGTGGCAGCAGAGGCAGGAGCGGGAGCAGTGAAGCCGTGTTGAAAAGCGGCTTTCAGAACCGACCGGCAGCACTGGAGGAATGCGACGATGGGCTGGAGGGGGGATGGCGGCGATGGTGGCGATGGCGACGGCGGCAGCGGCAGCGGTGGCAGCGGCGAGGGTCACGGTGCTGAAGCCGAGCTGAGAGGCAGCCTCTAACTGGGCAGACTACGGGTGCCATCTCGGTCGGTCTCGATCGGTGGTTTGTTGACGTTCTTGATATGTTGAACACCGTCAGATGTGTTGAGCTTGAGGGGTGAGGTAGCGCAATGAGTGGAGGGTGTTGGGTGGACGGTTGAAGTTTGAACGGTGGGACCCCGTACCTCGCGGCACGCGTTCGGCATAGAGTTCCCATGGCGGAGAGGTCGGCGGACAGGAAGTAGAACTTGACAGGTAGTTTAAACCCATGGGGGTTAGCGAAACTCCGCCAGAATTTCATGAGCCAGTCTCAGGGCCCGTTTTGTGGTTGCGACGGTGTTGACTTTTATGGTTGCCATTTCCGGGCGATACCGAGCCTGGGCCAGGGGCTATATCACCGGTGACGAACGGACAGCTTCTGGATTCGCACGGGAGCAAATCCACTCCACCGTTCCTTGAACCCCAAGACCCAATACTTTTTTATATATACACCTGCCCATCCGAACCACGGCACCATCCTCCCCCCTGATATCGCCTTCTACTTGCGATTCATTCACTTTTTCTGCGTTTTCTCCTGTCTTTTTTCAAGGTACGCCTCGCGATATCCAACCTTGGGCCGCACGCACTTATCTTGCGTGCCATGCTCTTTTCTTCAACTTGCATGTAGGATGGCCGAAACTTACTATGCTATGACGAGAGCCCAAGTGCTCCCGTTTATCAAAGACACAAAACATCTGCCAATCTCGGAACTCAAATCGGCCATTAGCGGTTTTGTTCTGACAAGAAACGAACGAGAGTAAGCCGAGCCCCTGTACTTGCCCATCCAAGGCTAGTTTGCTCACCAGAACCATGTAGGTTCGATGAAAACCTCAAGTTATTCAATGGCGGCTTGCAAAGTCCAGCTTGCATGCTCGTGTTCCCCCGTAGCGCAAAAGACGTCAGCGAGTACGACCCGACCCACATCTCGACCTCGAAGAAATCCCTTCTCACTGTTTCGCCATCGTATTTAGGACCGTATTGTTTTGCACCCGTAACGGGCTCAGTCCCTCCGTCAAGTCCGGAGGCTACGGAACGCACGGTCTCGCTGTCGAGGGCGACGTGATCATCGACTTGCGTGACATGAACGATATCTCGGTCTCATCGGAGGACACCCCGCTTCGCCAATCTGCAGCTTCCATGGACACATCGGGTGATCCTCATCCATCTGTCCCAGGACCACCCTTGACCCAGCTCTCAAACGCGTTGCAATTCGGTGCTTACCCATCAAGCAGCAGCGATGATATATACAATCCACCGGAACTGCTCAAGCGTAAGCGCGAGATCGACGATGAAGGAGATAATGCATCCAGCGGACCGGCTTCTCCAGGCCCACACACGGACCCCACTACTCCGCCCGCTGGTAGGCCCTCTACTGCGTCCACCACCGTCGGTGCGAGCTCCGATATGGTACGGGGTGGTAGTGGTCCATCGTCCTCTAGTCCCAGCGTGACTGGGAGCTCTGGTTCCGGAGTCGATGCATCTCGAAATACCAGGCGAACTCGCCCGAGGCACGTAGGTCCAGACGGTGGGGCAACGGACGAAGCGATGTTCCTCACGGTGCCGGATCCCATTCAACCTTCATCCGTGCCTATGGGTTTGCCTAACCAAAGCGATTCGAGCGGGTCGGCGGTCTCGGACGGGGGGTCGAGGGATACGATGTCGAGGTCCCCGCTTTCGACCGCCTCGCCGGATGACGATCATACACCTCCTATCCCGGCTACTTCGACTCACTCTCCAGTTCCTCCTTCGCCTACCCCACTCGCACCGATTGGAAGGCCTGGTCCCGCCCCTCACGCTGCCCCTCCCGCTCGAGGCCCGTTCAGCTATCCATCATCCTCCGCTCGCGCTTCCGCACCATTCGCTTATGGGGCCGCCGCGCCCTCCGCCTCAGCTCCCGCTGCGTACGGCGATTATTCGCTCAGAGCCTCGGGTAGCGCTGCATCCTACGCGACGCACCCCATCGACCCGGTCCACCCGTTTGTTTACGTGACGTTTGGGGCTGGGGCCTCGCAGAGGCAAGTCGATGCGTATACGACAGAGCACACCTTCCCTGGTACGACGGCTGTTGGGGGACCGATCGACGTTCCGTATTATGTTCCCTTTGCGGCCCATCCTGTCGGTGAGTTGGGCATCTTTTCCTTCGCTTCGAACTGGCTCACCGACGTATGTTTGAATCATGTGGGGTTCGAATCCGCGCTTCAAGGTTCCGCTGTAATGTTACTCGGTGGGTTTGGCTTCCAAACGCGGCTTCGAGGGTTGAGTGTGGATGCCTTGGTGGAAGTTGAGATGGTTCTCGCTGATGGGAGCATAATCGTCGTGAACGAGCGTGAGCATCCTGGTGAGAGTCGTTTCAATGAGATGCTCCTGTTCTCCAAAGATCTAACGCCTTTACATAGACCTCTGGTGGGCCGTGCGTGGTGCTGGGACGGCCTTTGGGATCGCTACAAAATACAAGGCAAAGGCTTATCCCATTCCAATCGTCTACGCTGGCAATATCATCTAGTACGTCCGGCTTCCTTCTGATCCCGACCGAAATGATGACATGACTTAAATCCTTTGCCCCCGAATTACAGCGAATTCCGTCAAGCGACCGCACCTTCTCTGATGAAACACTTCCGCGACTGCATCAAAATGGCGCCTCGCGAGCTCTACGCGAACGTCATCTTAACCGCTGGACCCCGAAATAACGGTGCTCTCGTCGTAATTCAAATTTGTTGGCTGGGTACGAAGGAAGGTGGAGCTCCCTTCGTGAACGCGATCCTCAGCTGGAGTGGTGGGGAGTGTAAGTTGAATGAAGTGAACGAGAAGACTTTTAAGAATCAGCAGGATTCGGTTGGGAAAGTTTTGAGAGCTGGGAGTAAGTTTCCGTCGATAATTTGGCGTGCATTGAGAGACTGATGTGTTGTTGCCTCGAAATAGCGAATCGGAAATGGTTCTTACGAGGAGATGTGGTTACCTCTCTGACGGACGAATTGATCCATCAGAGCGTGGACAAGTTCGCAGATACTCCTGATGGCTGCGGCAAGTCTTCGTTTGACTATGCCCTTCGTCCGTGTGTCTGACTTTGGTTTTCCCGTGAACTGTAGCCTGGTTATTCGAATTAGGGGCGGGAGCTCAGACGGATTTCAAGGACTCGTGCATCTCGCCGGCAGTTCGAGCAGGCAACTTCAACGTCGTGGCCTTCCATCAGTGGAAGCTGCAAGATGTCGACGCAAAGTGTGTTGATTCTGCGGAAGAGGTGAGACTGCTTTCGGGGTCTTTCTTGCTACTGCAGCACCGATGCGTGGAGGTGCTGATGGTCGCTTTTGTATGTTTACAGTGGATGCAAGACTCCGTGACCAAAGTCTCAGCTGGCGGACCAGTCCCATCTGTAGGCGTATCTTTTTGCAGCCTTGCTAATGCGTCAATCTCGCTGACTTACAACTTGGATATCGCTTCTCTAAGTTCTCCGAGCGAAAGGAACTTGTTTCGCGCACGATCGGCATGTACGGCGAAGAAAATTGGCGACGTCTATCAGAAGTCAAACGCAAGTACGATCCCAAGGGTAAGATTCGGCACTGCTTCTGGCCCTTGGACGATGAAGGTGTCCCTCTTGGATTGGATGCCAAAGATGGGCCGGTGGCTGATGGGCTGCCGGATGGGGGAGAGGGCGGGAAAGAGAAACCGCTCAGTGATCCACCCAAGTCGGATTCGAAGGGGAAAGCGAAAGAGGATAGGAGGACTGGGAATCATTTTATGGATCGGTTCTTGTTGCCTTGATCCGGGGGTTTTCTTTGTTAGTGACACGTACATATAATACTGTAGGGATTTTTGTGGGTATCGAATTACTGTCTGTCCTTTGTGGTCGAGCGACAGGAAGTCTCCGTGGTCAGGCCAAATCGCAATTCATGTAGCAATTGTGAGAGAGGCTGGGTGGGCGGTTCTTGGGAAACAATGAAAATCCCTGCGTCCAGTATTGTTGATGATAGTGAGTGTATCGAGCGCGCCTTACTAGAATACTTTCCTATGGCTTTGGAGGGGTTTCAGTGAATTCGTCTTTGCATCCAGCCTTGGAGAGACAATCCAGTGGGTGATGTGATGAAGTGAAAGAAGGCGCGGTTTCTCAGGCTCACGGTACGGATAGGTTGGAATCTCAACCGCCCCCTCGCTGCAACTTGCTGAAGACATGTATATAAAGACTGACCATTCATGGCTTCAAGTCTTATAGGGATCAGGTAACGTGTTCATAGAAGCGCGGTGAAGTACGAGACTGACGTCCAACGCGTCGTCAGGTTGCCATTCAACCATTCAAGTGCAGTTCGCCGGACGCGTCTCTGAGAGTCCCAGCCTCACGCGTCCATCACATACTAGCCCCGATCACAATGTCGTCGTCCGTCGGAATGGAAGCGGGAAGAGTAATTCCTTCGCCGGTTCGTGTCTCGAAACTCCACTTCCTGTTTTACCTGCTGATCCTTCCGTTCTTACCACATTCGCAGCCATCCGTTTCGTCTTGTCGGATGCGTATACAGCTATGACGCGAGAAGAACGACAGGCTCTTCTTCATGAAGGTGTTTCGGTCGCAACGACGCTCAGCGCCTACGTTGAAATTGTTTTCGACAACTCGGACGGTCGTTTCCCAACTGGCAAGGACGAAGTTGTGCTCCGACGAACAATCGGTCTCAAGAAGGATGAATACAGTCTTGATAAAAAGAGCGTGTAAAACGCGTGTCATGTTCGTGAGCTAGAAGGCAAAGCTGGGAACCGGCGGAGTTTAAACCCATGGGGGTTGACGCAGATTTCATGAGCCTGCCTCAGGGCCCGTTTTGCGGTTGCGACGGGGTGGAGGTGCCACCAACCTTTTCCTTAATGGTTGCCATTTCCGGGCGACACCGAGCCTGGGCCAGGGGCGATATCACCGGTGACGAACGGGCAGCTTCTGGATTCGCACGGGAGCAAATCCACTCCACCGTTCCTTGGACCCCAAGACCCAATACTTTTTTATATATACCACCTACCCAGTGGAATATCACTCCCCATCCTCCCCCTCAAATCAAATCACCTGATATCGCCTGCTACATTCACTTTCTCTGTGTTGTCTTTTTCAAGGTGCGCGCGACATGGAACCTTGCGCCACGCGTACTCATCTTGCGTGCCATGCTCTTTTCTTCAGGGAGAATGGCCGAGACTTACTACGCCATGACAAGCGCCCAAGTGCTCCCCTTTATCAAAGACACAAAATCTCTGCCAATCTCGGAACTCAACTCCGCCATTAGTGGCTCTGTCCTGACAAGAAACGAACGAGAGTAAGCCGATCGGAGCACCTGTACTTGCCCATCCAAGTCTAGTTTGCTTACGAGGACCACGAAGGTTCAATGAAAACCTCGAGTTATTCAACGGCGGCTTGCAAAGTCCAGCTTGTATGCTGGTGTTCCCTCGTAGCGCAAAAGATGTCAGCGAGTACGACCCGACCTACATCTCGACCTCGAAGAAATCCCTTCCCACTGCCTGATTCTGCTTCGCCATCGCATTTAGGACTATATTGTTTTGCACTCGTAACGGGCTCAGTCCCTCCGTCAAGTCTGGAGGCTGCGGAACGCATGGTCTCGCCGTCGAGGGCGACGTGGTCATCGACTTGCGTGACATGAATGATATCTCGGTCTCACCGGGGGACACCCCGCTTCGGCGTAAGCGCGAGATCGACGATGAAGGAGACAATGCATCCAGCGGACCCGCTTCTCCAGGCCCACACCCGGACCCCACTACTCCACCCACTGATAGGCCCTCTACTGCTTCCACTACCCTCGGCGCGAGCTCCGATATGGTCCGGGGTGGCAGTGGTTCATCTTCCTCTAGTCCCAGCGTGACCGGGAGCTCTGGTTCCGGAGTCGATGCATCTCGAAATACCAGGCGAACTCGCCCGAGGCACGTAGGTCCCGACGGTGGGGCAACGGACGAAGCGATGTTCCTCACGGTGCCAAGTCCCATTCAACCATCATCGTTGCCTATGGGTCCGCCTAACCAAAGCGATTCGAGCGGGTCGGCGGTCTCGGACGGGTCGAGGAATACGATGTCGAGGTCCCCGCTTTCGACCGCCTTACCGGATGACGATCATACACCTCCTATCCCGGCTACTTCGACTCACTCTCCAGTTCCTCATTCGCCTACCCCGCTCGCGCCGATTGGTAGACCTGGTCCTGCCCCTCACGCTGCCCCTCACGCTGCCCCTCCCGCTCGAGGCCCGTTCAGCTATCCATCATCCTCCACTCGCGCTTCCGCACCATTCGCATATGGAACCGCCACGTCCTCGGCCTCGGCTCCCGCTTCCGCTCCGTACGTCGATCATTCGCTGGGAGCCTCCGGCAGCGCCGCACCCTACGCTACGCACCCTATCACCCCGGTCCATCCGTTTGTTTACGTGACGTTTGGGCCTGGCGCGTCGCAGAGGCAAGTCGATGCGTATATGACGGAGCATCCTTTCCCTGGTACGACGGCTGTAGGGGGACCAATCGACGTTCCGTATTATGTTCCGTTTGCGGCACATCCTAATGGTATGTGACTTTATTTCCTTGGCTCGAATCACATCGATCTGGTTCCCTTTATGGACATAAACTCATTTGGGGATCCGAACTACGCTTACAGGCTCCGCTGTAATGTTACTCGGCGGGTTTGGCTTGCAAACCCGACTTCGAGGGTTGAGTGTGGATGCCTTGGTGGAAGTTGAGATGGTTCTTGCCGATGGGAGCATAATCATCGTGAACGAGCGTGACCATCCAGGTGAGAATAATTCCATGAAGACATTTCTATTCTCCAAAGATCTAACGGCCTTTACATAGATCTCTGGTGGGCCGTGCGTGGTGCTGGGTCGGCCTTCGGGATCGCTACAAGATACAGGGCAAAGGCTTACCCCATTCCAGTCGTCTACGCTGGCAATATCATCTAGTACGCCCGTCTTCCTTCTGATCCCAATAGAAACGATGACGCGACTTAATCCTCCACGATTTACCCATAGCGAATTCAAGCGAGCAACCGCACCTTCACTAATGAAACACTTCCGTGACTGCATCAAATCTGCACCTCGGGAGCTCTACGCGAACCTCATCTTAACCGCAGGGCCCCCAGCTAAAGGTGTTCTCGTCGTAATCCAAATTTGTTGGCTGGGTACGAAGGAAGGTGGAGTTCCCATCGTGAACGCGATCCTTAGTTGGAGTGGTGGATCGTGTTTGTTAAATGAAGTGAACGAGAAGAGCTTTAGGAATCAGCAGGATTCGGTTGGGAAAGTTTTGAAAGCTGGGAGTAAGTAAACCGGTTTTGCTAATAAATTGGTGCGCGTCGAGGGTCTGATGAGTTTGTTTTTGATTTTGCCTCGAACTAGCGAATCGGATATGGTTCTTGCGAGGAGATGTGGTTACCTCTCTAACGGACGAGTTGATTCATCAGAGTGTGGACAAGTTTGCCGACACTCCTTATGGATGTGGCAAGTCTTCTTCGACTATGCCTTCGTCTGTGTGTCTGACTTTGGTTTTCCGTGAACTGTAGCCTGGTTATTCGAATTAGGTGCAGGGGCTCAGACAGATTCCAAGGACTCGTGCATCTCGTCAGCAGTTCGAGCAGGCAACTTCAACGTCGTGGCCTTCCATCAGTGGAGGTTGCAAGATGTCGACGCGAAGTATGTTGATTCTGCGGAAGAGGTGAGACCGCCCTCGAGGTCTTTCTTGCTACTGCAGCGCCGATGCGCGGAGGTGCTGATAACCGCTTTTGCATGTGTACAGTGGATGCAAGATTCCGTGGCCAAAGTCTCGGCTGGTGGACCAATCCCAGCGGTACGTGTGTTTTATTTCACATCCTTGCTATTGCGTTTTATCTCGCTGACTTGCACACGTTCGCACTACTCCCCTAAGTTCTCCGAGCGGAAGGAACTCGTTTCGCGCACGATCGGGATGTACGGCAACGAAAACTGGCGACGTCTGACAGAAGTCAAACGCAAGTACGATCCCAAGGGCAAGATTCGGCATTGCTTCTGGCCCTTGGATGACGAGGGTGTCCCTCTTGGATTGGAAGCCAAAGAAGAGCCGTTGGCTGATGGGATGCCGGATGGGGAGAGCGGGAAAGAGAAACCCCTCAGTGATCCACCCAAGTCGGATTCGAAGGGGAAAGCGAAAGAGGATAGGAGGACTGGGAATCATTTTATGGATCGGTTCTTGTTGCCTTGATTGGGGGTTTTCTTTTTCTGTGACACGTCCATAGAATACTGTAGGGCTTTTTGAGGGTATCGAATTATTGTCCGTCCTTTGTGTTCGAGTGACAGGAAAGTGGCCAGGCCAAATCGCAATTCATGTCGCAATTGTGAGAGAGGCTGCCAGTGGGTGCGCGGTTCTCGGGAAACAATAGAAATCCATGCGTCCAGTATGATGAAGAATGATAGGGAGTGTATCGAGCGCGCCCTACTAGAATACTTTCTTATGATTTTGGAGGGCATCAGTGAATTCGTCTTCACATCCAGCCTTTTGGAGAGGCAATCCAGTGGGCGACGTGATGAAGTGAAAGAAAGCGCGGTTTCTCAGGCTCACGGTACGGAGAGGTTGGAATCTCAACCGCCCCTTCGTTACAACTTGCTCAAGACATGTATATAAAGACGCTGACCATTCATGGCTTCAAGTCTTATAGGGATCAGGTACGTGTTAATATAGTGAGCTGACGTACGAGACTAACATCCAACGCGTCGTCAGGTTGCCATTGAACCATTCAGGTGCAGTTCGCTGGACGCGTCTCTTAGAGTTCCAAGCTCACGCGTACATCACATACTAGCCCCGGTCACAATGTCGTCGTCGGTCGGAATGGAAGCGGGAAGAGTAATTTCTTCGCCGGTTCGTGTGTCTCGAACTTACACTTTCTGTTTTACCATGCTGATCCTTCCGTTCTTACCACATTCACAGCCATCCGTTTCGTCCTGTCGGATGCATATACAGCTATGACGCGAGAAGAACGACAGGCTCTTCTTCATGAAGGTGTTTCGGTCGCAACGACGCTCAGCGCCTACGTTGAAATTGTTTTCGACAACTCGGACGGTCGTTTCCCAACTGGCAAGGACGAAGTTGTGCTCCGACGAACAATCGGTCTCAAGAAGGATGAATACAGTCTTGATAAAAAGAGCGTGCAAAAGGCGGACGTTATGAACCTTCTCGAGAGCGCAGGATTCAGCAAGAGCAATCCTTACTATATCGTGCCTCAAGGTCGCGTAAGTACAACGAACTGTTCGTTCGCCAACCCCCAGGACTAACGAGCGTTGCAGATCACGAGTTTGACGAATGCTAAAGATCACGAACGACTTGTACTGCTTAAAGAGGTGGCGGGCACTAAGGTGTACGAGCAACGAAGAGCGGAGAGTTTGCGGGTCATGGACGAAACGAGTGAGCTTCTTGGTTCCACAGTAACCACGTTCCAGCTGACAGGTTTGGTCACTGTTAGAGGCAAAACAAGCCAAGATTGGAGAAGTACTAGAGTACATTCAAGAGCGGCTGGAAGAGCTTGAGACCGAGAAAGAAGAGCTGAAGGAATTCCAAGAGAAGGACAAGGAGCGGCGGTGTCTGGAATACAGCTTATACCAGGCGGAATTGACCGAGATTACCCAAGCATTGGAAGAGGTACCGGGGCTCTAATATTTTTATGTTCAGACCGCTCGTGCTGAAATTTCTGGAAATAGATCGAAGACGAACGAAAGCAGGAGGTCATAAATGCCGAACAACGTCGAAAGGAGTTTGGTCAGCGAGAAAAGCAGATCGAGGTGAGGGTAGAAGACGGAGTCTTTGAGGCAGAAGACGCCTGACAAACTTTGTGCTCTCATACAGAAACTTGAAAACGATATCAAGTCCGCTCGACAACAGCTGACAGTCTCTGCTTTAACAAAACAAGGCATAGACGACGAGATGAGCGACCTTGTTCGCAGTCAGACGGAGATCCAGTGTATTATCGAAGACCTGCAAGCTGCTGAAGAGAGAGGATTAGAACGTCGGGAGGAACTGCAAGCCGAGCTGGAAGGAATTGAGCGGAGAATCACTGGGTTAGAGGCAGAGTTAATGGAGGTCCTGCCGGACTACCAGGATAAAGCGCGAGAGGAGAAGGAAGAGAAGCGAAGGTACAAGCTCGATCTCCATGTCGTCATTGAAGGCTACTCACTCGACTTATGCACTACACTCTAGATTGGATGAAGCCCAAGCTCGACTCGGAGCCCTTTCAGCAAAACAAGGTCGTGTCACACTGTACAAAACGAAGGCTGACCGAGACAAATACCTAAAGAGCGAAATCAGCAGCATAGATTCCTTTGAACGCTCGCAACAACAGACCCTCGACGAGGCGCGGGCAGAGTTAGGAAGCGCTCAGCGCCGACTGGAAGAAATCGACCAGAAGGCGGAGGAAGTCGGCCGGAGTCTCGAGGATCGGAGAGAGCGGTTGCGCCAGATGGGCGAACAGGCAGCACAAACGAAGGAAGAGCATTCGAAGCTCACGGAACAGCGAAAGTGTGTAGCTAAGATTACAGGCCCTCTTCATTCAAACTGATCGTCGGCTCCATTTGCAGAGAGCTTTGGAGAGAAGACGCGAAGTTAGAAAGCGCCGTTGCGCACTCCAGGGAGGAGCTGCGGAACGCCGAACGCACCCTCGCAGGGATGATGGACAAGGTGAGGAGAAACTGAGCCCGAACGTTGCGACCGTCTCACGTCCTTTTTCTACAGGATACGGGCAGCGGTCTCCGCGCTCTGGACAACATCGTGGAACGTCTTGGACTACAAGACAAAGTCTATGGTCCATTGTACAAGCTTTTCGAGATCCCCGATCGCAAGTACAACACCGCTGTGGAGGTGACAGCCGGAAACAGCCTATTCCACGTAGTCGTCGACACGGATGCCACGGCAACCCAGATAGTCAACGCCATGAACCGCGAAAAGACCGGTCGACTTACGTTCATTCCACTCAATCGCATCCATCCGAAACCGGCCGTCTTCCCCGAAGCTGGAGATGCTATCCCCCTCATCCAGAAAATCCAGTACGATCCCAAGCTGGACAAAGCATTCCAACAGGTGTTTGGCAAGACATGCCTTTGCGAAGATCTTACAGTTGCGGCCGCCTACGTGCGAAGTCATAACTTGAACACGATTACCGTACTCGGTGACAAGGTTGACCGAAAGGGTGCGCTTAGTGGTGGCTATCATTCGACGAAGAGTCGCCTGGAGATCATCAAGAATGTCCGGACCTGGAGCGCGAAGCACGAAGAAGAGAGCCGGAGCCTGCGAGAGGTCAAGACCACCATTAACACCATCGACCAGAAGATCACCAGACTTGTGGGAGAACTTCAAGTCTTGAACGCTAAGCGGACGCAAGCTCAGAGCAGTCGTGACCCCCTAGCCAACGAAGCGACTTTGATTCATCGGGAGAGAGAGCAATTGGCTGAGCGGATCGAGAAGTCGGAAAGCGACGTCGCGGACTTGGAGGCAGACCTCAGTGCTTCTGCTGCTAAGAAGACGAGCTTGAAGCAGGAGTTGGCTAGCCCGATGGTCAAAACATTGTCGGATGCGGAGATTGACGAGATGGAGGAACTCGGCAAGGAGGTCGAGAATCGCAAGAAAACCTTGCTGGAACTTTCGCGGAGAAGGAACGAGGTTCGTCTCCACCTTTCGCCGCTTGAGTTACTCTAACTGGTCGTACCGTAGCTCGCGAGCAGGAAAGCGAACCTCGATATTGAGCTGAACGAGAGTTTGCGTCGTCGGAGGGAAGAGTTGCGAGGCAAGATTGAATCTCTTGGCGAAGCTTCCGGGTCGGACACAGCGGAAGGATCGGAGGACTTGGCCACCCGGAAGCGGGAATTGGCCTCTCTAAACGACTCCATTGCTACTCTGGAGGCTCAACTTGAAAGTGAGTTTCCTTGCAGGTAACTGCCGAGGCATTGCATGCTCAACGCGTTCTGGATATGCAATCAGACATCGAAAGCGAGACCGAGAAGCAAGAGTCAGCCCTTCGCAAAGCCAGAGAGCAGCTCGAAAAAGTCCAGGCTCAGCAGGCTGAAGATAGTCGAGGCATCGCCCGTCAGCAAAAGAACGCCGAACGGTACTTGACAAAACGACAAATGCTTTTGGGCAAGAAAGACGAGGCTAGCAAGAACATTCGAGACCTCGGTGTATTGCCGGAGGAAGCCTTCGAGAAGTACACTGGCGTGAAGCCGGACCGAGTTAGTGTTACCAGGGCTTTCTGAGAAACAGAAAAACAAATGTTGACCTCTTTCCTTCAATAGCTCGTCAAAAAGCTTCATACTGTAAACGAAGCACTTAAGAAGTTCGCTCATGTCAACAAGAAAGCGTTCGAACAGTACTCCAACTTCACAAAGCAACGGGACCTACTGCTCAAACGGCAGGAAGATCTCGACAAGAGCGAGGAAAGTATCACCGAGCTGATCGAAGTGCTTGATCAACGGAAGGATGAGGCCATCGAGAGGACATTCAAGCAAGTCAGCAAGAACTTTGAAGAGGTGTTTGAAAAATTAGTTCCTGCTGGGCGTGGAAGATTGGTTATGGTCAAGCGAGTTGATGTTGTACGTTGCGCTTCATCTCGTATTCTAAGGAGATCCAACTGATGGATCGCCGCCGGTTTCCGCAGGAGGATCTTCAGAACGGCGAAGACGAAGACGAAGATGACGAAGATGCCAACCGTCGGCGGAGCTCGATTGAGAATTACACCGGTGTTTCCATCAAGGTATGTGAATGGGAGGACGCAACTCCTTTAAGAAACTAAGACCCGGTCCAATAGGTCTCTTTTAACTCGAAGGTGGATGAAGGCCTCAGAATCCAGCAGCTGTCTGGCGGTCAAAAATCGCTCGTCGCTCTTGCAACTGGTGAGCGAAGCAACACCCCGAGGGGCGGACAATAGCTGACCTCTACCGGCTGCGATAGTATTCGCTATCCAAAAATGCGACCCCGCACCATTTTATCTTTTCGACGAAATCGACGCCAATCTTGACGCTCAGGTACGTACGAAACTCGAGGCTACTGTCTACAATTATCATCTAACTAGTCGATTCCTCCCATGCAGTACCGAACGGCGGTTGCATGTGCGTTTTGGCTTTTACATGAGAGTTTGGCGTGGTACTGACTTCATCGCTGCAGCGATGATCCACGAGTTGTCGTCGTCAGCCCAGTTCATCACTACGACTTTCAGGCCTGAAATGCTCCAGCGGGCTGACAAATTCTATGGCGTACTGTTCAACAACCAGAAAATCAGCTCGATAGCAAGCATTACTCGCGATGAGGCAACCCAGTTCATCGAACAGGAGGCCCTGGCGACGTAAAATGCTCTGTGATGATTTTCCGTGTTGCTTGCTAACGTGCTTTCGTATGCGTTCTGATTTATTATCGTCTTCGAGCCCTCGGATATTGCTGTGTAGATCTGTTGTACTACTCTTATACCACATCTCTCGTCATAAAGATCGTTGTCCGTTATTCGTCCGTATCGTTCAATACATCACTACTGACATCTCCGAAATCCCCTCTCATACAATAACTATGGCCATCATCATTCCGAGTCCCGCCACTAGTAAACCCTTCCAAGGAGACCCCATATCTACTTTGGAGGCCGCGGCATTTCCGGAACTTGAAACTGGTGCAGCGGTTGTGGTGGCAGACGAAACAACTGCGCTCGTCGTTGCCGAAGCAGTAATACGAGGACTTGCCACGCTGCTGGGGTTAAATATCCCTGTGCTGGACGTTGACCTCGCGGAAGTTGTAAAAGTTGTCGATTGCTTGGTCATCCACGCCGTAGTGTCAGTTTGGATCGTGTAGAGGTTCTCGGACGTGGAGGAGCCTGACGCATAAGTACCTGCGAATAGGCAGGAGAGGGTTTGCTCCTCATTAGGATAGTGTCGCGTGTCGACAATGAAAGTCCGTACCTGTGCCACAGTACTCAGCCGTAGGGTCGGCAAAACTCGGCGGGCAGCTGGATTGAACGCAAGACTGCAACGTCGGGATGCAGGAACTTGATGTTGGATCAGACTTGCAGACCCCGCAAACACATGAAGCTTGGTTGGATGAACTAAACCACAAAAACAACAACGACGAAAAAAAGACAATTAGCGGGGTCAAAAAAAGACTTCCAATAGAAAAACCCTCGCGGGGACGAACTCGTCACAAGCTCCGGACTGAATTATTGAATCGACACATGTCTGGACGCAAGCTTCGAGTGAATCTTGACCGGTTTGCTGCGGAAGGGCTCGAGAGACTCCACAGAGGAGCGCGATAACCACCACACCAGCTGTCTGTAGTTGAGCCTTCATGTTTGCGACGATCTTAGTCTCTGCTGTATTGCTCGAAGACTTGCGTGAGGCGGGCGACGTTGGTCAGGAAGAGTGAAGCGCGCGCAGGGCCAGTTGGCAAAAAAGACCCCGAAACAAAGGGCAAAGCTTGGTGCGCAGTTTGGAAACTCTTGGCGTTCTAGCAGCCGAGGTTCGCACAGTCACCCCCTATTTGTGGAGCAGGACGTGCTGGAGTGTTTTATCTGCCGGACTGTCGATCATCGTCGTCCATAATGAATCCTGTACGCATAACACACCGGGAGGGATGTAGTGACGAGAGGGGGCTGTGTTGGACATAGCGTCGGACGTCGACTTGGATGGTATACGGACCGATCTGACTCCTGAGGCTTTCTAACAAATCTGTAAGTGCATGGTTCATACAAAGAGCAGGTAACTCTATTTACTCACTTGGGAAGCGGTGTGAGAAAACGGACTTGCCTAGACGCTCCTGTGGAAGGTCAATCAGAGTTTGGCAGCGTGTACATAGGGTTTGAGATAGAGTAAAAGCGGTTCAGCTTCTGGGGCTAGGAATCCGAAGCGCTCGCGTCAATGGATTGTCTGGTTTACACTATGTTGGTGGAGGAAAGAAAGCAAAGAGCATGGGATAACTCGTGAAGGCAAAAAAGGGATACTATTCTTGGAGGCGGCATTGGGCGTCCGCCCCGGTAACCAAAATGGATATTAATGGGTATGGATAATAGATGCCGAGCTTAGTTGCTTCAAATGTCTTTCCAAGACCACTGCAAGGTGGTCGGCGGGCGACTTCGGCCCTGCAACTAGCTCTAGAAGGTCGTTTTAGCCAGCGCTAACGCTCTATAGTAGAGGAAACCCTGGCGAAGCCCGTCGGTGATCTAATGACACCGCGTCTGCATGGGTTTCAAGCAACCTTATGCCGGTTTGCCCGTCCGTGGGCAGCGTCGTGGGCCGACTCGTTGTACCCAGTAATCGCACAAGGAGTTCAAGTTATCATCAACCTGCAGGCCGACAGGAGCGGAGAGCAACCGCGCGATTGGCACGGAGCCACTCACTTGAGGGAACTGATAGAGCTGTTGGCTGCTGAAGTCTGAACAGACTTGCCATGTAGGTCTAATTGAGGCGGCTTAATGGTTTCTCGTCTCGTGTCTGCGGCCCCCAAACCAACCAGGTTCAGACGAAAGCCGGCGTATTTGCTGGACTTAGTTCGGATTCGTCCACTCAGCATAGGGATACTTTCCTTAGACGTGAAGTGGAGATGGTTGATCAAGAGCATGCTAGCTCCTCCAGACTGCGTTGCTGGGCCGATTCGCTTACAACTGTCCATGCAACGGGTTCGAGTTACAGTTGCACCCACACATCGGAAGCATGGGAAGGTTCAAGAGGCCTCCAGCTCGAAACAAATGAGCACCAGTAATGAATGGGATGGTGCGATGCCCGATGTCGCCCTGCAGCGCTCTGACATTCCCTTAACGCGCCCGCACTGCATGCGGACTCTCCGGTGGGATACCCCAAACATAGAGGCTCGGTGAATTCCATTAGTAACTAACCCATTACGTTTCGTACTAACCTTAGCGAAAAGGGTGCGCAGGTAGATCTAGCCTCGTCACCCAGCTTGCGGTGAGAGCCCCGATTAATTAAGACTCCCTCCTCTTAATAGAAGAGACGACCCGGCTAATTAAAGTGACCAAATAGTTCCTCAAACAATGGGAGAGCTTGCTCTGTATCCTTTGTTTGGTCTCCTGCACGACGGTGATTAGACTACAAATTATTGTGACAAGCACTTCACGGAGAATATCTGCCCGTCCCGTGATCTGCTCCCAGCCACTCGCAACCAGTGAGTCGATACAAATTATCGCGACAATGCTCCATTCCTACGAATCGCCAAACGACAACACCGAGCGATGAGGGCTTGAGATCGGGATTCACGGATTGATTGGCCATAGATCTATCAGTTGCTAAAGCATACAGTAGCTGGATCGCTCTTTCCGTTGGGGTAATGGTCCGTGCATGTGCATGATGACTAGATGATATCGAGTTAGATTTGGGCTCACACTTGCCTGGATTATTAGCTTAGACCCCAGTATGCCAGTAGTATGCCGTGCCTCGGCAAGGGCGTTGGCCCCACTCATATCGGGCGTTCCTGGCGCCCTCGATCATCGTCATTCACCCAGGGACGTAGATCCCTTTGAGAATGAGACAGCCACTAAACCATAATTACGTAGAAGGCGACGATCCTTTTTCCCCATGTGAGCGTGCTTCGTGCTTCAGCCGTCCAAAGCGAGCTTAGTCAAGGAGGCGGAGTCGTGGCCACTTTACAGTATCCCCGACAGAGGTTTCTCGCTCCGCCCAAGAATAGAATTCGCACCTCGAGAAGCCTTGGCGTACCGTCTATAACGAGCAGCAGAAATCCATCAAGCCCAGATCTATTAGCTCCGGAGCCGGAGAAGAACTTTGGAGCTCCTCATTTCTCTCGAATACCCAGGTTCGCACCTGGCATGCATGCAGTGATCCCTGTGCTTTGTTAGCTGTCATGCTGTCCCTTCCCTGGCCTTGCTCGGAGATTCATTTGGTGCCTAGCCGACAATGGGGTTTAGGACTCCCTGTGATGTCATTCGTGAAAAGGGGGGCGTTCAGTTCAGCTCAGCTGCGCAAAATGCCCGACATCTGCTCCGGTTCGAAGGTCCGAGCAAGGCCGCATGCCGGCGCAGCTGAAAAGCCTCTCGGGCAAGTGTCGATTAATAGTAATCATCCCGGAATCCCTTAAAAATCCTATTAATCAATACACAAATCGCCCATGCAATCACCCTATACGTATTAATACACTCGTAAAAATAAAAATAAATTAGAGGCTTTTCGCTCGCTGATAAATGGGCTCAAAAACGCCTCCGATCACGAGTCAGACCAAGGAGTCATCATCGCCGGCGTCACGCCATTACCGAGCGAGGACAGAGGTGCTAGGGGTGCATCCTTCCGCCCAGGAACAGAGCGCGAGAGACCCCCTTCCTCGAGGGCCAAGGGGAAGAAAGGCATTTATCGTACCTGCATGCATGGCGCCGCCCTTTCCATATTGTGTGGCTTGCTTTTCTTACTGGTGGCTTGCCCGCCACGCTTCACATTCAACGAAAACTTTACCCCCAATTCCGAGCCCAATTTAAAGTGTCCCACCCAGACTTCACCGCCCGAGGGCGCGCGCGGGCATTACAAGCCAATAGCACAGGATTATACATTGAACATGCATGCTCCCTCGGGCGGTAAACCTTACCCCGGTGAAATGCGTGGGTTTCGCTGCATACACATAACCAGCGCTCTCATAGGAGGTCGACAGAGCAATAACGACCGTTTTAGCATAGCTGGTAAGTAGTTACGTGTGAAGCGGAAATACCATGGCGATCGTGCCGCCCATTCTAATAATGGGCTGAGGATCGGTAACATAACAGGCCATGGCCAAAGCCCACGCAGATCACACGCATTTCAAGTTGTATGGCAAAACGTTTCTATATGTTTTTGGCAAAGGTTTTGAATGTTATGTGTGAGTCAAGAGGGGGATGGAATGAAAGATACGATGGACCAACGCGTGATGAAAGGAGGAGGGCGAAGTGCAAAATAGGGGTTCCGGAACCTAGAAAGCGGCGACATACGTATCCAAGAAGAAAGGACTGAGAGGGGAGGGTTGGAGGAACAAAGACAGAGAGAGAGAACGAGAGCATGAGAGTTGAGAACCATGCGATGCAGCAAAAAATAAAGAAAAAAAGAGATCGGCGGAGAGCTCAAAGTACGGCTGAAAATAGCTTAAGGTAGTAGGAGAGGTAGGGCAGCAAGGAGGGGGAGTAGGATAATAGCCAGAGGTAGTAATGAGAGAGAGAGAGCGAGAGAACTTGCGATAGATGAAGGATTGAGGGAGAAAATGTTACAAGTGAGCTGGAATTGTGCTTTTGCAAAAACCGAAAAGGAAAGACGAAAATTGGTTGTCGTAAACGAGTCGTGCCATGTGTAGAGGATGTAAGACCGGGAGCTGGAAGGGGTAAAAAGCCAGAGACTACGGAGTAACCGTCAGTTTTGAGACCCCAAGGCGAATGAACAGGATGACTCACGAAACACAAGTACAGCTCACATACGGAGCGAGTGGGTGGATGGATGGAGAGAGAGATCGAGTGGCGGGACGAGAGTTGAAGCGCGGGTCGGACGCGGATAGAATACGATAGCAGGGAAGCACCAAGACGGAGCGCGAGCGAGAGCTGAATAAGGTTAAACCGAGCTGAGAGTCCAGAGAGAGGGCGGTTGAGCATAGATGATAGAAGCGGTCAAACGGCTTGGGGTCGGCATAGTTTGTAGGCGACGTTGCTTCACCGAAAATAGGCGGGGCGAGGTTGGGAACGCTCCAGGATGAGGTTACACAACCCCTTCGGCTCCACCTGCTTCCAGGGAGAAAAGTGCGCTCGTGCTGGGGATAGAGTGGATGAGCTAGATGAAGGGGGGAAAGCGTCGACCGAGTTCGAAATGCGCCCAGTCGGTTCCCCCCACTCTTGCCAACATCCTCCCCGAAAATCACAGGATCCCCGACTCCCTCAACGCGTTTTGGAGTAGCGTCTCTTTTACAGCTGCAAACACCAATCGAACGTTGGTCGTATCTGTCGCCTGAGTCAAACTGCAATACATGCCCCAAGTCAGTCCTCAGCTGCAACTGAGATAACGATTGAGCACGTACTGAGGGTAGATCATCAACTGCTTCCGATTCACTTGTTGGAACCTCCATAACAGGTACTTGGCCGCTTTGTTGATATCCGCTCCGCCGGTGTATTCAGGGAAATGTCTCTCCAACGGGCTTTTCCTGATCTTGGATTTGAACACGTCCACCTAATTTTAATTGTAGAGCACGTTAGTTTTCCAACTCCCCAAGCAGAGAAGAAAAACAAGCACTCGCCTTGTTCAAAAACAAAATAATCGAAGTCCTCTGGAACCACCTCGAATTGACCACGCTCTCGAACAAGATCAAGCTCTCGTCCATCCGGTTCTGAGACGCTTCTTCCAAAAGGACCTGATCGTATTCCGAGATGGCAACGCAAAAAATGATGCTCGTCACGTTTTCGAAGCAGTGGATCCATTTCTTGCGTTCGGACCGTTGTCCTCCGACGTCGAACATCCTGTTGCGGAAAGAGGAGAAAAGGAGATTAGCAGGGGTTAGAGAAGAAGAAGACCCCGCCAAGAGGGGTGACGAATGTGACGCGTACTGGATGGACATCGGACCCAAGTTGAATTTCGTTTCAGTTATCCCCGTTGTCTTGGCTCGCGCACGTAAGACGTCTGTTTCGTTTGGGATGTAATCGGGTGCACCTATGCGTTTGATCGCCTGGAAGAAACTGAGACAACAATACCAAATTTCCCCTTCAGGTCAGCATTCACCAGCCCCTCGAGACAAGTCGAGATGAAATAACACGTACTAGTCCGCGTTATCCATCAAATAGAATTTATGCGACTCCTCCATTAACGCTGGCATGGCCCCGTCGTTGATGAGCGCTTCGATTGCCGTGGTTATTGAAGGGTCGATGACGAATGACGGATCCGAGTCGACGATGTACGAGAACACCCGTTCGGCGTTTGCCTGCATGCCGGAGAAGAGAGAACGTGTCCGTGAAAGGTGCGTGTGTGTCCGATGTGGAGAGGGGAGGGAGAGGGGAAAAGGTTAGCGGTCAGGTACATTGGTTTCTTGTTTCTTTTGGGCCTGGGTTTGTGGACTTCTCTCTCTCGGACCCGCGGAGGGACGGACCGCGCCGTGCGCTTGAACGGGGTAATGCGCGCGGTGCATTGGATGGGTGGAATGCACAGCGAAGAAGTGCAGGGATAGCACACCTCCGAAGACCGCGCGAAACGAGAGAGGGATGCCTCCGTGGCGAGAATGGGATGGACGGCCGGCCGAGAGGGAGGAGGGAGGAGAGACTTACCCTGTTGGCAGGTTCCACAAAGTCGATGCCCAGCTTCTTCATGGCGAGGATGATGTCCTGGGCGGACTCGACGAGGTTGCGGTAGATGACAGGTCTGAAGAAGAGCAGCGCTTGAGGAGTGAAGCCGTTCAAGTGGATGATCTTCATTTGCTTGACGATGGTGCTCTTCCCGCTCTCGCCGGCACCTGTGCGCGCGTAAAAGCACATGAAAATAAGAGGACACCGCGCGGTTGGAGGGGCAGTGGGAGGGACGGCGTAAGCGATGACGAGTAGATGATTGCGTTGTAGACTGGTTCTGAAAGACGTACCGAGAAGAAGGATCTTGCAGTCTTTGGCGTGCTTCTTCCCATCCTCTACGAGCTCCTTGTCGATTTGGGATGATATCTTTTCTTCTTCTGTCTTGCTACCGCATATGCCCATCATCCAGTATGCGACGCGGCGAGCAGTGTGTGCTTGATGGGGGGGTTGGACTGGCGACCGGACTGACGGTTGGGGTGTCGTGGGTGGATAGACGTTGGGTCGTGGGCCTGGAAGTGGTTTTGAGGGGCTTGACGGGGAGAGAGGGAGGGATGACGATGCAGCGCGAAAAGAGAGTGAGGGGGGTTTTGAGGTGGGTGGGTGGATAAGTAATGTGGGACCCTGAACTGTGGCTGCCAGTTTGGTTCGCCTTCGACTCTGCGTCCCTTTCTGGGGTCAGACACCCAAATCGGAAATCCCGGATCTCGATCGTCAATCCACACCAAAACAACATCCAAGAAGCGCCCAACTTTAACCCCGATGCAACACACACTTTGATATAATTAGTAGACGCAGAAACTACTAACGCAAACGACAGGCAAATAATTGACTTGCACGTTGCACTGCAGTGTGGAGAGATGCAAGCGAGTAGAGAGGTCCCTTGTGAAAAAAAGTAAATGGGTGCATGCTTCTCTTAATAACACCATATAAGGGAACTCCCCCATCACGCAATTACTATTACCACACTTTATTATACTTCCCTGTACCACATTCTAGGTATCCACCCCCTCACCTCAGGGGTAACCATCTTTACAAGCAAAAATCCCCGAACCTTTTGCTGCCAATCTTCGCGCACGGAATACACGGCCGCTTCTCCGTCCCCATCCCTCATTCCCCTTGCCGACTTCCCCCTCGCCAGTACCTCAGCCATCTCCACTGGGCGCATTAGAACGACATGATCGCCCATAAGTAACTCGACAGCTCACGACTTCGACCCTCCCAGTGCGAAGCGAAGTTCCATTTTAACCTTTGTTCGTCGTCGTCGTCGTCGTCGTTGCTCGCCTTGGGCGGTGATCGTCGTCATCATCTAAGAAAAAAAAGCACAGATCATGCAGAGAAGCGAACAGGTAGAATAGAAAAACTTTCCCAACACGGAAACCTCCGCGCCCTTCCTCCCGTCGTTCTCCGAAGATTTTCCCTCCCCCTTACGCCTTGTTGTTTCGCTTCCTTACATCATCGCCGACGACAACTAACAACCATCAACGCTCGCTGACTCGCCAGCCGGAGAAGAAGAACACACACAATCGCAGTTCGCCAGCTTCCCGTTGGGTGGCTTGACACGGTCCTTTGCTGTCAAGCTGTGATGACGACATATACGAAAAAGCCAGACGCGCCGGTGGTGACCCTACAAACAATAACTGTCTCCGAGAATTCCGAGTCTCCGGATAGCCTTCGGGCCTTCGCCGTGTCCAGTGCCAAATATTTCCCAAGAGACACAAAATGTATGCCGCCCTCATCTGATCAAGCGGCGATTTGTTTACTCATCTGTCGGCCATTCAAATAAACAGCCGCCACTATAATACAATTAGCGGAGGCATACATGTACGTATTGCCACTCGGGTGCTCCTTGTTTGTTGTTTGGCGTCGCCGCCTGGCAAAAGACGGAGGTTGATTTTGACTACCCTGACTGAATAGGATGGGTTCATAAACCTACCCAGCCCACGGAGGCAAACTGTCAAAGGATACGGACTTTCATATTACCCGCGGGCCGCGGTATCAGCAACTCAAAGGCTCGCGGCTGTTGCCCTTTTTGGCGGGTGGCGTTGTCCGTCGGGGGCGCGTCTACCTGTGTAAACGCCCATGCCCAACTTCGGTACACTCAACCTATGCCCACCGGACTCGGAGATCACGCACGGTGATCTACATAGCGACCGCAGCCTAGCATCAATACATACTGGACAATGCTTACGGGACCGCCGTTGCACCGAGTCCGAAGCCAGGTTCTTTGCCGTCGATCACTACGGGGCTGCGATGAATACAGTCGAAATCGATACATTATACCCCGGCTCATCCCCCCCTTTCTGATTGTGGCTTTCGAATGACGACTCTTTCCTCCGCAACAGCATTTCGTTAGCGACAGCAGATCACGCCGCTTAAACGACCAACTGGCATGCGCAGACGCCCAACCTGCCAGACACAGCCAACCGTGGTCACTCCTTAGTTAACTGCGGCGAGTACCACCCCCGTAGCTTTGGCCTTTGACATGTATCATGCATCCAGAACACCAGATTCCTATGCACAAACGTTTTTACGATCGTTCGATTCTCCACTAAGTCGCTACATCCCGCCCGCGATTCACGATAAATCGCTTCACCCCCTCTTATTCTGCAACCCGTCAGTTTAATTTGGGCGTACCGATAGACGCGAGCTTGCCCGTCGCAAAGTCCTAGACTGCATTGGTTGAACTAAAGGGCGTTGCGATGCACTGGTTGGGGAGACTGCATGGGCGAGATCGACACAGGCGCGGTGCATGTGTCAAGGACGACCGAAGACAGCCAGACGTGTGTAAGAAGAGACCAACCCATTGGCATTGCTCGTAAAGTTGTCGAGGGACCGCCTACCGTGAGTGAGTACTTTAGGCAGGATGGTGCGCCCACCGCTTCGACGAAAGGCGTGTCACGCTAACCTCGACTCGCCCACAGCATGCCGAAGGGTACCCGCTAGTCCACTCTCGTACTCAATCAAAGCATCTACGTCCTGATCGATCGATCATCTTTCGGACAACATCACCCCCGGGGGGGGAGCAGTCGTGAGGGCTAGCGCTGATATTTCCTTTTGCCGATGGAGCTGCTGCTGCAGCAGCGTACTCGTCCTCGTTCGTTTTGAAAGCTCTCTCAAATTTACGAGCAATTCAACCGTAAAAATGGTCTCCCCGCGCCTTGCTGCTGGATAGCGTCGGAGAGGGGGGACCGGCGGTGTGAGGGCTTCACTGCATTTCCTTTCCTCTATTCAGCTGCAGCGGCGGCGTTACTCGTCGACCTCGTTCGTTTTGAAAGCGCTGACAAATGGACAAAACAATCCAAACGTGAAAGGGCGTTGCTGCTGTCGTTCTGGTTTAGGCTTTTCCAAACCACCGGGCGACCGACGCACCCAGAGTGCTTCCTGCTCAGTTCCCACCCACGAAACGCTTCTGCCCCTGCCCCGAGGGTTTCCCCCGGGCATTGTTGCGCTCCTGCCGCCTAACTATAAAAAGCTGGCTCGCTGCTTAACAACTACTAGCGCGATTGTTCCGAGTCCGCGAGTCGGCTTGTTGCGAGTGAAAGGAAGGGATCGAAGCGCTGACCTTTCCAAAGTCGTCCCAATCTCTCATTCACTCTCGACGATACTCCCGGAAGGTCTTGAATACAACGATTCTGGGAGATATGGAGCAAGCGCGGAAGGACGATGGCGGCGGATGACAAATCCCAAGATGGCGAAATGGATCGAAGGTTTGCTCCGCTACGATACCAGCGCTGTATCCATAGATCGTCGAAAAGGATGATCCGTGTTGCTCTTTCATTTGCTGCTCTAGTGACTTATGTTGGATTGGTGGTCAGGAGACCGAGTCGTACGTGAACGGTCGTCGTGGTGGTCCCCCCTGGAAACGCCCCGACGCGAGCCAACGCTGGATACATTACTGTCGATGCATGCTTTATAATCTCTCAGCTCACTAATACCGTTCACTACAACACTACTTTTCTTCCCTATCAACTCAATTCTTGCTCTCCCCGAGGGTTGTCTCCCTTACTCTCATTTATGTCATCTCCGAGTCTTCCCTCCCCGCTTATACATGAGATTTGACTTTACGTGGGCGCCCTGTGCTTACGATGGATCATGAGGTGAACCGCTCTAAGTGTGCTTCGAATCTTTAGGCGACCGGGGCATCCATGGACCAATATGGTCATTCTCACAGATTCGACAAGTATCAAAGTTCAGACGGACCACATTCAACTCCAGGTAGAAGCAACGAGACGAGTATGTGAGTTTATGGGACAATAGCAGATGCAGGTTTGCTGGTTGGTATCCAAAAGCAATGTGTAGTCACCCTTTCATCGTCTGGGTAAGGTGTCCCTTGTTTATCTTGCCTTTCGATTTTTGGCAAACTACTAAAAACGTGTTCATATAGCTTTTAATACTGCTTAAACATGTCGCAGGAAAAAGCGAGGTGCCTCGGCTCCGGATCCTGAGAAGAGCTGGTTGGCTGAACCAAGGTTTCCAAGGCTTTTCAATCCACACCCATGAATTCCCCCATATCTCATCACAAGCAAGATGCGATCTAGAGGCAAATTGGCTCTAACGCTCACCAAGCCGGTATTCAAGTCCGAATCCGCCGTTAACCGCGTGCGACACCGTCAGCTTCTCCTGTCTTTAACGTGCCCCCCTGCGGCATATACCTCCGACATCTATTACAGACCTGCATATGCACTCCTTTTTCACTTCTCTTGATCTAGTGGTCAGCGTTGTCAAAACGAAGGAAGAGGCATGTGTTTGCCCGCCCTTCGAAGGGTTCTCGCGCTTCCTGACCATATGCGTCTGCTTGGCAGTCATGAGGTACTATTTATAAATTTTATATTTAGAGCAAAGGGGACTCTCCTGGGCAGGTGGTTAAGCCACTGGAAGGCTGTGCGCGACCAGCGCTCGAGGTCGGGTATAAAAGGGGCCACAAGACCTAGGGGTGTGTTGGAACCGCGCGAGCTTGGCCAATAGCCTTTCACCAGTTCACAGGTCTCGTTTTCACGCACAACCCCGCCCACGAACTTCAAGAAAACTTGCAACAAGGTCATCATGAAAGCCAGTGCGCTGACTGCGATCGTGTTTGCTTCGCTGGCTGGGATGGCCTTTGCGAGTCCGCGTCCCCAAACGTCTGGCTTGCCTCTTCCCGCTTGTGTTACAACTTGCATCAACCAGGTCGTAGGGACGGGCGCATGCACCGAGTAAGCCTGCACTGTCTCTTCAAAGACTGTATGAGCTGGAGTTAACGTTCGGTCGGCTTTCCCTCCCTCGCAAGCGCTTCGGACAAAACTTGCCTTTGCAGCAGGTAAGGTTGAGCCTCGAACAAACTCACCTATCGCTCGGGCTGATTGTTTCTATTACTGCTTCTAGTAGTGCTCTCAGCTCCTGCGTTCAGTCCGGCTGCCCACCCAGCTTCGTCGACGACTTAGGACAATACTGCGGTACCGGTAAGGCATCCAGAAGTTCCTTGCCAAACTGGTCACATTCTCATATAAGGGGCGTAAACTTTTGATGTTGTATGTGACAGGTCCTTTCTCGTCCAGCAGCAGCGCATCAAGCCAGTCCTTCACGATCCAAACCAACACTCTGTCGGGAGCGACTGTGACTACCACTACGGCAGCTACAACTAGCGCACAAAGTCCTGGCATCAGTCCCGCTGCCACCACCAAAAGTCCCGCAACTTCGGCTGCGCCGGCGGGCAATGCTGGGGACCCAACTATCAATGTGCCGGGTCTGAAGGGGATCCTCACCATGGGATTGGCGTTTGTTGCAGGAGCTCTGTTTATTTGAATCTCACCAGGTTCGGCTGTACTAGGATATCCGGATGATTTTATGTATGATCGAGGAGTATCAGTCCAGAAGTGATATCGCTACATTAAAACAATGGGGTGGAAATCCGTCAAGGGGGATTCCACTGAAGATTGTACGGGATGCACTAGGAAGCGGAATAACACATCGTCGTTAATTCCGGTAAGTATTGCTCCTCTTTCGCTTGAACCACCGCTCCACAACGCTGGCGTTTGGACATGCCGTGCTGGATTTTGGTGCGTTCCCATCCTTTGAAGCGGCCTCGTACATGGCTTGGCAGCATCTGTAAAGTGCCAGCACCTGGGCATCACATTTGTCTGGAGTGTAGGTATTACGGTTGAGACAACCCTGTAGCGAACAGGCTGGTTCACAGAATGAATCGTCAGTTGTGGGGTTTGAATACAAACAGCAGAGAAACAACCTTCTGCCTGACATGGAGGCTCATCCTGGTACAACTGTTATTGAACTAAACTGTAGAAATGTACAATTGTCGATGCATCTTACTTTTGCCATCTTGGAATATCGAAGCTACCGGATCCAAAAGCGAAGGTCGTAGGATGACGATCAGATGCCTTCAAGAGCGATCTCACGGCTTGATTACGAAATCTCTCGTTCGATTCTGTTTTCAACCGCCTGCTGCCACCGTGCCCGCCTTCGGTCTCGCAAACTCGCCTAATACTATACAATGTCAACAGCTCACAGACCCACATGGGACCCCGCTCAAGCTAAGGAAGTCAAATCCGGCTCAAGGCAATACTCTGCTCGAGATATTGCTTCACACACAAAGCTCAAATTCAGGTCGGTTCTCCTCCCGGGTCCTTTCAATGGGAAATTTCTGAAGTTGACACGTCGGGCCAACGTATAGACAACCTGGGCAATCTTCCTCGTCTGAGGTTTCACGGAGGGACTTGAGGGCGGAGTTGCTGGCGGCGGAGGCGGAGGCGCGGGATAAGAAACGGAAAGCTGAAGGTCTACCATTGGAAGCCCCTTCGTCGAAAGCTATTGAGAGCTCGTCGAAGGGCAAGGGGAAGGAGGTAGACAATGAGGGGTCGGATGAGGAATCCAACAAGAGGAGGAAGCTCTTGCAGGAGGCTATTGCCTTGGACAAGGACGACGACGACAGTGATGAGGATAAAGACGACGACGACGAGGACAGGTACGACTGTGCTTGTCATTTATACTCCCCTACCAATATAATGAACACCTTCATTACAGCGATGAAGATGACGAGGAAGATGACACCGCCGAGCTCCTGCGTGAGCTCGAAAAGATCAAAAGAGAGAGAGCGGAAGAGAAGGCTAGACAGGTATGACTTGTTTTGTCAGGCTAGATGCGCGAGATGGCGCTCAAATAGGCTTCTTTCTGAAATCTAGGAGCAAGAACAAAATGCCAAGTCGCAGCGTGACCGCGAAGAGGAAATCGCTCTCGGCAATCCACTCCTCAATCTCGCCGCAGCACTTGGTCAATCAACCCCAGGCGGTGCTTCTGTCGCGTCTACCACAGGTGGATTCACCGTCAAGAAACGATGGGATGATGGTGCGTCAGCGTGCGAGGCCGAACCCTGAGGACCGTTGGGTTGACATTTTTACGTTTTCATCGCCGTTCCACGACAGACCTTATCTTCAAGAATCAAGCCATGGGTGCGAACGACAAGAATTCAGGGCAATTTGTCAACGATCTTTTGCGGACAGAATTCCACAAGTACGTTTATTTTTTGTCGTTTTGCTATCTAAGCAGCTTCTTGCGGGTCCGCAAGGCCTGTCGTTTTTCCGATCAGCTTCTGCGGAGCTCCATCTCCCTCGCTCGGTCTTGCATCTGTGCTACAGAATCTGACGGGCGCTTCTACCTCGCTTCCATAGGAAATTCATGGCCAAGTTCATCAAGTAGCCTTTGCAAGTGCGGAGTGATACCCATGTCCTGGCGCGAGTCTGGACTCGAGGCCACTGTATCTGATATATTGCTTGCTAATGGGCACAGCCTGCGTTCTTCTCCAAGACGGAAACTGCGCATGAGATCATTTGTAGTATCTCTGTAACGAGCTTCGTAAGCCTTGTCGGGCTCTAAGCACCGAGGTTACCCGTTGTGTTCATGCCTCCATTGTGCCAATTGTGAGCCTTCATCAAGAACGATCAGAGCTCGTTGCTTCTTCGTTCGGGCTTCTCCCGCCCTGGTGCCGTATACCGTCCAGTGGGGTAGCACGTGACTTGGAGCATTTGCCGACTCGACTCAGAGCAACCACAGCTACTCTTCGCCTCCGCCCAGTGTCGCTAATGGCGAACCTCTCGCCCCAAAGTGGTCTCACCGCAAGGACTATGTTTATATCCGCTTCTACGAACCGGTATGGTGGCGCGGCCGACTGCTCGGCGGAAACTGGACTTGTCGCTTTCGGCGCGTGCCGACTTGTGGGATTGTGGGATGCCGCAGTGAGCAGTGAAACGCATGTTCAGATGGAATTTGAGGCAGTCGGATGACCCAATGTCGTTCTTGGGAATAGCGACAGGATTTTGCAGGAATTTTTTCGACACTTCCCGGGCATGGCGGCGAGGTGACTTGCGTGCGCTTCTTGCGACGAGATATCATCGTCAGTGCGGACAACAAGGGATTAATAATTACTCGAAGAGAAGAAACCAGCTCGGACGGGGCTTCGAATGTGCGTGTTCTTCTACGCTCGCTGCTGGCCCCCTCCGACCCTTGCATGCGCTTCTCATCTTCTTCCGCGTCGTCGAGACAAACCTCCCGAGCTCAAGCTCACATAACCAGCGTTACTTATTAAAATTTTTAGTGGGAAATCTTTGCCCAAACGCAGGCTCATGAGAACAGTGGAGTTACAGCGCTCTGCGCCTTCGGGAACTTTATCGTTTCCGGGGGTTCCGATGCCAAAGTGAAGGTTTGGGAACTCCGTGAAAGTGAGTTCGTCACATCTTATCACAGGCAATATGGATGTTCCATCGGGCTGAACGAGCTGTAACTCCGCTTTTGTTTGGTAGATAAACTCGAGCTTGTCCAAACGATTGACATGAAGGGGAGGTTCCCTTTGGACATCAAATTAGCATGCTTGCCTCAGTCAACAGGTGGGATCGCACCACTTTAATGCGCGTCCGTTCACCAATCGATCTTCTCGCACAGCAATGGTTATGGCCGTTGCCGCCACAGAACGCGTTATCCGAATCTTTGTTCACACGAAAGACGGCGTGAGTCTCTTCTGTGACGGTAGCCAGGTTCACTGATCTGAACCCAAATTGGTAGTAGTTTACTTCCGCGGTAAACCTTGAGGGTCACGAAGACTGGGTCCGCTGCCTTGCATTCGACTCCGCGGACGTGTCGTCGAATGTCAATGAAACTCTTACCCTTGCGTCTGGCTCACAAGATGGATATATCCGCCTATGGGTTTTCAAACCCAAAACCGAAACGACGAACAAGCAGACGGGACTCGACGATGTCTTAGCTGCGTTCGAGGCCTCTCTAGGAGACTTTGCTGAGGGCGAAGAAGGCGGGAAGAGGATTTCGAACAGGTCTCATGTCCTTGCCGTCCGCTCCGACGATGGCAGGTACGTTTGTCTTTATCGGAGCATCTTCAGTTAATGAAACTCACGCATCGACGCCGGTGGACTCTGGCCTTAGCATAAAGCAGTTCACGATCACCTTCGACGCACTTCTTGTTGGACACGAAAATCACGTCACTGCGCTGTCATGGCGGCATATTCCAAAGACCCCATCGGAAACCGCATCTCCTCCGACGCTTCTTTCTTCCTCGACGGATGCTTCTTTAATCCTTTGGTCGCCTACCGATTCCCCAACATCCATCTGGGTCAATCGACAAAGGTTCGGAGACGTAATCGGCGCGAAAGCTGGGGGATTTGTTGGCGCCTTGTGGAACTCGACCGGTGACGAAGTGATGGGCTGGGGGTGGAACGGATGCTGGAGAAGGTGGCGTTGTGTGAAGGATGATGCAGGCAAAGAAACCTGGACCGAAGTACCCGCCATCACAGGCCACCACGAACCGGTGAAAGGGCTGGCCTGGGATCCAAACGGGGACTATATCATCACGTCCAGGTGAGTATTAGATTTTAATTCCTAGGCTTATGGCTGACACACGGTTTTGCGAGTAGTCTCGACCAGACGACTCGAATCTTCGGTCCTTGGCGCCGCACAGCTGAGAACAACGCCATAGAGACCTGGCACGAACTCAGCCGTCCGCAAATCCATGGCTACGATCTTATTGCACCGGACTTCATCAATTCCCTTCGATTTGTTAGCGTTGGAGACGAGAAAGTGGCTCGCGTGTTTGACGCCCCAAGAGGGTTCGTTCACACCCTAAAGGGACTCGGGGTAACGGCGGTACAAAGTGAAACTGAAGTGAGTGTCTGTCGATGAGTTCGCCGAGCAAGGGACAATGCTGACGCTCCTATACGTGACAGAGCGAACGTCCCATCGGAGCCAGCGTCCCTCCTCTTGGCCTCTCCAACAAAGCTGCCGTCGAAGGTCTGTCCCCATCTCTTGAATACAGACATTCAGCCTCATACCATTCCACTGGTTAGATGACGAGACATTCCGTGAACGTGATACCCAACCTGTTACGGTCCCTCCATGCGAAGGGGAACTTGCCAGCACGACTCTTTGGCCGGAGGTTGAGAAACTTTTCGGTCACGGCTACGAGGTATGACAAGGTTCGACTTCTAAATACAATACAAGACACCGATGTCCTTCCGCATAGCTTTACGCCCTCGGCATTTCTCATTCTGGCTCTGTTGTTGCCACAGCCTGCAAATCAACAACTGCCGAGCATGCAGTCATCCGTCTGTATGATTCCGAAACCTGGAGACCATTAGGAGAGCCATTGGCTGGCCATACCTTGACAATCACCCGTATCGCCTTTAGCCCCGACGATAGATTTATCCTCAGTGTCTCCCGGGACCGGACTTGGAGACTCTTCGAGCGTCAGGCTGAAGGTTAGAAGCTCCGGGCCTGCACATAGGCTTAAACAGCTCACATGTTCGTTATAGGTGGCTATCAGGCGGTTGCAGCGGAGAAGGGACATGCCCGTATTATTTGGGACTCCGCATGGTCGAAGGTTGGCGACCTGTTCGCAACCGCCGGACGGGACAAACTTGTAATACCGATCTGCACCTACTCCGAAGCCACATATTGATCTCAACTCTATCTAGGTCAAAATATGGCAATCAATCGATAATACCTGTGCCAAGTGGAAAGCAATCGCCACTATCAAATTAGAGGAAGCGGCCACCGCAGTTGATTTTACGTTGGTTCAGGACAGCAGGTAAATGCAGGTCAAATCCCTGTCCCCCACACCTCTCTTGCTGAGACTTGCACATGAGTAGGCACCTTCTTTCTGTCGGGTTAGAAAATGGCAACGTGGCTATATATTCTGCCGCAGTGAATGAACCCGGCTCTTGGTCCCTCGATCTCGCAGTTGACCCCAGGTAACGCGTTCGTTTGTTTCAAGAACTCGCTGATTCTGACACACGTTTTAGCCTTCTTCCAGTTGAACAAATTCATCGAATTGCCTGGAGACCGAGACAAAATGTACCCGCGGGGTCGAGCCAGTTTGCGATCGCGAGCGAGGAGGGATCGGTCCGCATCATCACGCTTGTACCATCCATGCAAGCCAAAACGTAATATATGTGACACAAAGCGTTTTAAAGGTACATTGGGGAGGTGCCTCGGAAGGCGGGGTAAGGACACAGTTTTATGAGGATGGTGAGCTGGAAAGGTATCAGGAAGCAGAACATTGTATAGCACAGTCATGAAGTGGGAGCCCGTTAAAAGTCAGAGAGCGCGAATGCGTGAGATCGAGAGCTTTCGTAACGATACATGGCGTTCAGAATAGTTCCCGGAGACTGATTGGAACCTCAGGCTAAAAAGTGGGCGACGTCAGTCAGGCAGGGGGACGGTAACACTCCAAAGACGTGACTTACGCATTTAATCCTAAACAGTACGTTCGAATGGATGATGCCTTAGGATACTGTCGACCATCGAGACCAATCACTCACTTGTAAAAACATTCAATCGAGCGCAGCATTTCCACATCTCCCCCAGTCGCGGTGACAAAGTTAATGACAATCCCAGAGCGAGAGTAGTTGTTCGAGATTGCGGGAGCAACACTGTCGAAGTTCGATTAGATAGACTTCGCACACTGAAAAAGGTTCCTCCTACCGGTGTGCATATTCTTCAACCGCCTTGGGCAAGTCTACAGAAGATACTCATTAGCATAACCTTAGGAGTCCGAGGCCGAAGCAGGCCTACCGTAGTTAATGACAAGGGGAATCTGGAAGACATCGGGCGCTTTGACTTGGACATCGTAGACGACGAGTACTCGAGTAGCCCCACCGCCACGAATGCCTGAGCCAGCACCACGGAACTTGTTCAATGCCGCCATCCTGTTTCCCGTTGCCATATCGCCGTGCTATTCATCATCACACACGTATTAGCCCGATCGGGATTGTGAGTAGAAGGGATTACATACCAGTGGAATTGCGTCGAGACCCCTGCTTGCGAGCTTATACACGACAGCGTCTAAGGCTGCCATGCCGCCCACATGAACTATGGCTTGACCAACATCCACGTCGTCAAACAAGTCAGCTAAAGCATCCAATTTCCACTCCCTAGCTTGAGCCGTTTCAGCGGCCGTCAAGGAGTTGTTGCCACGTCCCGAGCCTATGATGCCGAGCCCAGCTCCCGGAGCTGCAGAAGCGGGATCACCTCGAGCACCTCCACCGCCGGTGAACGCGAGATAGAGATAGAATTGCCGCAGGCCGCGAGATCCAGTTTGGGTTGACTCTGTAGTGTTGACGTTGCCATCTCGACGAACTAGCACTCGGACAGGTTCGCGGAGCTGAATCGTGTTGGCGAGATTGAGTACGTCTTGTGGGACAGTGTTCGAGAACAACGCCGTCTGCCGTTCTATTGAACCGGACCCGTTATCCATAGAAGCCGTTGCGGTATACGCAGTCGAAGAACGTCGGACTGGTCCGGTGAACGGCCCCGTGTTTCCCCCACCGTTTGTGGGATCAAATGGACTGAACGTCGCTGGATTCATGACGGCGGGGCTGCCAACCGGAGTTAACGGCCCAGCAAGACCAGAAATTGTCTGGGAGAGCGGCCGACTTCTTGGAGGGGGCAGTAACTTGACGATGTTGAACACGAACTCGTGCAAGTTCCGGGCTATGAGTTGATCGACTTCGTCCAGGACCAAAAGTCGAACGTCACTGCCAGGGAGGCCGTTGGATGCTGTGAACAGTGCATGAAGTTTCTGCGGTGTTCCGCACAAGATGTGTGGCATGTTCTGTTGAAGCATTCGCAATTCCTGAGGAACGTCCCCTCCTGTGCCTACCCCAAGAGCCGAGCGAACTCCAATAGGGCCCCCTAAGTCGCGTATCATCCGCTGGGCTTGTGTAGCTTGATCGACCGTGGTAGAGATGATGACAACCACAGGGCCTCGATTAGCGACCGCCTTTCCAATGCAAATCGTTAGAGCTACGTGGATGGCCGGGATCACATAAGCCGCGATGCGCTCTTGAGTGGGAGGCGCTTGAGCGATGATATCTGCTCCCCGAAGAAGGAAAGGCAGAGCGCGCTGTTGGATCTTGTTAGGAGGTCCAACGCTATGAGAACCCTAGTTGTCAGCGATGGCCATCCAAGACTGTCAACCAGCACCAATCTCACCCGTATTTCGCAATGGATCGCAATAGTTCTGGGCTGAGAGACAACTGCTCCCATTTCGAAATGACTGGACCCGAGCCATCTCGTGGGTTATTGCCCCAATCACCTCCATCTATCACAGTCTGGCAGAAAATGCAGCGGATGAGCGAGACGCCTTTTCTTCAAGCTATAAAACTTACCCCTGCCGAGTCCCTCCTCCCGATAGTCATGACCGATCTACGTTTATCTCTCAACATGGCCGAGCCTGCCGAAGTATCCGTCCTCATTCCTCCAACTCCGCTTGTCTGCGGCGTGTTCGTCATGTTAAGGCCCATCTCCAAGCTGCTAGAGGACCAAGTCCGCACCGGGACCGGGGCACGAGGGCTAGCTCGATTTCCGATACCCATCTCTCGGGCAGCTGCTAAGCCCGTCATTGGGTTTTGGGGCAAGTCCGGAGTCCCTGAAAGATGCGGAGGCACGCCCATTCCACCGAGGCCATTGGGCCCCGATGTAGAAGAGCCAGGGAAACCAGAAGGTGGACCTCCAAGCCCTGCGTTCATAGCTTGTATCTGAGACTGGGTTTGGGCCTGCAACAGTTGGGTGACTGAGGTGGTAAGAGTAGCGATCCGCTGGTTGAGCTGGCGTATCTCATCGTCCCTTTCCCTCTCGCGGACGCTGTTTGGCGTTGGAGATTTGAGGACGAGAGAGGAAGTTGAGGAGGCGTTGGGGAAGGAGTAGATGTTTCCTAATGCTCCACTTCCGATTCCTGGCGTTCCTGCCGTTGGGGTAATACTGTTGCCGGCCAAGGGGGAAGTGCCATGGGTATCGCGGCCTGCGTCGCCGTTGCCATTGGGATTGGGAGGGTTGTTGATGACATGCTCCAAAAGGATATTCATCTTCCTGCTCATTTCGCTGATTTCGCGCTGAATGTTGCTGTTCGAGTATTCGCATCGTATCAGGCGGTCCAGTAGATCGTTGATGAAGGGAGAAGCCTTGGCTTGCCCGTCGAAGCTTCCTTGCAAAGGGTCGGGCAGATGACCACCGCCAGAGCGAACAGATGATGGACTGGAGCTCATGTTTTCTGCTGAAGCTCCGGGGTACACCGACGTTGGGCCGAGTCCTGCAAGGTGGTTGGGACCAAACGCAGCAGACGTTGGAGTGACGTTGGCGCTCATTGCTTGCTGCTGGGAGTTGTTGTTACCTCCGATGGTATAGTTGAGGAAACTACTCGGGAGAGGGCTTCTGGACTGAGGCGGATAATTCTGTTCAAACGCAGCGAAGGAAGCTTTTCGAGCAGGAAGGCTAGGAGGCTGAGATCCGGCATTATTGACGGGGAGGGAGAGTGACATCGACCTGGCGATAGGGCCCAGAGAGGATTGGAGTTGTGGATTGAGGATTTGATGCGACGGCGTCGTCGGCAACGCCAGATCGTTGGCTTGGGTGAATGGCTTTCCAATAGGACCGTATGTGCTCGAGCGACTGGATGGAGGCCGAGCAAATGGGCTGTTGGCTACTTGACTCGACAGTGCACTAGAAAATTGGGTTCCGTAGCCAGAAGGGGACGCTCCAGGTGGTATGGTATTAGGCAGACCATCCCATTTGAAAGGTGGTGCGCCGAAGCCGCGGTTCGGTCCGCCGCCTGTCTCTACTGACCCACTGCTGGGAGAAGACGACATGGCGTCGCCTGCTCCAGAGCTGCCGAGGGAAGATGGATTGCCTGTCATGCCTCCCCGCTCCCGTCGAAGGAAAGATTCAATGGCGGGGTAGGACGATCCCGATCGATCGGAGAATCCCGAACGCGAAAGGGGGTGATGCCCGTCGTGGTCGTCTTGTTGGTGTCCTTCGCTGGTGAGGGAATGAGCAGATACGGGAATGGTGCTGCCTGGATTGCCGGGGTCATCGCCATCTCGGGATGCAGAAGTGGAGGGGGACCCTAGGCTGTCTGGCGGCGAGTTGGAGGTCAGGGGTTGCATAGTGTATTGGGTGTGGCCGATTCCCCCGTTAGTAGGGTCTAACGCTTCGCTCGCCTTGGTGAGGCTAAGACCGTTGGTGAAGCTTGATGGACTGGGAGACGACCGAGCCGACTGATAACTTGATATGGTGGAAGCGACGCGTTCGTGCTCGCCTTGGATACGTAACGAGCCATTGCTGCCTTCAATTGCCCCCGGACCCCCGAGTCCATTTCCACCAACGGGAGTTCGAGCCCCGCCGACGATCCCGGCATGGCCCAGCGCACTTTCTGTAGGCGTGTCCAATGGCGAAGTCTGGAAGTCCTGATCCGAGCCACCGAGACCAAAGGCGCTCGGGTCGCCCGTCCCCAGTGCCGACGAACTATCGGTTCGAGGGAAGAACGGCTGCGAGGCCGGATTGAGACTGGTCATCGTCGAGTCCTGGAGTATTGCGCTGAAGATTGAGGTCGTTGTTTCGCTCGCCACAACAAAAGTTCCGTCTTTGACTGGTCAATGACCGGATTTGTGAGCCAACCTCCGCGAGTCTCTTCTTTGTAATCATCTAAGACGAACCTGTTTTCTTCGTGTCTGGTGAGTGCAGAACTAGTACTGCTAGGACTAGCAGTTCATCCCAGTGGAGGACGTGGATGAACCACCTGGGGGCTGGAGGAGGGTGTTAGTAAGAGCTGAAGGCAGAAGAAGCCAGGGAGCCTGGCGAATCCGATTGCAGGGTCGAATCAGGGAAGGAACGCCACCAATTGCAAATCTACCAGCCGAGCACAAGGACCCTCAGTTTGCTTTTTTCTTTGAATAAACAGCCAGCAGGAAGAACACAACACAGTCGACAAAAAGCACATTATAATTTAAGAAAAGCATTATTGGGGCACTCTGAAGGGATTGAAAAGGTTTGAAGGAGGGCCGAGCGAGCAGACCAGAAGCTTGCGAAGCTGCAGAGATTTTTACGTGCAGGCTAGAATTCAGAAGCCTCGACCACGTCCGCGACCACTGGGAAATAAAGCCGAGAGGTCACGACTATGCATGAAAAGATAAGACGAGAAAATGACACACCGTCCGCGTGGCCGAGAGTACGGGTTAAATTGTGGTGCCCCGCCTCTGTAGCCGCCCCGATAGCCCCCTCGGCCCCTTCCCCGTCCTCTTTGGTTAAATCCAGGTATATTGGTACGTTTTGCAACGACCTATGGCGAAGAAATCGATCGCGGTTGAGTCGTGATAAATCACCGCCCGTTCCACCGTACTTACCTTAATCAATCGTCCTCTGAACAAACTGTCATTCAAGGCTAGTGCCGTATCCACAAATGCAGGGTCGGAGAACTCCACGTAGGCGTAGCCTTTCGGGTTGCCTGTGAACTTGTCGCAAACGATGGTTATGCGGTTGATGCTCCCACAGCTGAGGAAATGCTGCTGAAGCTCTTCGGGTGTAGCGCCGTAGTCAACCTAAAATGAAATAGAAAAACGTCCGGAATGGTTTTCAGCTTCCGCTAATATTTGGTGCTTCTGGACGGAAATAGGCGTCACGTACATTGCCAACGTATACACTTCGCCCATCGACCGCAGTGGAGTCTTCGTCTTCCACCTCTACTTCGGTGGTCCCGCCTGGGGCAGGGTCCGCTCCGTGTTCGCCTTTAGCTACTTCTCCAGGCGTGAACGGCGTCTCTGCCTCGCCGTTCAACAACGCTTGCATTGCCGCTGCTTCGGCTTTTTTGTCGGCTTCTTCCTCTAATTCCTGAATTCAGACGATAAGGTCAAAACTTGAATCGGCTGGATGATCGTCAAAGGAATCAGGCGGGCGTACAGCTACTCGGGCTCGCATTCCTTGGATTTCCTAAGTAAAACGGGCGTAAGTCAACCTCGAGAAGCCACCACAACAGAGACGAGGAGAATCTCACAGCATCCAAATCTTCTAGATCGACTTTAGGGTCACTCATGGCTCCAGAAGAATTCCGATGACGTTCAAGTGAGAGGCGCTTGTTTTGTTTTCCGGTGTGGTTGGTTTACGAATTTCGGACAATAGAAAACAAGCTGACAAAGCCAAACCGCGGGTATCCGACTACGTCAGCGGCGGCACATCCGGATTAGCACGAAACTACAACGGTAGCCTTGATATCTAATTGACGTTGTGGTATTTGCACGTCTCCAAATTCTCCACCAACGTAGAATATTTAATGGGCACCAGCTAAGCCTCTTGCTCCTCTAGCTGAACATCACAGCCATGAGAAGGACAAGACCGAGTATTGAACATGTACGCTTCGATAGTACTGACTATCGACGTAGATGGATCATCAGGAATGGGCCAATCTTTGCTATTCCATATTCTGATTTGGGACATTGTTCACTAATATCGACTTTCACAATTGCTCCGTACTTACCGCGGTTCCGTGGCACCAAAGGGGTTACTCCTGGGAATGGAACTGGTCAGTTCTCGACAGCTATGGCTGGACCGCCGAGGGCACTGCATTTGATGCCACACGTAGATCCTTGTTACCAGTCGTAAAGCCAACCGCCGAAGTGTTCAGGGAACATTCTTCGTATTTTCCTTGTGAATGGAAGAGGAAATCCGCCCTGCGCTGTTCTTCCTTCCATAGCTACCGATAATTCAACTTTGCATCTTGAAATTGGTCGAAGCTTCCCACTCCTCGGGTTCAGAATTTCCCGACCCGCTCCTCGAGGCGCCGGCTTGACCATACCGTGATATTCTAGGTAATCCTATGTTTTTCTTGGCACTCCGTTTCGATTTCCTAGCGGACCGCGAGGCGTGCCAATCTGTCTATGAGCCCAGATATGGTTTCGCGCCACGTATAATTTCTCCGTGGGCTCCCGTAAAGTCGTGAGTAATCAATACCTTGACGTTCACATTGTTCAGCTCACCCGACCGCCTGACTGGTAGCTGTTTGAGAACTAACCACCAGGGCATGTCTTGGCGCTCTATAAATACGTATTTTTCCGTTAGCTGTGAGGCTCGAGCTATTTATTCCCCACTTGTAGCTCGAGCCTCTAAACATATCCCAAACGACTGTCATGAAGGCAACGTCCGCTATCCTCTTACTCGCCTCGGCCCTCGTCGGCACCAGCAGCGCATGTGTCACGATCGTCTCCGAGGGACCTCCGATCGTAGTATGTTCTATTACACCACACGTCTATCAAATTCCTACTCATTTATTTGGGCGTCATAGGCGCCGAGCGCATCTAACCTCCAACTATCAGGGGCCGTTGGTAAGTACAATTCGTTTCCACAATTGGAATCGAATCGTCAATGCAATGGATTTCACAGGCACACAAGCCACGCTTACCGTGGGCGGACTTCAAAAAGGTTGGAACTTCAGCAACGGAGGACTAGGGTCACCCAAATATTGTACCGGTGAATGGTTGAACATCGTAGCCGGAACGAAACCTTGGAAGAAGTTGTCAGTTCCTTCAATCGAAATCAGTTGAGCGTTAGATGTGATTTTTGCTCACTCTAGTATGCCTTAGGGTCTGGGGAAGTACTCAACAGACCACAACCTGGAAGACCGGATACAACGTCGACCTCACGGCGAAGCAGACCACTAGCTACAACGAAACATCGACATTTCTGGCATGCTCTCCGAATCATGAGACCTTCGCCCCAGAGATGTATGTTTTCCTTTTAACGGACGACAAGGCCGCATTGCCCACGGTTACGGACGACACCCTTGGAGAGGTCAACGTCGCGAGCTGCGTCAAGACCAAGTTGCATATTCAGCCGGCAACAGATACCACCACTCCTTGATTTAATGTGTAGAGCGGCAGTAGTTACATATATACGAGTCCTGAGATGATATATTACACGGGCGGAGTCCGTTTCTGGGGGTTCCAAATTCAGACATTAGATATCGACGTGGGAATCTATCTCAACCCTATTAACATCGTGGCCGCCTTCACGAATCATTTCTATTATCACTCCATATCACTGGGACTCCATCGAGTCGTGCCCACTAAAGAAGAAATTGTTTCTTGTACACCGTCAGCCTCGATATCCGCGGTATTGCTTTGCACGGTCCGAGTCGTTGAGAGCGGAGCTAACATTTGCGGTCGTGAGTGTCGACGTTCCGCGCTTGTGAACGTGTGCTGAATAGGTGAACGTTATTTTTACAAAGGAAGCCGCCTTCGTTAGGCCCTAAGCAAAATCCAAGCCTCGGAAGGACAAATCGAGTCATTCTCGGTTTAATAATACCGATCCGGAGATCCAGTCTCCTCCGATTGTGTATAACGGAACCAGTGGAGACGCCGTAGATCCCATGGAAACCACAGTCACCCCTCATACCCAAGGCGCCGTTGAATTTGCTCCACATATCCACCGATTTCCCGTTGAATTGCTCCAGCATCTACTCAGTCTCGCCGTCGCCGAGATCCGCCACGGAAATCGACCATGGCATGTCTACAGTCGCATCGTCGAACTCCGGCTTGTATCCACTCGTTGGTTGGCCGCCATCGACTCTCACCCGTCACTTTGGACTTTGCTTACGAACCGCCTCAGCCCTTCACTGGTTTCAATTGTCCTCGAAAAGAGCGGCAAACTTCCACTTGATGTCGACCTCTGTATACAGAGCTTCAACACTGATCCGCCTCTCCATTACGTGGACATAGTGACAAGCTTGGCCGAGAGGTGGCGATCCCTGGACATCGTATGGCATCATCCTGAGCAAGACGAGGCTTTGCGAAACCTCCTGCTCACTCCTGCTCCTCGGTTGAAGGCGGTTTCCATTGTCTCCTTCGACAACGATGTATTCGGGACGATCAGCCTATTCGACAACATGGCCCCCGACCTCGACTCCATTTCTACCCGGCTCGTCCTTCCCAACTGGAATTGGTTTCTTATGAAGGGTCTGCGGAAACTAGCGGTCGGCGAAGTTTTTCCAGACGTACGCGACTTCGAGGGCCTCGTTCGGGTTCTTATCGCGTCACCAAATATGGAAAAACTTGAAGTCCGTCGGTGGAAGGTGAGGGATGGAACTCGCCCAGGAGAACCTTCCTTCAAGCTTGAGCCCATTGTCTTGGACTCTCTACACCTGTTTGCGCTGCACGGGTTTCCCTTACCCTGGGCTGACAAGCTCCTGGAAGCAATCCGCATTCCTCAACGGTGCGCTGTGGACATTGAATTAAACCTCGACCCTTCGTCTCAACCCCCGCTCTCTAAACGTATGGAGCAGCTGCAGGCACGGATAGCGGGATCCTCATTGCTGAAGGTGGTGTTTCTCACTGATGAGGGTATTTCATATGCTAAGTACATATGTCATGGCACTGATGGAGTGGGTGATACATCAATCTCGCTCCAATATGCAGAGAGGCACCTCCAGCCTTCCGGGGATTTCCAGCTCTGGCTGAGCTCGCTGGCTGAAATCACGGAATCCGTCCAAACCTCGGGTATACCCGTTCATATTACGATCTTTTCCAACATCCCTCCTCATCCCGGCTCCCCTGACACCTTGACCTCCACCCTGAAATCAGTGGATGAGCTTCTGCCTTCATTATACAAGGCTACCTTCGCCGGATCGGCCGCCGGGCAACTCCTCAGCTGCACATCATCTCCGTCGTTCCCAAATCTTTCCGATTTGGAGGTGCGGGCGGTCAAGGTGACCCCATGGAAGGAGATATTGGAATGTGTCTCGGCGCGTTCGGAGTTGGCAACCATTCAAGGCCGGAAGTTTAAGGCATTGCGGTCGATTTCGCTTCCGCGACGCCCCATCGACGAGGAGGCTCACGAGAGACTTTCAACCCTTGTCGAAAGTATAGTATACCGGGGTTAACCTAGGGAAAGGTTAGTGACATTCGCAGCAGACGGGCATCCGGAGTGGTCCTGATAGCCTTTCGTTGCGTTGAAAAACCCAGTAGTGATTTGAGTTTCCGTGAGCTTCTTATGCGGATGAGAATCCTAGCTATAGTGTTGAATGTCTGACTACGCGTGCTTCCTCTCTTTATCATGGAAGTCAGATCTCTTTTATTTCTTTATTAAAAACGCAGATCAAATATGAGAGCAGCTTTCGCGTAGTCAGCACAGTACTCCAGGTCGGAGTGGGAGGAGCTTTATCTATTTACTTATGAAAAACGCAGATCGAGTATGAGAGAAACCTGCATAGTACATCCTTCCATAGCAGCTTTCGCGTAGTCTCGTCCCAAAGGGAGTTAGGGGCGTCTCCTGCGGATCAAATACGTCAAGGCGTGATCTGCGGTCTGCAATGACATGATACAGAAGGTTTATGACTCTCTAAAGTGTCCACCCCAGCGGATATTAAGTACGATCCAGAATTAGATGTCTGGACCTTCTAAAAAGCATTCGATCCGTGGCACTTCCGCGCGGATGTCCGTTGGATTGTCCCAAAACATTGGTGGAATGAGTAACTTCCAGGATCGATATCATCCCAGCATCCACTCTAATCAACTCTTGTAGATTAAACGTCTAATACACCGCACTGAGGGACAAAGACCGGGTACAACGCCGACCTCACCGTAAAGCAGACTACCAGCTACAACGAAACATCGACATTTCTAGCGTGCCCTCCGAGTCATGAGACCTTTGCGCCAGAGATGTATGTTTCCCCTTTACAGACAACAAGGCCACATTGCCTACAGTTACGGACGACACCCTCGGGGAGGTCAATGTTGCGAGCTGCGTCGAGACCAGCCTGAGTCGCATGTTCAGCCGGCAACCGACATAACACTGCTTGATTTAATGTGTGGAGCGGTAGAGAGACGAGCCCTGAGATGATATATTACACGGCAGGATTCGGTCCAAATTCAGACATTTGTTATCGACGTGGGAATCTACTCAACCCTCTATGCCAATTGTTCTTACCACCGCGACCTCTTTCACGAAACCTAGCTACCTACCTACGAATCATTTATATTGTCACTCCATATCACTGGGACTCTATCAAGCCTTCCCACTAAAAATCTGCTGCTCCAAAGAAATTATTGAGCCTATTTCTTCTGCGCAGTCAGCATTCGCGATACTGTGCCCTCTCATTGAGAACCGAGCTAACACTTGAGGTCGTGAGTGTCGACATTCCGCGCTTGTGAACGTGTGCTGAATATTTGGACGTTATTTTCACAAAGGAAGCTGCCTTCGTTAGGCCCAAGCACAATCCAAGCCTTGGGAGGACAGATCGAATCATTCTCGGTTTGATAATACCGATTCGGAGATCCAGCCTCCTCCAACCGTGCATAACGGAATCAGTCGGGACGCAGTAGATCCGATGGAAACCTCAATAACCCCTCTCACCCAAGGCGCCGCTGGATTTGTTCCACACATTCACCAACTTCCCATTGAATTGTTCCAGCATCTCCTCAGTCTCGCCGTCGCCGAGATCCGCCACGGAGATCAACCATGGCGCGTCTACAGTCGCATTGTCGAACTCCGGCTTGTATGCACTCGTTGGTTGGCCGTCATCGACTCTCACCCATCATTTTGGACTTTGCTCACGAACCGCCTCAGCACTTCACTCATTTCAATCGTTCTCGAAAAGAACGGTACACTTCCACTTGATGTCGACCTTTTCTGTACGACGAGCGGAAACGACTCTCCGCCTCTCCATTACATGAACATAGTGACAAGCTTGGCCGAGAGGTGGCGCTCTCTGAACATCCTATGGCATTATCATGATGGCGGGCAACAAGAGGCTTTGCGAAACCTCCTGCTCACTCCTGCCTCTCAGTTGAAGGCGTTTTCCTTTGACTCCGGCAGCGGTATACTCATGACGATCAATCTATTCGACAACATGACCCCCAACCTCGACTCCTTCTCTACCCGACAGGCCATTCCCAACTGGAATTGGCTTCTGATGAAGGGTCTGCGGAAACTAGCGGTCAGCTCAGTTTACGTAGACGTACGCGACCTTGAGGCCCTCATTCGGGTTCTTATCGCAACACCAAATATGGAGGAGCTTGAACTAAGTGGGCGGGGCCAGACTGGAGGAACTTTTCCAGGAGAACCGTCCTCCAAGCTCGAGCCCGTTGTCTTGGACTCTCTACGCCTGTTTACGCTGCGCATGTTCCCCTCGCCCTGGGATTACATGCTCCTGGAAGCAATCCGCATTCCTCAACGGTGCGCTGTGGACATTGCATTAAACCTCAAGCCTTCGCCTCAATTCCCGCTCTCTATACCCATGAAGCAGCTGCAGACGCGGCTAACTGGATCCTCATTGCTGAAGGTGGTGTTTGTAGCTGATGAAGATGGTTCAAGTGCTGAGTACAAATACTATGGCGCTGATGGAGTGGGTGATACATCAATCTCGCTCCGATATCCAGAGGGGGACTACCAGCTTTCCAGGGCTTCCCAGCTCTGGCAGAGCTCGCTGGCTGAAATCACGGAATCCGTCCAAACCTCGGGTATACCCGTTCATATTTCCATCTTTTCCAACGCCCTTCCCCGTATCCACTCCCCTGACGCTTTGACCTCCACATTGAAATTAGTGGACGAGCTTCTGCCTTCAGTATACAAGGCTACCTTCTGCGGATGGTACATTCGGCTATTCCTCAGCTATGCATCATTCCCGTCGTTCCCAAATCTTTCCGATTTGGAGGTGAGGGAGGTCGAGGCGACACCATGGAAGGAGATATTGGAATGTGTGGAGGCGCGTTCGGAGTTGGCAACCGTTCAAGGCTGGAAGTTTAAGCCATTGCGGTCGATTTCACTTCCGCAGGGCCCCATCAACGAGGAGGCTTACGAGAGACTTTCCACCCTTGTCGAAAAGATATACCGGAATTAACCTAGGCAAAAGGTTAGTGACATTCGCAGTAGACCGGTATCCGGAGTGGTCCTGATAGATTTTCGCTGCTTTGTAAAGCCCAGTAGTGATTTGAGTTTTGCTAGAAATTTTGTTTGTAACTTAGAACGATGATGCCACACTTCCATTGCTTACCCTCTAGGATCCAAATTCAGACATTTGTTATCGACGTGAGAATCTACTCAACCCCCTATGCCAACTTTTGTTCTGACCACCGTGACCTCCTTCACGAATCAATTCTATTGTCACTCCGTATCGCTGGGACTCCATCGAGTCGTACCCACTAAAATCCACTGCTCCAAAGAAATTATTGAGCCCATTTCTTCTGCGCAGTCAGCATCCGCGATACTGTGCCCTCTCATTGAGAACCGAGCTAACACTTGCGGTCGTGAGTATCGACATTCCGCGCTTGTGAACGTGTGCTGAATAGCTGAACGTTATTTTCACAAAGGAAGCTTTCTTTGTCGGGCCCAAGCACAATCCAAGCCCTTGGAGGACAAATCGAATCATTCTCGGTTCAGTAATACCGATTCGGAGATCCAGCCTCCTCCAACCGTGTACAACGGAACTCGTAGGGACGCAGTAGATCCGATGGAAACCCCAATAGCCCTCTTCACCCAAGGCGCCGCTGGATTTGTTCCACACATTCACCAACTTCCCATTGAACTGTTCCAGCATCTCCTCAGTCTCGCCGTCGCCGAGATCCGCCACGGGGATCGACCATGGCGTGTCTACTACAGTCGCATCGTCGAACTCCGGCTTGTATGCACTCGTTGGTTGGCCGTCATCGACTCTCACCCATCATTTTGGACTTTGCTCACGGGCCGCCTCGGCCCTTCACTCGTTTCACTCGTTCTCGAAAAGAGCGGCAAACTTCCACTTGACGTCGACCTCTGTACGGAGATCTTACGGACCGATCCGCGTCTCCATTACGTGGACATAGTGACAAGCTTGGCCAAGAGGTGGCGCTCCCTGGACATCCTATGGCATCATCGCGTGCAACAAGAGGCTTTGCGAAACCTCCTGCTCACTCCTGCCCCTCAGTTGAAGGCGTTTTCCTTTGACTGCCGCGGCGGTATACTCAATATGATCAGTCTATTCGACAACACGACCCCCGACCTCGACTCCTTCTCTACTCGACGGGCCGTTCCCAACTGGAATTGGGTCCTTACGAAGGGTCTGCGGAAACTAGCGGTCAGCGAGGTTTACGTAGACGTACGCGACCTTGAGGCCCTCATTCAGGTTCTTGTCGCATCACCAAATATGGAGGAACTTGAAGTGAGTGGGTGGAAGCAGACCGGAGGAACTCGTCCAGGAGAACCGTCCTTCAAGCTCGAGCCCGTTGTCTTGGACTCTCTACGCCTGTTTACGCTGCGCATGATCCCCTCACGCTGGGCTTACAAGCTCCTGGAAGCAATCAGCATTCCTCAACGGTGCGCTGTGGACATTGCATTAAACCTCAACCCTTCGTCTCAACCTCCGCTCTCTAAACCTATGGAGCAGCTGCAAACACGGCTAACTGGATCCTCATTGCTGAAGGTGGTGTTTGCAACTAATGAAGATGCTTTAAAGGCCGAGTACAAATGCTATGGCACTGGTGGAGTGGGTGATACATCAATTTTTCTCCGATATCCAGAGCTGGAGTACCAGTTTTCCGAGGTTCCCCATCTCTGGCTGAGCTCGCTGGCTGAAATCACGGAATCCGTCCAAAGCTCGGGTATACCTGTTCACATTTCCATCTTTTCCGACTCCATTATCCATAAACGCTCCTCTGACATCTTGACCTCCACCCTGAAATCAGTGGACGAGCTTCTGCCTTCACTGTCCAAGGTTAGCCTCGGTGGACGGCACATTCAGCAACTCCTCAGCCATGCATCATCTCCGTCGTTCCCAAATCTTTCCGATTTGGTGGTGTTTGATGTCGTGGAGACACCATGGAAGGAGATATTGGAATGTGTCTCGGCACGTTCGGAGTTGGCAATCGTTCAAGGCCAGAAATTTAAGGCATTGCGGTCGATTTCGCTTCCGCAGGGCCCCATCGACCAGCAGGCTTACGAGAGACTTTCCACCCTTGTCGAAAATATATACCGGAATTAACCTAGGCAAAAAGGTTAGTGACATTCGCAGTAGACCGGTATCCGGAGTGGTCCTGATAGATTTTCACTGCTTTGTAAATCCTAGTAGCGATTTGAGTTTTGGTAGAATCCTTTTTTGTTTGTATTGCGGAACGATGTACTGTTCTTACCCTTGCGGTCGAGAGGGCCTGGAACCATGGTTTTCCACGGCAGAGGGCGTTCCGTGGCTGAACGTGCTGACAGGCGATGATTCCGTGAGCTTCTCGTGCAGATGAGAATCCTAGCTATAGTGTTTTTTTCTTTCTTTGGAGATCAAAGTTTATTGTGTGTATGTCAGTCAACCGCGCGTGAAACCAGAAAGACCAAGCGATAATCCATGCAGGATGACATACCATTAGTAGCAGGGCTGTATCAACAGACCCTCCACAGACGCATCGGATGACCATAGTATAGCTAGCTAGCTATAGTGATTGAAGGTCTGACTACGAGTGTTTCCCTATCTCTATCACGGGAGTCAGAGCTCGTTTATTTATTCATTAAAACCGCAGATCGAGTATAAGAGAATCCTGCATAATACCTCCTTCCGTAGTAGGTTGTTTGGCGTAGCCTCGCCCTCAAGGGAGTTAGGGGCGTCTCCTGCGAATCAAATACGTCAAGGTGCGATCTGCGGTCCGCAATTACATGATACAGAAGGTTTTACATATGACTCTGTGAAGTGTCCACCCCAGCGGATATTAAGGAAAATCCGGAATTAGGTGTCTGGACCTTCTAAAAAGCATTCGATCCGAGTTCACTTCCGCACGGAACTCCGTTGGATTGTCCCAACAAAATGAGAAACCTTCCAGGATCGATTCCAGCCGCGTTCCACTCTAATCCTTGGAGATTAAACGTCTAATACACCGCACTGAGGAACAACACCGAATACAACACCGACCTCACGGCAAAGCAGACTACCAGCTACAACGAAACATCGACATTTCTAGCGTGCTCTCCGAATCACGAGAACTTCGCGCCAGGGATGCATGTTTTCCTTTTGACACACAAGGCGGCATTGCCCACAGTTACTACGGACGGCATGCACTCTCGGGGAGGCCAACGTCGCGAGCTGCGTCAAAACCAAGTTGCATATTCAACCGGCAACAGACACTACCACTCCTTGATTTCATGTGTAGAGCGGTAGTAATTACATATATACAAGTCCTGAGATAATATATTACACGGGCAGATTCGGTTCGTGGTGAACAGCTCCAAATTCAGACATTTGTTATCGACGTGGGAATCCACTTCAACCCTGATGCCAATTGCTCTTAGTACCGTGACCTCCTTCACGAATCATTTCTATTGTCGCTCCGTATCACTGGGACTCCATCGAGTCATACCCACTAAAATCTACTGCTCCAAAGCAATTATTGAGCCCATTTCTTCTGGGCAGTCAGCATCCGCGATACTGTACCCTCTCGTTGAGAACCGAACTAGCACTTGCGGTTGTGAGTATTGAACATTCCGCGCTTGTGCCAGTGAACGTGTGCTGAATAGATGAACGTTATTTTCACAAAGGAGGCTTCCTTCGTCGGGCCCAAGGATAATCCAAGCCCTTGTAGGACAAATCGAATCATTATCGGTTCAGTAATACCGATTCGGAGATCCAGCCTCCTCCAACCGTGCATAACGGAACCAGTCGGGACGCGGTAGATCCGATGGAAACCCCAAAAACCCCCCTCACCCAAGGCGCCGCTGAATTTGTTCCACACATTCACCGCCTTCCCATTGAATTGTTCCAGCATCTCCTCCGTCTCGCTGTCGCCGAGATCCGCCACGGGAAACGACCATGGCGCGTCTACAGTCGCATCGCCGAACTCCGGCTTGTATGCACTCGCTGGTTGGCCGCCATCGACTCTCACCCGTCATTTTGGACTTTGCTCACGAACCGCCTCAGCCCTTCACTCGTTTCAATTGTTCTTGAAAAGAGCGGCAAACTTCCACTTGACGTCGACCTCTGCGCGGGGATCTTATGGCCCAATCCGTTTCTCCATTACATGAACATAGTGACAAGCTTGGCCAAGAGGTGGCGCTCCCTGAACATCCTATGGGATTATACCGAGCAAGAAGGGGCTTTGCGAGACCTCCTGCTCACTCCTGCCCCTCAGTTGAAGGCGTTTTCCTTTGACTGCTTCGGCGGTATACTCAAGATGATCAGTCTATTCGACAACATGACCCCCGACCTCGACTCCTTCTCTACCCGACGGGCCGTTCCCAACTGGAATTGGCTCCTTATGAATTGTCTGCGGAAACTAGCGGTCAGCGGAGTTTTCGTAGACGTACGCGACTTTGAGGGCCTCGTTCAGGTTCTTGTCGCATCACCAAATATGGAGGAACTTGAATTGAGTGGGTGGCGCGAGAGGGAAGAAACTCTGCCAGGAGAACCTTCCCTCAAGCTCGAGCCCATTGCCTTCGACTCTCTACGCCTGTTCACGCTGTGCGAATTCCCCTCACCCTGGGATCACAAGCTCCTGGAAGCAATCCGCATTCCTCAACGGTGCGCTGTGGACATTGCATTAAAGCTCGACCCTTCGTCTCAACCCCCGCTCTCTGAATGTATGAAGCAGCTGCAGGCGCGGCTAACTGGATCCTCATTGCTGAAGGTGGCACTTGAAGCTTATGAAGATGATTCAGCAGCCTGGTACGAATGTCGTGGCACTGATGGAGTGGGTGATACATCAATCTCGCTCCGATATACAGAGACGCACCTCCAGCCTTCCGAGGCTTTCCAGCTCTGGCTGAGCTCGCTGGCTGAAATCACGGAATCCGTCCAAACCTCGGGTATACCCGTTCACATTTCGATCTTTTCCAGCATCCCTCTTCATCCCGACTCCCCTGACACCTTGACCTCCACTCTGAGATCAGTGGACGAGCTTCTGCCTTCAGTGTACAAAGCTACCTTCTCCGGATGGTCCATTCCGCAATTCCTCAGCTATGCATCATCCCCGTCGCTCCCAAATCTTTCCGATTTGGTGGTGTGGGATGTCGTGGAGCCACTATGGAAGGAGATATTGGAATGTGTAGAGGCGCGTTCGGAGTTGGCAACCGTTCAAGGCTGGAAATTTAAGCCATTGCGGTCGATTTCGCTTCCGGCTGGCCCGATCGACAAGGAGATTTACGAGAGACTTTCAAACCTTGTCGAAAATATATACCGGATTTAACCTAGGCAAAAGGTTAGTGACGCTCGCAGTAGACCGGTATCCGGAATGGTCCTGATAATCTTTCGTTGCTTTGTAAAACCCAGTAGTGATTTGAGTTTTGGTAGAATTTCTGTTTGTATCGCGGAACGATGCACCACAGTTCCTTTGCTTACCCTCGTGGTCGAGAGGGCCCGAGACCATGGATTTCCACGACATATGCCGATGAGAATTCTAGCTATAGTGATTGAAGGTCTGGCTACGAGTATTTCCTATCTCTATCACGGAAGTCAGAGCTCGTTTATTTATTCATTAAAACCGCAGATCGAGTATGAGAGAATCCTACCTCCTTCCGTAGCAGCTTTCGCGTAGTCTCGCCCTCAAGGGAGTCAGGGGCGTCTCCTGCGAATCAAATACGTCAAGGTGCGATCTGCCGCCTGCAATGACATGATACAGAAGGTTTTATGACTCTGTGAAGTGTCCACCCTAGCGGATATTAAGGAAAATCCGGAATTAGTTGTCTGGACCTTCTAAAAAGCATTCGATCCGAAGTTCACTTCCGCACGGAACTCCGTTGGGTTGTCCCAACAAAATGAGAAATTTCCTTCCAGGATCGATTCCAGCCGCGTTCCACTCTAACCCTTGTCGATTCAACGTCTAATACACCCCACTGAGGGACAAGACCGAATACAACGCCGACCTCACGGCAAAGCAGACTACCAGCTACAACGAAACATCGACATTTCTAGCGTGCTCTCCGAATCATGAGATCTTCGCGCCAGGGATGCATGTTTTCCTTTTGACAGACAAGGCGGCATTGCGCACAGTTACGGACGGCACTCTCGGGGAGGCCAACGTCGCGAGCTGCGTCAAAACCAGTTGCATATTGAGCCGGCAACAGACACTGCCACTCCTTGATTCAATGTGCAGAGCGGTAGTAATTACATATATACGAGTCCTAATTGATATATTACACGGGCAGATTCGGTTCGTGATGAGCAGGTCAAGATTCAGACATTTCTTATCGACGTGGGAATCTACGTCAACCCCTATGCCAATTGTTCTTACCACCGTGACCTCCTTCACGAATCATTTTTCTTGTCACTCCATATCACTGGGACTAAATCGAGTCGTACCCGCTAAAACCCTACTGCTCCATAGAAATTGTTGAGCCCATTTCTTCTGCGCAGTCAGCATCCACGATATTGTGCCCCTCTCGTTGAGAACCGAGCTAACACTTGCGGTAGTGAGTATTGAACATTCCGCGCTTGTGAACGTGTGCTGAATAGTTGAAGGTTACTTTCACAAAGGAAGCTTCCTTCGTCGGGCTCAAGCATAATCCAAGCCCTTGGTGGACAAATCGATTCATTATCGGTTCAGTAATACGGATTCGAAGATCCAGCCTCCTCCAACCGTGCATAACGGAACCAGTCGGGACGCGGTAGATCCGATGGAAACCCCAAAAACCCCCCTCACCCAAGGCGCCGCTGAATTTGTCCCACACATTCACCGACTTCCCATTGAATTGTTCCAGCATCTGCTCAGTCTCGCCGTCGCCGAGATCCGCCACGGAGATCAACCATGGCATGGCTACTACAGTCGCATTCTCGAACTCCGGCTTGTATGCACTCGTTGGTTGGCCGTCATCGACTCTCACCCGTCATTTTGGACTTTGCTCACGAACCGCCTCAGCCCTTCACTGGTTTCAATTGTTCTTGAAAAGAGCGGCAAACTTCCACTTGACGTCGACCTCTGTGCGGGGATCTTATGGCCTGAACCGCCTCTCCATTACATGAGCATAGTAACAAGCTTGGCCAAGAGGTGGCGATCCCTGAACGTCCTATGGTATCATCCCGAGCTAAAGGAGGCTTTGCGAAACCTCCTGCTCACTCCTGCCCCTCAGTTGAAGGCGTTTTCCTGTGACTTCTACGACGATATACTTGAGAAGACCAGCCTATTCGACGACATGGCCCCCAACCTCGACTCCATCTCTCTCCGATACGTCGTTCCCAACTGGAATTCGCTCCTTATGAAGGGTCTGCGGAAACTAGCGGTCAGCGAGGTTTTCGTAGACGTACGCGACTTTGAGGGCCTCGTTCAGGTTCTTGTCGCATCACCAAATATGGAGGAACTTGAAGTGAGTGGGTGGAAGCAGACCGGAAGAACTCTTCCAGGAGAACCGTCCTTCAAGCTCGAGCCCGTTGTCTTGGACTCTCTACGCCTGTTTACGCTGCGCATGTTCCCCTCACCCTGGGGTCACAAGCTCCTGGAAGCAATCCGCATTCCTCAACGGTGCGCTGTGGACATTGCATTACAGCTCGACCCTTCGTCTCAACCCCCGCTCTCTGAATGTATGAAGCAGCTGCAGGCGCGGCTAACTGGATCCTCATTGCTTAAGGTGGCACTTGAAGCTTATGAAGATGATTCAGGAGCTGGGTACGAATGTCGTGGCACTGATGGAGTGGGTGATACATCAATCTCGCTCCGATATACAGAGACGCACCTCCAGCCTTCCGAGGCTTTCCAGCTCTGGCTGAGCTCGCTGGCTGAAATCACGGAATCCGTCCAAACCTCGGGTATACCCGTTCACATTTCGATCTTTTCCAGCATCCCTCTTCATCCCGACTCCTCTGACACCTTGACCTCCACCCTGAGGTCAGTGGACGAGCTTCTGCCTTCAGTATACAAGGTTAGCTTCAGTGGATGGTTCATTCAGCAACTCCTCGGCTATGCAGCATCTCCGTCGTTTCCAAATCTTTTTGATTTGGAGGTGAGGGGGGTCGAAGCTATACCATGGAAGGAGATATTGGAATGTGTGGAGGCGCGTTCGGAGTTGGCAAGCGTTCAAGGCCAGAAGTTTAAGCCATTGCGGTCGATTTCGCTCCCGAAGGGCCCCATTGACGAGGAGATTTACGAGAGACTTTCCACCCTTGTCGAAAATATATACCGGAATTAACCTAGGCAAAAGGTTAGTGACATTCGCAGTAGACCGGTATCCGGAATGGTCCTGATAGTCTTTCGTTGCTTTGTAAATCCCAGTAGTTATTTGAGTTTTGGTAGAATTTCTGTTTGTATCGCGGAACGACGTACCACAGTTCCTTTGCTTACCCTCGTGGTCGAGAGGGCCTGAGACCATGGATTTCCACGACATATGCAGATGAGAATCTTAGCTATCGTGATTGAAGGTCTGACTACGAGTATTTCCTATCTCTATCACGGAAGTCAGAGCTCGTTTATCTATTCACTAAAACCGCAGATCGAGTATAAGAGAATCTTGCATAATACATCCTTGCCTAGCAGCTTTCGCGTAGTCTCGCCCTCAGGAGAGTTAGGGGCGTCTCCTGCGAATCAAATACGTCAAGGCGCGACCTGCCGTCTGCCAATGACATGGTACAGAAGGTTCCATGACTCTGTGAAGTGTCCACCCCAGCGGATATTAAGGATAATCCGGAAATAGTTGTCTGGACCTTCTAAAAAGCATTCGATCCGAGTTCACTTCCGCGCGGAACTCCGTTGGATTGTCCCAACAAAACGAGAAACCTTCCAGGATCGATTCCAGCCGCATTCCACTCTAACCCTTGCAGATTAAACGTCTAATACACCGCACTGAGGGACATCGATCTTCTATGATGTCACCCATTTCTCATCGGGCACAGACGCCGCGGAAAAGTCTAGCCGGCCTCGGAGGGACATCACCTGGTGGACTGGAAACGTTTACCAGAACAACCCAGAAGACCTTTGGGGGGCGACATGAGGTCAGTTACGACGTTGCTCACCGACCCCTTGGTCCCCGTCCACTCAGCTGACGACGGTCTTGATGTCAGGACGGGGTGCACGTGAGGCGGGCGGCAAGGTCACGCTTTCATGTCACCAGCCCTTCATGTCCGTGTGTGTGCCCTGATCTGGCACAAAGGTTCAGACGATCACATATGACGCCAAACGCTCTGGCATTGAACGAACGACAGGAAAACTTAGTCAGGCTCGGGGAGAGAGACGCATGGACGAGTTTGCCTTTTGGGAGATCCCTGACACGCCCAAGAAAAACTGTGTGGAAAGAGAAGGGGTGGCAATGAGCGTTTACGAGAACGAAGGGCGTCCCAGAGGAGCGGTGCACGTAAGCTCTCATGAGGTAAACCATGTGTGTCCCCCAACGCCATGGCTGTACCACTAAGTAAGTGTGTGGGCAAGAAATAGACAACGGGCGCGTGTGCCAGTGAAGCTCTTGGTGGACGTCGGTCAAGAGTGTTTTTTTTTTTGGATTTTTCTCTACAAACACTAAAGACGTTGGGGACACACTTGTAACCTTCGATGAGTCGAACGAGGCTGTGTTAACGTACGATCATGGGCGCCTTGGGGGGAGAGTGTGACGCCCGATCAAGCAGCGCAGAGGGAGAGGGAAAAAGCCCCTGACCTGAGATTTCGCTTAGGACTGAGCATCAACCACCAACACTCACACCTTACCTTATTCCACCCACCACCGCCCACCAGATACCCAGGACGTCGTGGACCACGTGCATCGCATTCCCCCATCATTTTTTTAACGACCTCTGCGACGCCCTCCTTCAAAGTCATCGTCATCTAGAGCCACCATCCTTCGCACACTTTGAGCGTGTGCCCGCCCCCCGATAAGTATAGTAGTACCACACAACCCTCACAACATGAACGTCCCACCGGCAACAGCATCCACGTCGTCTCAAGCCCCAGCGAAGAAGCAGCGGCGAGACGAGGACAAACCTCCGTCAGGGGATAAAGGAGCCGCCAACCTCATCTCCTTGACGCGTAGGAGAGTCTGGAGGGCTTGCGAGAGCTGCAGGCAAGTCACGGCTACCTATCTCTGTCAGCAAGGCGGCATTCCTCACTAAGCCGATCTTTAGGCGCAAGAAGATCAAATGCGACGGCACAGAGCCAGTCTGCGGCCAATGCACGCAAACCAATTCCAACTGCACTTGGATCCAAACTAAAGATAGGGCCGCGCTCAGCAGACAGTACGCTCCTAGCAGCACCCGCGCCCGACGCACCTCTCCTGACGATATCCTCCTTTTCCCTCATTACGTCTTTGGCCAGATATGTCCAAGAACTCGAGAACCGCGTTATCCGCCTCGAAACCGTCCTCACTCAAGTCGCGCCTTCAGTCAATTTAGACAACCTCCCGACGGGTCCCATTACTCTACCTCCGCAGCAGCCGCAACAGCAGCAACACGTACCTCCACCCCAGGCGTTCCAGAGTGCGGGCATTCCGGGACAGTATCCCGGCACAGCCAACTACGTTAATGGAACAAACGGCATTCCCGGCGGTCCTAGTATACCGCCGAGGGCAAACCTTCCCTCGAACGACCCATCTCCTCGTTCGAGAATAGATCGAAGAGATGATGTTTCGGACGAATTCGTCGCTGAGCAAATGGGGACACTTGCACTGGACGACCATGGGCATCTCAGGTGAGGCTCTCATGCCTTCTTCAGATAAGCTTTAAACACTTTAACCCATTTCCTTTTCTGGGACAATTCTAGATGGATCGGAGGATCGTCCACCATGTCTCTCATCGAAGCCTTCCGCAACTTTAGCGCATCCGAGGACCGTGACGCCCCTTCGCCACCAAGCACAAACGGAGCGACACCCACACCGAACCCACCTTCTGCCAACCTGCTGTACTTCCCTTCTAGTCTCCGCTTCGGCAAAGTCCGGGCTCTTCCCGGCCCCGAAGAGGTCGAATACCCCCCGTACGACCTCGCGGACAAGCTCGTCGACGCGTACTTTGACAGATTCCATCACACGATGCCCGTCCTCGACTCGATAAGCTTCAGGAAGAAGTACCAGAGGCTTATGGACGCGCGGAGGCAGGCAGAGTCAAAGGGGGAGACGCCCGTATTCGGCTCGAGCAAGAGCGATGCCGGTTTTGTCAGCGTGGTTTTCGCCGTTTATGCCGTCGCGGCGAGGTTCGTGGACGATGAGAGACTCAAAACTGAGGAGGATAGCGAGGTTGAGGATAATGGTGGGATGGCCATGGTGTACTATGAACGGTATGTTGTGGCGTTTTCTTTTCAAACGTAAGCGTGATGATGGCACTAAACCGGATCGGGCCGGCAGGGCTATGATCTTGTACTACATCGGCGCGACGGCGACGCAACTAGCCCACGTTCAATCATTCGTTCTTCTCTCTTCCTTCCTCGCCTCGTTGAATTGCCTTCCACAAGCCTGGCTTCTATGCGGACAAGCTGTTAGGATCGCCCAGGACCTCGGCTTGCACCGTTCCCCACGGCATCTTCTCATGTCCCCGCTCAACAAGGAAACTAGACGCAAGGTCTGGTGGTGCGTTTACGGTTTAGACAGGTGAGGGTTGCTAAAATTTAGCAAAACGAAATAACGTGAACGCTGATGTGGACTTCAAGGATGCTCGCTGGCGCTTTGGGTCGACCATTGGGGACCGAAGATTCGGACTGCGACGTTGAACTCCCGTTACCCATCGACGACGTCGACCTGCCAACACATTTCAAGACCGTGTTTGAGATGGGAGGCTCGCCGTCTCTTCGGGACTTGCCCGAAGCGAGCATCGAGCTGTCGAACAAGTCCCTCATGGCAGGATTCAACGCCCTGACAGAGTTGTACGTCATTGTCGGCAAGGTCCTTCGAACGGTTTATGCCGTTGACGCGGTTGAAACTTGTAAAGAGGTTAGCATTTTTGTGACGATCCTACCGCCGAAGATGACTTGGTACCCTAACAAAACTACCCCACAGTCTGTAGAAAAGACGCAGGCTCAGGTAGCGGCTCTGGATAAAGAGCTGACTGATTGGTGCGAACGACTCCCGGCGACGTTCAAGAGCGACCCCAAGTCGCCGCAGCAAATCTCTCTTGGAGCGGTGAGTCGGTATTCGACATACCGCTTCCCCGCGCCTAGAGCTTAATTTTACGCTCCACTTGTTTTTTTTTTTTTTAAGATTCTCTGCTCCAGCTACTACTCCGCCCTCATCACGCTCCACCGCAACTTCCTCCCAACGAAGCGCAAAGGCTCACCAAACCCGAACTGGGCATCGGTGCCGAAAGCCGTGTTCGCCTCCCGATCCTGCATCCTGCTCTCCCTCACGACCAAAGAAGCCATTCCTCGCTCGCATCACCTCGCGTTCTTCACGCAGGCTCTCTTCAGCGCTGCGGTTATCATCCTTCTCTGCGCGAGGTTCGCCACTGTCGAGTCGGCGGCTCGGACCGCTTCGGAGGAGGTGAACACGGCGTTGGTGTGTCTTGATGGCTTGCAGGGTGCTTGGCCTGGTGCAAAGATGTGTAGAGAGCTGTTGCAGGAGCTTGTGGAAGCTACTCGTCAGGCTATGAGGGTCCAAGTTCCTGGAGTCGGCAGACCTGGAAACGTCAATGGGCTTGTGGACCCCACCCCGCCTGGAGTGGATAAAGTCCAGACGGTGTACAATAGCTTCAAGCGGGCCGTCAATGAGGGCGAACAGGCTGTTGAGGCTCCTCCAGAGGAACCTGAAGCGGGTCCGGATGAAAAGCAGCCGAGAAAGATTAAAGCGAAGCCCAGGAGTAAGAGTAAACCACGGAGAATGTCGGAAAGCCCCTCGCCGCCGAGTACGAATGAATCTGCGAATGCGAGTGTTGGAGAGATGGATATGGATTACTTGGTGCATGGTGAGGTTTTTTTTTTTGTTTTCTATTGTTTCGGCTGGTGGCTGAACGATGAGAGCTATTCCAGATCCTCATGAACCTCAGTCACCATTCAACCGGGCAGGACGGTCCTTGAGCAATTATACCCTTTCTCAGCAGCAGAGCCCACAGTCTCTCATGAAGCTCACGGAATCATCGCCTGTCAGCACGTACAACCACGGAACGCCCTCGGTATTCAGCAGCTCGGGGGGTGTGCCGCACGACTGGCTTCCATCCCCAACTATGGACTCCTTTGGGAACATGACGCAATTCAACAACGACATCTTCGCTAACGTCCCACCTTCGTTACCGTCCCTATCTCAACCACAATCCCCGATAGCGCCCCATCGCTTCACCGGCAAAGGTGGCATCGGGAACCTCTCGCCACCGCCGTCGTCCGCCGCTGTCCCGACGTTTGACTTCAGCTCGACCAACTTGCCGTTTGGAGGGTTCGACTTCCTTCAGGGCTTCTCGACTACTGGTGCAGAATCCGCGAACGGGACGACCGTTGACGGGTTCGACGCGGGCAATGCAGCGGCTTGGACCGATTTCGTACAGACGGGCGTTTTCAACAACGTTCCCGACCAGCCGTTCAATCTGACTGAACATGACCATGAGGCGATTATTGGAATGTCTAATGACGGAGATGATTGAAAAGATCATGGAGAAAGGAAGGATTGCTACCACTTTTCGGCCCGCGAGTTTTTAGTAGGACGGGCTTGATCATTATTACCTTGGTTTCTTAATTTGTTTTCTTGTTTTCAGATCTTTTTCGTCTTTTTGAATATATGTGGTAGTCTAAGAAATACACGCGATGCTATATCTCCTCGACCAACGACTGCAATGCACCCCTCTCGACCGAAAGGATAAGCAAAGGGAATGTGGTATCATCGCTCCAAGATACAAACAAAATTTCTAGCAAAACTCGAATCATAACTGGGATTTACAAAGCAGCGAAAATCTGTCAGTACCACTTCCGGATACCGGTCTGCTGCGAATGTCACTAACCTTTGCCTAGGTCAGTTCAAGTATATATTTTCGACGAGGGTCGAAAGTCTATCGTAAATCTCCTGGTTGACGGGGCCCCGCGGAAGCGAAATCGACCGCAATGGCTTAAATTTCCAGCTTTGAGCGGCTGCCAACTCCGAACGCGCCGAGACGCATTCCACTATCTCCTTCCATGGTACCGCCCGGATCCCCCCACCTAGTACCTCCAAATCGGAAAGATTTGGAAACGACGGAGATGATGCGTAGCTGAGGACTTGACCAGAGGCCGTTCCAGAGAAGTTAGCCTTGTATACTGAAGGCAGAAGCTCGTCCACTGATTTCAGGGTGGAGTTGAGGAGGTTGTCATGGGGGCCGCGATGACGAAGGAAGTCGGGAGAGATCGAAATGTAAACCGGTACACCCGAAGTTTGGACGGATTCCGTGATTTCAGTCAGCGAGCTCAGTCAGAGCTGGAAAGCCTCGGAATACTTGAGGGTCACACTCGCTGCATCGTATCGGAACGTGATTGATGTATCACCCACTCCATCCGTGCCATCGCATTTGTACTCAACCTTGGAAACATTTTCATCAGCTTTAAGCACCACCTTCAGCAATGAGGCTCCAGTTAGTCGAGCCTGCAGATGCTCCATAGGTGTACCGAGCGGGGCTTGAGGCGAAGGGAGGTCTATTAAAATCTCCACAGCGCACAGTTGAGGAATGCGGATTGCTCCCAGGAGCTTGTAAGCCCAGGGTAAGGGAAACTCGCACAGCGAAAGCAGACGTAGAGAGTCCAAGACGATGGGCTCGAGCTTGAAGGAAGGTTCTCCTGGAACAGTTCCTCCCCTCACCCTCCACCCACAGACTTCAATTTCCTCCATATTTGGTGATGCAACAAGAACCTGGACGAGGCCCTCGAAGTCGCGTACGTTTGCTTTAAGTGTGCTGACCGCTAGTTTCCGTAGACCCTTCATAAGGAACCAAGTCCAGTTGGGGGGGACGAATCGGGTCGAGATGGAGTCGAGGTTGGGGGCCATGTTGTCGAATAGACTGATCGTCCCGAGTATACCGCTGAACCACGCAAAGGAAACCGCCTTCAACTGAGGAGCAGGAGTGAGCAGGAGGTTTTGCAAAGCCTCGTCTTGCTCCGTATAAATCCATACGATGTTCAGGGATCGCCACCTCTCGGCCAAGCTGGTCACTATGTTTATGTAATGGAGAGGCGGATCGGCCTCCAAGGTCTCCATACAGAGGTCGACGTCAAGTGGAAGTGTGCCGCTCTTTTCGAGAACAATTGAAACGAGTGAAGGGCTGAGGCGGTTCGTGAGCAAAGTCCAAAATGACGGGTGAGAGTCGATGGCGGCCAACCAACGAGTGCATACAAGCCGGAGTTCGACAATGCGACTGTAAGCACTCCATGGTTTGTTTCCGTAGCGGATCTCGGCGACGGCGAGACTGAGGAGATTCTGGAGCAATTCAACGGGAAGTTGGTGAATGTGTGGAACAAATTCAGCGGCGCCTTGGGTGAGAGAGGTTATTGGGATTTCCATCGGATCTACTGCGTCCCTAAGGGTTCCGTTGTACACGGTTGGAGGAGGCTGGATCTCCGGATCGGTATTATCAAACCGAGAATAATTCGATCTGTCCTCCCAAGGCTTGGATTGTGCTTGGGCCTAACGAAGGCAGCTTCCTTTGTGAAAATAACGTCCAAATATTCAGCACACGTTCAGAAGCGCGGAATGTCGATACTCACGACCTCAAGTGTTGGCTCGGTTCTCAATGAGAGGGCACAGTATCGGGAATGCCGACTGCGCAGAAGAAATGGGCTCAATAATTTCTTTGGAGTAGTAGATTTTTTGTGGATATGACTTGATGGAGTCCCAGTAATATGGAGTGACAATGCAAATGATTCGTAGGTAGATAGGTAGGTAGGTTTCGTGAAAGAGGTCACGGTGGTAAGAACAATTGGCATAGGGGTTGAGTAGATTCCCACGTCGATAACACATGTCTGAATTTGGAACCTACGGGGTAAGCATCGATATCCACGATGCAAACAAATTTTCTAGCAAAACTCAATTCCTAACTGGGTTTTTACAAAGCAGCGAAAATCTATCAGTACCACTCCGCATACCAGTCTGCTGCGAATGTCACTAACCTTTGCTTATGTTAATTCCGGTATATATTTTTGACGAGGGTTGAAAGCCTCTCGTAAGTCTCCTCGTCGATGGGGCCCTGCGGAAGCGAAATCGACCGCAATGGCTTAAACTTCCAGCCTTGAACGGTTGCCAACTCCGAACGCGCCGAGACACATTCCAATATCTCCTTCCATGGTGCCACCTGGATCCCCCCTACCTCCAATTCGGAAAGATTTGGGAACGACGGAGATGATGCGTAGCTGAGGACTTGCCCAGAGGCCGATCCAGAGAAGGTAGCCTTGTACACTGAAGGCAGAAGCTCGTCCACTGATTTCAGGGTGGAGGTCAAGAGGTTGTCAGGGGAGCCGGGATGAGGAAGGAAGTCGGAAGAGATCGAAATATGAACGGGTATACGGACGGATTCCGTGATTTCAGCCAGCGAGCTCAGCCAGAGCTGGAAAGCCCCGGAAACCTCGAGGTCCGCACTCTCTGCATAGTATTGGAACGAGATTGATGTATCACCCACTCCATCCGTGCCACCGCATTTGTAATCAGCTCTTGAAGCGCTTCCATCAGCTTCAAGTGCCACCTTCAGCGACGAGGATCCAGTTAGTCGCGCCTGCAGACCCTTTATATGTCTAGAGAGTGAGGCTTGAGGCGAAGGGAGGTCTAGGAAAATCTCCACAGCGCACCGTTGAGGAATGCGGATTGCTTCCAGGAGCTTGGAAGCCCAGGGTGAGGGCAACATGCACAGCGAAAGCAGACGTAGAGAGTCCAAGACGATGGGCTCAAGCTTGAAGGAAGGTTCTCCTGGAACAGTTCCTCCCCTCACCCTCCACCCACGGACTTGAAGTTCTTCCATATTTGGTGATGCAACAAGAACCTGGACGAGGGCCTCGAAGTCGCGTACATCCGCTTTAACTATGCCGACCGCTAGTTTCCGGAGACCCTTCATAAGGAACCAAGTCCAGTTGGGAAGGAAGAATCGGGTAGAAACGGAGTCGAGATCGGGGGCTATGTTGTCGAATAGATTGATCGTCCTGAGTATATCGCTGAAGCACTCAAAGGAAACCGCCTTCAACTGAGGAGCAGGAGTGAGCAGGAGGTTTTGCAAAGCCTCGTCTTGCTCCGTATGAATCCATACGATGTTCAGGGATCGCCACCTCTCGGCCAAGCTGGTCACTATGTCCATGTAATGGAGAGGCGGATCGGTTTTGAAGGTCGCCAGGCAGACAAGGTCGACGTCAAGTGGAAGTGTGCCGCTCCTTTCGAGAACAGTTGAAACAAGTAAAGGTTTGAGGCGGTTCGTGAGCAAAGTCCAAAATGACGGGTGAGAGTCGATAGCGGCCAACCATCGAGTGGATACAAGCCGGAGTTCGACGATGCGACTGTAGACACGCCATGGTTGATTTCCGTGGCGGATCTCGGCGACGGCGAGAATGAGGAGATGCTGGAGCAATTCAATGGGAAGTTGGTGAATGTGTGGAACAAATTCAGCGGTGTCTTGGGTGAGGGGGGTTATTGAGGTTTCCATCGGATCTACTGTGTCCCTGCGAGTTCTGTTGTACACGTTTGGAGGAGACTGGATCTCCAAATCTGTATTACTAAATCGAGAATGATTCGATTTGTCCTCCCAAGGCTTGGATTGTGCTTGGGCCTAACGAAAGCAGCTTCCTTTGTGAAAATAACGTTCAACTATTCAGCACACGTTCACAAGCGCGGAATGTCGATACTCACGACCGCAGGTGTTAGCTCGGTTCTCAATGAGAGGGCACAGTATCGCGGATGCTGACTGCGCAGAAGAAATGGGCTCAAGAATTTCTTTGGAGCAGTAGATTTTTAGTGAGTACGACTTGATGGAGTACCAGTGATATAGAGTGACAACAGAACTGATTCGTGAAGGAGGTCACGGTGGTAAGAACCATTGGCATAAGGGTTGAAGTAGATTCCCACGTCGATAACAATGCCTGAATTTGGAACCTGCTCACCAGACTCAAGACTCTCATCTGCATAAGCAGCACTAAGTCATGGCATCAATGCACTTTTGGACTGTAAGTGTGGGTTTGCGTCTATCGCTCGTACCGTTTTGGGTACCTAAAGTCCACGCCGGCCACGTGAAGGAGCGAATTGGTCATACTCGATCACACTTGTTGGGGATAGCATTGGCATCTCGATTAAAATGATATGGTTAGGATATGTGTGTGTCCCTGACTTCTGGTTTAAATTTTACGGTAGGCTTAGGCCTCGGCCCAAAGTCGATTGCCACCCCTTCTTGCTCTCGAGACTCGACTCAAGATCTGTCTCTGGCGTCGCAGCAAAGCTAGTCCCACGGTTTGCCCCATCTTCCCCACTTCGCCATGGGTTCTCTCACCTCTCTGGTAGTTGTTGATTTCATCCAGCACGACTGTTAAAGAACAATCTGAGATGCTCGCCTCACTTTCTACTATCGATAAGGATTGTCGCTGATGTTGAGGCCTTTAAATACTCTTCCGGAGCCCATTTACCTGAAGGGGGCGTTCCGGATCGTGTCAGCACAAGACGAAAATGACAGAGAAGACAGGCTAGTGATTGGGGTTAAAGATGAGGGTTTTGGAGTGGTGTCGTGGAAACGTCGCCAACTGAATGCGGAGGAGATATAGTAACCCCTCGCGTATCGGGTTCGGTATGATCTGGACCCATTTGAACCTACCTGACTAGAGTCGCCAAGTGGAGGATGTTAGGGATGAGCATAGGTTCACGAAACATGCAATGCACTGTAATTGGAGTAATAAACAGCAGTGATATCTACGCTGCGACTGTGGCGATTGTATCGGGAGGGATATGCAACTTGGTTTTAACGCAAGTTTTGATGTTGACGTTGCTCAGAGTCTCGTCGTTGACAACAGGAATAGTGACATTCTCGTCCGTGAGGAGGAAGAGGAACATTTCCGGAGCAAAGGTCTCATAGTTGGGCGAACATGCGAGGAACGTCGATGTTGCGTTATACGTCGAGGTCGCTCCTGCCGCGAGGTTCACATCGTAACCTGTCTTCCAAGTGGTCGTCTTTTGGGTAGCCTCCCATACTCTTTAGAAGCAGCATTAGTACTTAATCGAGGTCGTCACGGGGATAGACCCACAGTTTCTTCCAAGGGTAGGCGCCCGGCTGGATGTTCAACCAAGCCTTGGTGCAGTACTTGGGAGAGCCCAGGCCTCCGTTATTGAAGTTCCAACCTTGCGTCAGACCAGTCTTCTGAAGGGTGGCTTGAGTACCTATTGCGATCTCAAAGTTAACCAGCGCCGCAACACAACACTGCAGCCGCGTGAACTTACCAGCACTTCCAGTCAACTGCAGACCGAGGGTGGGAGACTACGAGTGGCTTCAGTATGATCGATGGTGTGAGAAGATACTGAAGGTACGCACTATGATTGGAGGTCCAGTCGATATGACCTGGATGCAGACATCTCCTGCGGTTGGTGCTGGGGCAGGAGCGGCATTGACCAAACTGGCAAGGGAAAGCAGAGCAGCGAAGGCCGTGAAAGACGATTTCATCGTGTCAAAGGGGGTTGGTGAAGCTAGGTTCGGTAAGGGTTGGGACTGAAAGCACTGCTGCCCTTTCGAAAGATGACAGGAGGGGGTATTTATAACGCAAGCTCTTCAAATGCCAAGACTTAAAATGTTCCTTGTGCCTCTGTGGGCGAGCAAATCCATAATTCTGGATCTTCTCACACTGTAACTCAACAAGAACCACTTCACGAAGCAATTGGCTCTTCATCCTCACTTCCCGAAGCTTTCCTCCCGGTAAAATCCCGAGACTTAAAACAACGAGGTTCCTTTGCACCAATCTCACAGCCAAATCCAAGATACGAGTTTAGTGACTACTTCATGTTGAGGCATCTCTACTGCCACTCTTGCTTGAGATAGTCGGTTTGTCCTCGTCGCGTGCGCAAAGCCTCGAAAGAGCGGCTGGAGGACGTGGGAGGCAGTAGCACGCAGGTTACGCTAGAACGCAGAAGTTACACAGCCAGAGAATTTAATCCGGAACTGGGGTCACTAGCGGCGTGGCCTTCCCGATGATGCCACCGAAAGTCCATCAAGATGTGTAATCCGAGTGATGGGCCTTGTCGCTGGAAAACGGACGAGCGTCACAGCAAGCCACCTCCAATCCTTACTGAGACAATGCGCCGAGAAAACAAAACAATTAATAGGGGGTTCTGGTTCCCGAAGTCTCGGATCTTGAAATCAGCGTGTAAAACATTATGCTGCGGGTTTGTGGTGCCGTAGCTTCTCGCTTCTACCTTCCCAAAGAGCCTAAAGGCACGAACAGCAGACAACTGACCGGGAGCTAGGCACATCTACCCCATATCAGGAAAAATAAAGTGCGTTCTGAAAATCCTTGGGGGAAATGTCGAGGCTTCTGCCAAGACCTCTGAACTGACCTGGATAGGCGGGCTGCACAAGCCGAAAGGTAATGTGTAACAAAAATCCCAACTAAGCGACGGCTACGTAGTCTGCCCGCTTTTCTGGGCTAGGGTCGGTGAAAAACGGCTCCAGTCTAGCAAGTACCTGCTTTGATGTATTGTCAACTTCCAACCCAGAGCTCCCAGCGTCTTGAATGCAGCTCAGACCGCCTATGTTTGGTTGATGCATCCGGTGCTTTCGGGTCTTGGATACTCCTCGGCCACTCAGACCGGAGCTCGGACGTTAGTCTACTCTAGCTCTCTGATGTCCAACTGGCCAGTGACAGCATCGATTTGGAAAGTAACCCTAAGAGCGTCACACTCTTCCAAAGCTACTCTGAAATGAGGAAGGATATAGGGATCTGGTGCGCTCAAGTACTAACTCACAGACGCCGCACTATATATTCCAAACGTACCCATAATCGTTAGCTCTTCGGAAGCTGATGTCAAGAAATGGTGCTATAGAATGTCTAATACAGCTGAGAGGTTACAAGAAAGGGAAGTGGTGGTAGGATTCCAGCAGGCAAAACCAGAATCTCTTTAAGACACGTGAACGAGCCGAACCTTTACCCGCGAGAGGGGACGTAAGTTGGCAATCGAGAGATTCTTAAACGATGTTTATTACTTCTGGATTTGGAGATCGAGCTTGGTCTCCGATGCCCTTCGCAGGTGGGTTCGAATCTGGCGGCTATCGAAGCCAAGACCTTTACGAGCTTACTCCTAGTCAATATAGTCACTTCATTTCATTCAATCAAAATTATCGGAGACACAGCAGGAGACTCGGACTTCTTATTCAAGCCTTCTGGAAGGTCCACCTCTGGGCCTCACGAGGAGCGTCACCGCTGATGGCCACCTGGACAAATTCCGACTGTGGTCAGACTGATCGTGAACACATTATGAGAAATCTTCCTTGACTTACCTGAGCCCCATCTTGCGCGACATTGACACCCCAGACTTGGGTCTCGCCGCCATCCTTGATCCTGCAACATCATCGCACCTTTCAGTCTCCCGCAACTTCAAGCACTGGAGATACTCACGTATATCCACTATCGCTCGAGCGAATAGTCCAAACGTATCCCCCAGCGGGGAGGACAGTAACGACACCTGAGCCCCAAGCACATTGTAACCCGGAGGATGACGTTGGGACAATGTATTGCGTGCGATTGTCGGAATACGTCGTAATCTGCCACTAGACGCGAATTCAATGGCCTAGAGTAGCTATTATCAAGGATGTGAGAAATATACCTTTTGCTTTGCAGAGTCAGACTTAGCGGTCACAGTGGGTGGCTGGTTCTCTCCGTTGAAAGTGATGCAGAGCCGCTCGCCGTTGGGGGACTCGACGCGGTTAATAATGTAGTATGTGCCGTCTTGGACTTTAGACATTATAGAGCAAAGTAGTCAGGAGAGATGCGGATGTTTTGATGCTGGACATTGTTGAACGAGAGGGAGCTTTATATCCGTAGCCATACGGCGGCTTGTCTTCCTCTCCGATACTCGGCACGTTTGTCCTTCCATTGGATTGAGGAAGAGCGCTAGTCAATAATAGAAGAGTCGGCATAGGAGATCTTCTGTCCCTCACCAAGGCTAACATCCGAGTGAGAAAGCCGAATTGGGAAGGAAAGGCAGTACATGCCAAGCTTCTACGGGTCATCTGAGCATCATCGATATCAAATCAGGCGCCGAAAGTCTCATACAGATGCTAAAAACAAATGTAGGTCCGGCTACGCAGAGGATCCTCAGTACCCGCATTCGACTGGGAGGTTTCCGAATGCTCAAACCCACGCAATAAGAGATGCAAAGAAACTAGCCTGCGCTGCAAAACGACCACACGTTGAAAAAATGCCTCGATGCATGAAGCAGGAGCTGAAGGGACTGAAGGAGCGCGAAGCCGAAGGTAGCAGAACTTCGACAAAGGATCGCATGGTAAATGGGCGGATTGAGAGAGATTTGGTCAAAATCGATCTTGGCGAAGGAGAAGCACGGACTCGGGTCGGAGCGCCCAGAATTTGGCATGGCGCCTGTACCCACGGCTGCCTGATATAGATAGCAGATGAGGGGGTCCAAAGCCACTTCGTATTTGAGTTTAAATAGGGGGGGTTCGGTGTCCGGTGACGTCTTGCACAATCGTGGCTTGAGAAAAAGAGCTCATGTCCATGCTTCGGTCAGAAGTCAGGTACATTACATAATTGTGCTCAAGGAAAAAGCTCGAAAGTGACTCCAATTGCAGGATGGGTTTATCATTAAGAACATGAATTAGGGAACAACGCGATTTCCAACTCCGTCCTGCTCGACCGGTAAACTCATAATTATGAGCTAATTTAACTTTGAGGGTTGCGGACGCAAGAGTGGAGGAAATTGGAATTTAGATAGTAAAAATACACTAAATCCGTCATTTCAGCATTTACTAACGTTTGTAATTGAACACACCGAGTCCGCAGCAGCAATTGTCAGGGGCCAGCTTAGTGGTGTTGGCATGGGCGGTCACAGCCGGCCCGGCCCGGGATTCGACATTTTGGCAAACGCACTGACAGCTTGGGATTCACCACCACAACTCTCGTTCAAATCGTACACATGGCCGCAAATCGGTGGAATTTGATGTACTGGGATCCCGTCCCGTTTTTGATTTATTGTTATCCGATGTACACACTCGATTCCATGGTTCCCTCGACTCCCCCGCCTCCCAGCGCGGTGGATGGACCACTCATCCGGGATCCCCGACCATGCCGAAGGGTCAAAGAAACACGAACCTATCCGTGGTTCCTGGTTTCTTCATCGGCTACTGGAGGACTATTACTTTTGAGCCGGCCCCAAACCTCTCCGCTTCTCGCATCAGCAGTGCGGAGCTGCTAGCCAGATCATCTGAGTTGATTCACGGACGCGTCCGGCCGTCCTAATCCTCCAACGGTAATTGCGGCACTTTCCCCCTATTTCATGGCCCCACCCCAACCCGATTCAGCGTATATCCGAAGATATAACGGGCTAGCCTACGGTCGGTCAAAGCCATTCCGTCAGCTTGTCGGGTTTGCAAAAAACTGGGCTGCTACAATGCTTCTTCGTTGACGCAGCTGGGTCCCACGTTACTTTAGAACAACGCTGCGGATTACTGGTAAGAACACATATAAACTTTGCTCACCCATATCACCAGCAGGGACCACGATTGGTCGTCGCTCTGCACGACGCTCACGCGAAGCGACAACAAGCACTTTGTCCCTCGTCATCGCGTGATCATAAGACAATCGTACTCGTGGTAGCATGGGTCCCAACTGGTGGTAAGGCTGATCTCGAAGAATGGTTTTCTACTCGGGGGTCAAAGCTGGAGTTCTCCGATCTTGAGCGAGCTGCCGCTAGCGCGCTTTGGCCACTCGTCGCACAGCCACAGAGGTCGACGCTCTAACTCTGCCAGTCCACTACACTCTCCCGCAACTTCTCAGACGGTTCGCGCAATCTCCCCCTTTTCTTGAGGGTGATCCATATGGCTCACCCTCCGAGGACCAGAATGGCCAAGCTGGCGCAGAATGATGTGCTTTGGCCACTTCGAGGGTATAAAACTGGCAAGGAAACCTCCCCATCTCTCTTTACCAACTCCCTTCTTTCAAAGCGTACTCTCAACTGCTCTGCATCTCATGTCTAGCAACAACGTCCCCGTTGAACACTTGAACTGGCCTTTTTTGGCCTACTACTACCGCAAGCCGCTCGGTGACACCGCCCCAAACGGGATTTATACCGCTCACGATCAAGCTCCTAAATTCAACGGGGTAAGTGAAAAAAACATTGCGACGCTGTATTTAAGGGATCTTTGCTCATGACGCTGCCCGACGTTTGTTCATTTGACCAGGGCGCTATGCATGAGAGAGTCCATTGGGCCACTCACCCCCACGTCGAGTGCATGAGGATGCAGTAAGTGTGACCCAATACAGAATGTTGAATGCAGAAATCTGGTCGGCTTAACCTGGATTTTCAGCGACGATGATGGAGTCGCATACACCGAGCACTTCCCTGACGGTACGAAGTGTAAGTCTCGGACGTCGTCCCCCTCCCTTTCGCATCTCTCCCTCTTTCCCCTCTTACTAACATGGCCTCTCTGACACTAGATCATATTCACGAAGACGGCAGTCATAAAGTCTATCACCCTGCCATTGGACAATGGATCTACCCTTCTAGTCCTCTTTTCCCGCTGTGAGGGGTCGTTCTCGTTGATCCCTTCCCGACAGTATGAGCTTCAGCTCCTGAAGGAAGCGGGGTTCTTTATTTTGCTTTCTCTTATGTATTCAGTTGATGTATGTAACAGCCCCAAGGGCGTGGCCCGTCTCTCTATGAATCTTTGATAAAGTATCCGGAACAAGCCCCATGCACACGGAAAGAACCGAGACAAAGCTGTGCATCATGTTCCCCAACAGCCTCGATCCAATACGTGCCGATTTTGAACGAATATTTATTTTGAGAATCGATATCCCATGTCGTGAGTTTGTGAGGCTGTCGTCCGCAGCCGGATGCTTGCTTCTAGCAGCTTCGACGCCCTCGATATTCCTTTCATCCCTTCTACAAAGAAAATAGCTCTCGCGTTTCCGCAGTTAGCTGAGTTAAGGTACTCCATATGCATATGAGTCCCAATGCACCACATGGTGCCGATTCGCGATTTGAAACTCCGACCCGTTGCAATATAAAACCGACAGGGTCTGACCTGCTCTCGCCCTTATCTCTTTAAACGACCGACATCGTTGTTCTTCCTGTCAAGCAGCTAGCATCTCTCGTCAACTAAAAATCACCGAAACCTTGTCGACATCGCTATGGGCAAAGGCAAGAGCAGTGGATACTCGTACAAGTCCAGGGGAACGAACTCCAAGGTGAGGGCGACCGCTCGAAAACCACATCTCGAACATGCTGTCGTCTAACAAGGAATGGCATCTCTGACAGGGCAATCACTACTGTGCTCGTGACTACGGCACCTCCGCAAACAACCCTAACAGCTATCACTATAGGTAAGCCAAGGTGCACACTTCCGAGCCGGGCGATCGCCCACTAACGCGGGCTCCACTTCCCTTTCAATAGCAACTCCGACGGTTCCTATTATTACTCCAATCCTGACGGATCGTCTTGTGAGTGATTCTTCTGCGCCCTTAAGAGTTTTGCGCTGCTTGCTGACGACACTCGACGGCATTGCAGACTGCAGCGGTGGCTCGGGTTACTCCAATTACTCCAGCAGCAACGGCGGCGGGTGGTCGTCCTATGGAGGCTCCAAGTCGAAATAAGTAAATAGTCATTGACCTCCGTGCCACAAAGGGTGGATGTAGCCTTTAGTCCTCTTCTCTGAATGTAACCAGTTTGCCCCCCCCAACAAGGTGAATCTCTTCCTTCAGCCTGCACCTCGAGTGTACGGTGGGCGGTTGCTCTCCAACCTACACATGTTCACCGACTAGTATCCTCAGCGAAAAGCTCCACACTAGCCTTTCTGGCTTTGTTCCTTCGATGCATGTCCCAGGGCTTGGAGCCATGCATGTTTGAAACTCCGATTCCTTCACGGTGTCGCCTATAAAGGGCAAGCAGGTCCCTCTTGATCAAGCGACCTCCACCTCCCTCACCACAGCTGCTCAATCAGTCGTTCCAGTCTATCACCACAACTCTCGTACTTCTCTCTGTGAACTTCAACAACGATGGATAAAGGAAGCTCTTCAGGCGATGGCGGTTACGACGTCACCTCAAGCGGAACTAATTCTCAAGTGGGTCAATGCACCAATCGATTCCATCTTGTACCTGACATTTACTCCTGAGCTATTAGGGCAACCATTACTGCTCCAGGGACTACGGTGAATCGGCAGCTAACTCGAATAGCTATCATTACAGGTCCGTCTTTGACCGCGTTCAAACGTCCGACGCTTTGACCTTACATCTTCCTTCGTGTTGTCCAGCAACTCTGACGGCTCTTACTATTACTCTAACCCTAACGGGTCGAGTTGTGAGTATATATCTCCTTTCATCCTCTCTCGTGTGACGCCAATGATAAGTGTTTGGGTCTCAATCGCAATTCAGACTACAATACCGGCAGTGGATATGCCAATTACACCAACAGTGCCGGTGGCGGATGGTCGTCCTACGGAGGACAGAAGAGCTCTAAGTAGTTGTCTTTGAATCCGAGTCCTGAAGCCGTGCAGAGTCCGACCGTTGTGTACACCTGAGCCTCGTGTGCTTCGCATGCCTCTTGTCGATAAAGAATATAAAAATCACTGTTCTGGGTCTCTTTGTGAAACACCCATTCCCTCCTTCCTCCCATTCTCTCAGACGTGGTTAACAGCAATTCTAACAACTTTACTTGATGAAGTTCGTCCAAGGAACCATCTTGGGTGCCAGCCTGTCGCGATTTCGAGCTCCGACGGGTTGCAATATGAACCGACCCCACGCACGCTCGTTGAGCCTCTTTTCGCCGGTTCCGCGACATCAACCTAACAAAGGAAACGGAAAGAAAGAGCCATACCCGCGTAAATCCAGTGGAAAGAACACCTTGGTGAGAGCAGCTCGAGGGCTCCCATAATCGCGTGATGGCTCCGTGCTGATGCCCGATTCGCGCAGGGCAATCGCTACTGTGCCCTCGATCCTGGACCTTCAGCTCGGAACCGGAACGTTTTCCACTACAGGTAAAGTAATGTCCGGTGATGGTGTGAGCTTCAGCGTTGCTCAAACCATTCTCGGTGCGTTAACAGCAATCTGAATGGTTCATACTTCTACTCCAACCCCGACAAGTCGAAGTGTAAGCATCTCGCTGGACGTTGATGCAACTTTGCCCGCCTAACTGTATTTGATCCAGTTTTCCGGAGCCCAACAGGTTACCAACAGCTCATTACAAGCGCGGGCAAGGTTTGGGTCTGCAAACCTGGAGGCGTGTGGACCCTCCTTCCATAACTCTGCAGATCTGTTTTCTGCAGTATCGTTGTTGCCGTTGTATTTTCTACCGTCTATCTTTTGAATGCAAGCGAGCTATGTACCCCTTGACGCGACGAGAGTGTTCTTTACAGTCTCTCATCGTTGAGATTTGAAATTACACGCGAAGGAGGGTACGAACAAATGCGCTAAGACCATCAGCTTGTGTGGTTGGAAGAACGACGAAACAGTAATATTCATCCTGTGGGCCTAGTAAACGCAACGAAAGGGAAACAATGGCGACACCTCGCGTCGTACACGTCAGAGAACACACAATTGTCGCGTTGGTCATCATATCAGTGAGTCACAGTACGACTATCCGCTTGCGTAAGCCAAAATACCTCTTCCGCGGCTCGTCTGTCCCAATCGGGTACATACTAGAATGTTCGCAGGTGCGTCAGGGCCCGGGAGGTCCGAAAATTTCCATATTGGGCGTTAGTAGGGAGACGCGTAGCACAGCCTCAAGCGACGAAGGGATTGTGTTCGGCCCGCAGAACGCGCAGAATCTTCTATTAGAATGCTTTTGTTTACCAAAGCTCCCATGCCTTGGACTCGAACAGCCACCGGGCGCGGCGCCGAAACAACACCAAGTGTCGAGGAATTTCTTGGAATGCGACGTTACTCCCTCAATGATTAAGTGATGCTCAGCAAGACTCAGCGTTCGTCACCGAGGCTCAAGCAGCGGTATAAAGACACAAGACTCGTGGCCATTTCCTTGAAGAGCCAGGTTTCATAGTGCACCTCTGTTTCTCCGCAAGTTAACTGACACCACCGCTCAAGGCTCCTCAAATTCACCATACTTCCGCTGAACACGCGCTTTATCATGGACGAGACCAAACTGGAAGGAAGATCTCGCAGCAAGTCTGAAAGATACCGTATCAAGGCGAGTGGTATCAACAGAAGAGTACGTGCAGACTTGAGGTGATTCGAATTTATGCTCAGGCCGACCATCCTTATGACAGGGAAATCATTGGTGCTCAAGAGACTACGGTTCCTCGGCTGTGAACAGAAATACTTATCATTACAAGTACGTCTGGTATCCGTCTGTCACTTTCCTGGGACAAGCTCCGAGCTAATTTGCATTCTTCTAGGAACTTAGATGGTTCGTTCTACTACTATAATCCGGACGGATCCAGATGTATGTTCCTTTATTACGTTGTTGAGCTGAGCACTTTGACTAACCTGTGGCCCGCGTATAGACTTTAATAACGGCAGAGGTTATGTGGATTACACCAATCGTTCTGGAGGAGGTTGGAAGGAATTTGGAGGGAAGAGGATGACGAAGGAGAGCTCTTAAGGAGTCGTCGCGGTAGCTCTCACCATGTATTAAACAGACGCTATGTGTTCGATAATAGCTGTATAGCTTCGATTTCTTGGCAATATGTTGTCTTCCTCTTATACTTCGCCATACCATCTACCCTCGCAGAGATGTATTGACGACCACGACCACCAGCTTCGCCTCCCAGCGATTTCTCGGACAATCTCTTCTGCTACTATCAGCTTGATACTTATCCCCCCGTCATTCGCAGGCATGTACCTGAATGATACCTTCTCCACGATGGGGGGTGTTTTTCGACAATTCTGACGAGATAGCCAGGGGAATCCCTCTTTCAACCACAAAACTCAGTCACGAAGGCGGTTTATTCCGTTCGCTTGATTGTTGGAGGTCCCCTTGCAAGCACTTATCCCCCAGGCAACGCTGACCTGGAGAATGCGCAGCGCGAAAGACGTTGCAACGCACCAACCGCAGCATGTAGAAGCTTCTAGACGAAACTATGGGGCCGCGCACCTTGACTTACTACCATCGATATCTTCCCTTTCTCTCCTTTACAATCGCTGTGTTTTTATTACCTCCTAAGGCTCACCGAACATAGGATCGTACCCTGGTTCACCGCTTCCAAGGTCACCGCACTCCTGATTTCTCACGAATCACACCACGTGTTGCTGCGACCTCACCGGTGCGGTACGCACCTCAGACACTTGTTCTCATTTGCCAGCCTCATCCGAACAATGTCGTTTGACACTCTATGAATTTATAAGCTGAACATGAGTCGACTTAGTCAGCAACTCATCGTTGCAGCGTAACAAATGCGTGCAAAAACCTTTGCGGTCATTTTCAATAATTTGCTTCTTTCATCGGTCCCGTTTGTGGTGATCGCTTTCCTGGCCTGGAAGCGGACCTCTGGCTCGGGATGCTAAAACGGTCCAAAATATTTCCACTCTCAGGATCAAAGATCACAGCTTCAAAATATCGTGTATCGGTTTATGTGTACACGCCACCTGTAGTCAACCCTTGGTATTATGCCCTCACTTGCACCCCTGACCTCCCAATGGAGAGCGGAAACCGATCCTTGGGCGCGTTGGCCTCCTCCTATGATGACGGCACCAGGAAGCACCCAGTGCCTTTCATCGAGATACGAAGAGCAATATAAGAGGCACAAAAATATACGACCATTTCTCTCAAAATTCACTTCTCTATCTCTTCTCTTCCATTTGCGAATCCCTCAGCCTCCGTCTCCCTCTCTCACTATTCCTACTCCTCGTCGACACTAACCCTCTTAAACCCAGCTATGAAATTCGAAGCGTGGAGTCCCAACGGAGAAGGAATCTTCATAGAGTACTATCGCATCTCAAGGTCGAGTCTCAACAAGCTAGTAGGTGTGGTGTGGTACAATTCAATACGTTCAGTACGAGCACCTGCCACATAAGTTGATCCCCCCTCCTTTCGGATGTAGGGAAATGAATACTATGTGCTGGAAATTCCCCCATCCCAAGCCCATATAGATCCAGGTCAAATTACGTACGTCCAAAGATCCCCATTTTCGTACTTCCAACCTTCCCCCCCCCCTCGGAATAGCCCCGCTGATTTAAATCGAAATTTGAAAGGCCATACTACTACGAGAATCTGGATGGAACGACGTGTGCGTACATCTTGGGTTCTACAGAACTTTGGTCTTTTGGTTTCGACGGGCTGACATGCATTGCGTATTTCAGACTTCTATGACGGGAGAGGTTTTACGGTATTTACAGACACTCATGGAGGAGGTTGGGAGGAGTATCAGGGAGAGAGGAGACATAGGCGGACGTCGTGCATAATTAGAAGGGAAGAGAAAGATATCTTCATAAGGGGGCAAGGGTGGACTATCGGATATGATTGTTACCTCGAGGTATCCAAGACATAAGAAGGCCAGCCCAACGATGATGTGGATAAGTGATACAGTGTTTGGTTGGTTAGTGGTGGAGTAGACCGTTAAATAGAACTGTCCGTTTCTTCTCTGATACGCTCATGCCCACATCTGTCTTGCCGTTGGTCGTTTCGATCCTGCCCGGGCCATCTCTGCTAAATGGGCTACAGTACTACTCACACGGCCTCTTGGTGCGTTAACAGCAATCGTGATGGTTCATTCAACTTCCACTCCAATCTCGACAAGTCGAAATGTAAGCAGCTCGTCGGTCGTTGATACACTCTTCTCAGGCCAACCGGACTTTCGTGGGCGCTCGAGCTACCAGCTTGTGATTTTGCTGTACGTCGAGACGGATGCAGGATAATAGGTTTCTAATAATTGAGAATCGGAGAACAAGGGCTGCTGTAAGTCTTCTCGCTCGCTTTGCCGAGCCCAATCCTTCGCATTCTGGGAGGAATGCTCGATGACAAGGTCTAGGTTGAACTTTGGTATGATTGCTCGTTGCGATTTCGTTGGGGGACGACATGCCCCGGCGCGTTCCGAGTTATTCAATTAGTCCATAAGATAGAAAGTCACTGACAACGTCTGCCCAGACCCAATTGCAAGGAGGACGGTACCGATCGTCGGCCTGACTGGGGTGGGAAAGGACAGGTCCACTGGTATAAATAAAGCACCTCTAAAAATCCTCTTCCCGCAACTTTCGACGTTCTTGCACCGCTCCTTCGCACCGACCTTCTAGCTTTTACTCATCGGCCTCATTTTCACACTCGTAAACCTCTTCCCTCTCCATCCACCACCTCCCAAGCTTCGAAATGCTCTTCAAATTTTTCTCCACCTCATCCCCCGCCAAATCCGCTGCTGCCACGACCACCCAGTCGGGATCCCAACCCCAACGAGCCAGTCCCCCTCCGGCTCCCATCAGCAAACTTAGAGGTATTTTCCGGAGGTTCCGTCGCTTTGTTGCACATCCAAAGGTGATTCCGGCACTGAGCCCGTCAGCTCAAACCGTTTTCAATGATGCTGATACTCTCGAGCCAGGACGCGGACCATCGCCATCCCCGAGTGAGTTATATGTCTCTTAAAAACTTCTAGGATTGTTGTTTCGATAGGGCTCGAGTGTTCTGGATTGTCTTCGACTGACCAACGCTTTTCCTCTGTCTTCCAGGGCGCCCCCGCCCACCCTCAAGAAAGCATCGACATCCCCGCCTTCGCCACGTCCTCAGCGATTCCTTACCCGATAGCTCCGCTCACGACGGCCGCTTTCGACCTCGCTACAGCCAGAAAGAAAATCGCTGAGCTAGAGTCCACTCTCTGCCATCTCGAACGTCAGAAAACGGATCAAATCAAGAATATTCATAACATGTTTTACAACAATCTTGTCCCGACTGCAACTGCCTATGTCAACGAACTGGAGGGTGAAGCCGCAGCTCGAAGGATTGCTGAAGAACAGTTGGAACAAGAGATGGCCGGTCGTACGAAGGCGGACGAACTGAGGCTGAAGGAACGCGAGAAGCGATGGGAGGCGGAGGAAGCGAAGGATAAGGCCCGTCATGAGATGGAGACGGTGAGGGAGGAGACCAGAAAGCTTGAAGGCCAGCTGCTCGACTTGCAAGCCCAGACCGACCATCTTCACGTCAAGGCGCTCCAGGAAGCACTAAAGCGAGTCGAGCATGTCGACGCAAGCAACCACCCTACGCTTGGGAAGTCCATCACTCCCTTCATCGAGCGATTGTACGCCGATGCTGGAAGTGATTCGGGACGTTCATGGTCTTCGAGTTGGTTCGAATTCCCAAGGATAACTGCAGGATCGGAACCCCAGCGAGCAGGGTTGGCATGGCAAGAACCTTCCGACATGTCGGAGGAGGAAGAAACTTGTTCGGACTCGGAATCTGAGGAGCGTAGTCGGGCGTCACCGGATCCGTCCCAATGGTCTAACGAGGGGTTGACATGTGCGAATCGCGGGAGTGGCAGCCCAGTTCCCAGATCATTGGCGAACCCACTACGCCGGATGCCGCGTGGCCGACAAGGGGGGCGACTGAACGCTATGCGCGTCGCCTCTGCTTTTGGAGACAGTAGCGATGAGGACGACTTCGGGGAAGTCCTGGAACACCGAACCTACCGGGTTCCCTACCCTGATAACGGTGATGAATCTGACTAGATGTCGTCTCCTGAGGTTCAGTGTTACCCCACATAGGTTCGTATTCCTTGGGCTGAGTAAATGCTTGATGTCTGACTTGGAAGGACTTCCGCTTTGTCCATAGACTTAGCCAAGTTCCGCTCTTGACTTCGTGATACCCCCAACCAATTGCAACTTGATGGTTTGCTTCGTTTTTCTTCTCTCTCGGTGTCTCTCTGTGTCTCTCTGTGTCTCTCTGTGTCTCTCTCTCGTGCCTTTCTTGGACTTTTTCCCTGCTCCCTCGGCTTTGGTTTCTCCCTGCTATCCCTTTCATGGACTTGATCTTTTGACCTGTGTTTCTTCTCGCCTCTCTCGAACTGTTTACTTTACTTTTCTGTCTTTTCTTTTTGTATCCCCTCGAGTCTCACTTTCCCATTGACCCATTCTATTTATTTCCAAATGATCGGGCATGTTTTTCACCTCAATTATTTATTTGGTTTCCTGGCTTACTACCTCTGATCATGAAAGTGATCCGCTTGATCAGCGTGAAGTCTCCTAGCCATAGTTTGCCATCTCCGTTGCTTCTAGGAGCAATGCGAAGAGCGGCTTGGAAAAGGAAGAACCGCCGACTCAGAGTGTGCAGAAGGTCGGGCTTCAACGTGTCTTGATCGAGGAACGGCCTGGCTATATTTTGAACGTCGAGGCGAATCGTCTTGCTAAGTGGGGATTCAAGGCGGGTTTGACGGAAAATATGAAGCGGACAACATACCTAAACGCGATTCTCGTTCGCCCCTTGAGTGTCGCCGCCTGTCTTCGCTCAGGAAAGCCTTGGCTGGAGTAGGGTCTGGCACTTCCTGCCACAATTGAAACAGAACAAATGAACGCGCCAAGGTTGGCTCTCAACCGCGAAGGTTCATGCGTCCGAGCACGGTGATTCTTGCTGTTTGTTTTGTGTCTCTTTAAGGGTTCCTGAGCTTGGAAAGGGAAACGCCACACGTGATTTCTGCCGAGATTCAAAAGCCTTGGCGAGAGGTCCCCAGGTTTTCGCGGGGGAGATCCCTTGCAAGCACAATCAGGATCCTGCTTCATGATCATAATAACCACCATAGTACGTTGAAATGAATGCATGTACATAGCTCCAGCTCTAATTCGGGAGGCTCGGCGCTGCCGACACCAAGATATTTTGGAGTACAAACAATTTCGGAACGAATTGTCCCTGAGACAGACGGCCCCACTCCTTAGCAACATCGGTGCGACCAAGCATGGAGAGTTGGTCCCCAAAGACGTACAAGCAGTCAAAGGGCGCATACACAGTGCGTTTGTTGTAGTTTTCCAAGTGCTTAATCGCTTGCGAGTCGACCCCAAGCGAGATCTAGACCCAGCTGAAATTGCCCGCTTAAATAATCTCCGCATAGGATATCTCCGCTTTCTCCATACTGCCGAGCGTTGTTGCCGGAAATGGGGGGCGGAGGCACGTGCATGGCGTCAGAGTCCCCGAAAAGCAGGGTGATCCCCGCTCCGTCGCCCCGCCTACCCCAAAATTCCACGACATCCCGACTTTTCTCTTGTCTTGTCACTTCCCCCATTCCCAGTCCACTCTTTTCTCTCATCCCTTCGTCGCCTCTCATAGCCATTCCTTTTCATTGCTCGTCGTTGAGGAAGTCGTCTACAGCGCCAACTACAACAGGGGTGAGTGCAGTTCTCAGGGGTTCCCGCTTCCAGAAATCTTAATTTGGACCGGCGGCTACCACCATGCGCCATTTCGCTGGCCATCCCTCTTTTTCACCACCTTTCACGCTGTAGAGTATGATGCTGACGATGTCATTCCGCTATCCGCAGCATCCAATTCTCGATAATTTCTTTTCTTAGTGCTCCACCTTCATTGTGCCAGGGCAGACGCTCGCTAAAACCCCGAAATTCTTGAGGATCCCGAACAATGACGGAGCCAGCGCGGGCGAGGCGCCTGTCTCAAGAGGGTCAAAGCGACTCTCACTCTCGTCCCACAACGGCGGGCGACAATTCCCAGCAGTACGCCGACTATCCAAGTAGTGGCTACGATTTTCTTTCCCTCGACCCGAACATCGGCCAGCACCCACCCGCAACTCCCCCCTACCGTCGCATGCCAACTGCATCAACCACAGACGTTCGCGCCATGCCACCTGACTATCGCTCCGAGTACAACGTCAGTCGCGAACACGTCGGCTCGAACGACGGCGCTGGAACGTCACGCGCCAACTTGGTCGATGAGAAAAGCGACTACCCACGAGAGAAAGAATCTCTCGACGACGACGAACGTCGTGACGAACACGAGCCTCCGTCCCAGTACAACACCGCTACGACTGGCAAGAGCGTTCACTATCCCGACACCGATGGAATCGGAAGGCTGCTGCACGACGCATCCCGCCCTACTCAGACCGGCATGCCTCCCCGCCCAGTTCCCTCCCGTCAAAGCTCCTACGCAGGGTCTGACATGGATGAAGACGAGGATGAGATGTATGACTGGAGCGACGAAGAGGACTTGGTTGACGAAGAAGCCAAGTTCCACAAGAGTATAGGTCAAGGAGAAAAGAAAAGAGGATTTGGGTTCTTTAGGTGGGTGGTCTCGATTCACCGCCCCGTACGAACATGGGGGGCAAAGAGCTGATTCGACCTCCCCTATCTAGATTCCTGACATTCTTCTTCTCCACTCTCATCGGGTCCACGGTCTTAACTGGAGCACTAGTTGCCGCTGCGATCTGCGTTCGGTTGTTCTGGTTAAAACCCCACTGGTCCGAGCATAGGGAATGGGTCACGGTGAGAAAGAAACCGAGGTACGCGTCGAAGCGATGCGAGCATTGACGTCCCTTTCTCTTAGGATAACATTCAAGCATGGCTCTTCTGGGCAGCTGCCAACGTCCTAGTCTCATGGTGGCTAGCATCTATCATCGACATCCTCCCTCACATATTCAGCTTCCTCGGTGAGTATTTCCTCGCTTGCTAGCTTCCTTGTAGGGAAAATGTCGAAAGCAATTTCTGAATATGCTCTTCATCTCTATAGTTGTGATCGTCTGGGGAACGCTCTCGGAAAACATGAAGTCCAAACTCGAGCTTTACCAAACAGGCAAAGGGTGGATCAAACCTCTGTTCTATGCCGCTGGCTCGTGGGTTTCGTGGGTCATTCTGTTTGAAGGCGTTTTCGACCTGTATGATGGCAAGGATGAGGGTGCTAGTAAGGCGCATTACACGCCTCGGGTGAGGGAGACTTCGTTCTCGCACTCTCTAAGCGTGCTGACAAAGTCCCCCTTTTGTAGGTTTATCAAGTCATTCGATTCCTCTTCTTCTTGGTCCTTGTTGTCTGCCTGGAGAAGATGTTGATTCAAATGATAGGTACTGGTTCTCGTTTTCCTCTCCTCGATGTCGAAGGAAAGCTCATTTCTGGATCCGGTATTGTCTAGCCTTCTCCTTCCATCGCACGGCGTTTCAAGAGCGTCTCGACGACGTTACAAAGGCTACGAAGGTTCTCGATCACTTGAGGGATTACAAGCCCAAACGGCGCACTCCAGGCGGATCTGGTACGCACACCCCCCTGTTCTTCGGTGGCCGACAGCGCTACGCCTCGGAACCTGGAGCTATGGAAGAAGGGTTCATCAACGGTGCGGACGCGGCGGACGATGAACGCGACGCTCGGAGAAGCGATAGCCCAGCGGCCCTCCCTCCAAGGAAGAAGCGCGGGTTCTGGGATTTCAGCAGCGGGAGCGGGAGCGGTCGATCAAAGCCCAAGCGCAAGGACTCGAACATCCCGTTACAAGACTCGCCCACGCACGCGTACCCACCATCGTCATCGAGACCCGCGTCGGGACCGAATTCACCTACGTTTGGAAGCGACGGTCGCAGGACGTCTGGGGTACGGCATAGTCGGGAGGTGAACCCGCATGATAGTGGGGAAGCGGTGATTATGCAGGCTGCGAAGGCGTTGAAGAAGGTTGCGTTGCATGATGCGAGAGGCATGAGGCGAGGGGGTGATGATGAAGATGGTGGAGGAGAAGGTGTTTTCAGCTTGAATACCGCTCATGAAGCCAAGGTTCGTGTCCCCATCCCATCCCCACACTCGAATCGTTGATAACTAATGCGAGGTCCTGTGGTCCCACTACGCCCGTAGAAACTCGCCAGGAACTTGTACTACGCCTTCCGCTCCGACCGCCGCCGCCAGTACCTCATCCCATCGGATTTCTACCCGGCTTACGCATCGGCGGAAGAAGCCCGCGATGCGTTCCGCGTCTTCGACAAGGATGATAACGGAGATATCACTCGAGCGGAGATCAAGACTGCGACGTTGAAGGTTTACAAGGAGCGCAGGTTTTTAGCGCGGAGTTTGAGGGACGTTGGCGCGGCTGTAAAGACGCTGGATAACCTCATGCTTTGTGTCTTCTTGATCATCTTGATCTTCAGTGAGTGCTGTCTCGCTTTTATATTTCGGGCACCTCGACGGTGGCTAGAAAGGCTGGGAGCTGACGAGACTTGCACTTACTTTCTATAGTCGCTTTGCCCATCTTTGGTGTTTCGATCACCTCGTCGTTCTCGAGCATTTACACCGTCTTTATCGCTGCAAGTTTCATTTTCAAGAACGCCGCGTCCAACGCATTCGATTCGATCATGTTCCTGTTCGTCACCCAGTAAGTGTTTGTTCGCCCCTCCCAAAAGGGAGGGATCAGTGGTGCAATTCCGCTGACGCTTCCGACACTTTACAGTCCATTCGACACTGGTGACCGGTGCTTCATCGAGAACGAGAACTTGGTTGTTCGCAAGATGGGACTATTCGCTACGACTTTTACTCGAGCCGATGGATCTCAGACGGTGAGGGAATGAATGTGGCGAGACTCCCCGAAAGTGGGACCTGACCGGTTCATCCTTGCTCTAGTACTACTTCAACTCGATGCTCTTGAACAAGTTCATCATGAACGCGCGTCGGTCGGACAAGATGGGAGAGGTGATGGAGTTACAAGTTAACTGGAGGACGCCTCAATGGAAATTTGACGCCCTGGAGAAGAAGCTCAACGAGTGGATCGACCAGGACGAGAAGAGGTGGTACAAGTCCCAAACGAGCGTCTCTTTCTCCAAGATCGAGTTCCAGAAGGCGCTGGTTCTCAGCATTGGTATTGGGCATAATGGGACGTGGCAGGACTGGACTATGAGGCTGGCTAGAAAGTGCGTGGAATATTCGAGCCGTTCTGAAGCAAAGGATGTACTAACCGAGGTTAACTCCTTAACAGGACCGCTTTCCATGCCGCAGTGCAATATTTCACTCGTCAACTGGAGATCACGTGCAGCGAGTCGCCTCAACCCGTCATCTTTGCCAAACCAGAGTCCAAGTACCCCCACCTCGACGAGTCCCAAATCGACGAACCGTATACGCCTCTCACACCTCGCACGCCTCATACTCCTCATTCGCCTATGGTTCCCAACGCGCCCGCTGTTCCGTCCGACCTGCACCGCGAACATGCCATGCTCGGGTTTACTCCCCCACAAGGCCAGAACCAACTTCGCCAGCGGAAGGGCAACAAGAAGAAGCTTATGGGTGCGACCGACGCGGATGGTTAGACGGGTCTTGTGCCGCTTTTCTTTCCTTCTTTTCCCGTTTACTTCTTCAATGCATCCGCCTCCTTGCGGCACTCATTCTCAAACTATCTGCATATGCACACATTCCCTCCCTCTACTCCCCGGATATTCTGCATTCACTCCCATTCTTTCTGTTCATAGAGTCCCGACTGGGTCGGTATTGGGTTCCTGATCCTGCACATAGAAGAACCCATTTCCTTTTTATTACTGAGCTCGGAGTATATAGAAGACAAGGCGTAGTTCATATCATATCTAAGGTTGTTATTCGCAAATTTCTTGTGTGTTGCGTTCGGACCGCCTGTATTGGGAAGATTGGTTGAAGGATTAGCTCCGTGATTACCGCGACTCATTTAGCCGCACGCGAGTCACGGTCTAGTTCGAGATAAAGTCCCAGAGCTTGTTTCGTGCCTTCCATTTCACCATTCCCCTCCTCCCCATATCTCGCCACTATGTCGCAAGTCGTCGATAAACTCGTGGACAAGGTCACTAACTTGGGACTCTCCAACACTCTGGGGGGCTCTTCAGAAAAGCGTGAGTTTGGGCTGTCCTGAATGTCCAGAAGACGCGGTCTGAGAAACCTTATCATACAGCTGCTGGTCCGACTGTATACGTGGATGAGGGCACCGGCTCTGACGAGACTGGAGATGGGACGTCAGAGAAGCCGTACGCTACTGTTCTCCATGCCATGGTCGCCAAAGGCCAGGATGCCTCCATCCTCACTCGCAAACAGGCGACGGACGATTGGGCAGCCATCACCCCTACCGCTTTGAAGAAGGCCAAAAAGTCCTACGAACTACACGAGAAGAAGATGAAGAAGGCTGCCGAGAACAAGGACAAGTTGGAGAAGGAGGCTGCCGAGTTGAAGGAACGGGAGGCGAAGAAGTTGGAAGAGAGCAAGAAGATTCAGTTGGTTGAAGATACCAGTTTACCGACAGCTACGAAGGTGCGTTCACAATGAGGCATGCCGGTTGAGATAGTTGTATCTTACGAGCCTATCGCTGTTCGTTATAATAGGTCAAGATTCGCGGTTGCGCCAACTACCACGAGAAGCGCGTCCGCGTCTTTGGCTGGGTGCATCGGCTACGGCAACAGAAGGAGAACACGTTTATCGTTCTCCGTGACGGATCCGGATTCCTTCAATGCTTCATCGGTGGCAAGTTGGTTCGTATTCAGCCCTCGTCCCAAGTATTGAGTGTATAATGTTCCTGACAACGCGGGGGCTCCTAGGCTCAAACCTATGACGCATTGACCCTGACCCTGGAATCTACCGTTGAGATTGTTGGGACAATGAAACCCGTTCCAGAAGGAAAGAGCGCTCCCGATGGCCATGAGCTTGTTGCCGACTACTGGAAGCTGATCCACGCTGCTCCTTCCGGAGACGACGCCTTCTCTAACAAAATCAACGAGGTGAGAATCAGGGAGTTTTGTCCCGCGGCAGACTCGCGACACTGACAACGTTTCCAGCACTCGGACCCATCTCTGTTAGCCGACTACCGACACCTTGTTCTGCGTGGTGAGAAGGCTGCTTCTGTCCTCAGAGTTCGTGCCGCCATGCTCGGTGCTTTCCGAACGACCTTCGAAAAGCTGGGTGTGCTGGAAGTCACTCCACCATGCATGGTGCAAACCCAAGTCGAGGGTGGTGCAACGCTCTTCAAGCTCGATTACTACGGTCAACCTGCGTTCTTGACTCAGAGCAGTCAGCTGTACTTGGAGACGTGCCTCCCAAGTTTGGGTGACGTTTACTGCGTCCAGGAGAGCTTCCGTGCGGAAAACAGGTAGGCGAGGAGTACGGAAAATGCCGAAAAGCAGAGTCTAACGTTCCATACTCGCCCTTCAGCCATACCCGAAGGTCAGCCCGACCAAATCCTTACGAGGCGTTCTTGCTGACCATAAGACTCGACCAGACACTTGAGCGAGTATACCCATCTCGAAGCAGAGCTTGCTTTCATTACATTCGACGACCTTATGACGCACATCGAAAACGTCGTAAGTGCCCTTGTGTTCTGTGACATGAAATGCGCACGTCTCATTCTCTTTGTTACCCCGTACTTGGGCGTTCACGTAGATCTGCGACTCAGTCGAGATCATCCTCTCTGACCCTGTTATATCAAAGCTCGTCTACCAGCTCAACCCGAAATTCCAACAGCCAAAACGACCTTTCATGAGATTAGACTACCGCGATGCCATTAAATGGTTGAACGAACATGGTATCAAGCGCGAAGACGAAACCACGCACGAGATGGTTGACCACGTTGTTGGAGATGATATCGCCGAAGCCGCTGAGAGGAAGATGACCGATGAGATTGGCGTGCCAATCTTCTTGCACAAGTTCCCGAGGGAGTTGAAGGCGTTCTACATGAAGCGCGTACCGGGTGATGAAGAGTACACAGAGAGTGTGGACCTCCTGATGCCCAACGTTGGTGAGATTGTCGGTAAGTCCAGCGTCATTCAAGCACATAGGTCTGTCTATTTAACGACCGTCCTTTAGGTGGTTCGATGCGTATCTCCGACATACAGGAGCTGCTGGAGGGATACAAGCGCGAGGGCATTGACCCCGCCCCTTACTACTGGTAGGCATGGTTTTGGCCTGGACACAGCGGATTACTGATTTGGCTATGCTCAAATTAGGTTCACTGATCAGCGCAAGTACGGTACATGCGAGCATGGTGGATACGGTCTCGGCGTCGAGGTTCGAGCCCGAGTCAATTGGATTCTAGAGGGATTACAACTGACAAAGAATTCTTGGTAGCGTCTACTTGCGTGGCTATGTGACCGATACACCGTTCGGTAAGAATCTGTGGCGGCTGCTTAGCACCGTCCTGCCCACTGACCCCTAAATCTTCCTCCCTTTAACAGCGAGTGCTCCCTATATCCCAGATGGCCTGGCCGCGCAACGCCTTAGATTTCAGAAATATCTGTTTGAACTCTTTACGATTTATTTACTTCAATGGAAGACTAAGAGAGAATCGAGTGTCTCGCATTGCTCCCGAAACCACTTCCCGACAAGACTTCCAACGCAACTTGAAGGGACATGTCATTCACTATCTACTCAAGCTAAAACAGAGAATACCGTGTATGTGGGGAAATGTCCGAGATTCAATACCTAGATCTTCCTTGCCTCCGGGGCGTCCTCTGCGTCGTCTCGCCTTTGGCCCCAAGGTGTGACCCCAAACCTCTCTCCACTCAACCCAATCGCTAATCTCGCAGGGCCTTCGTTGCCATCGTACGCCGAGTTCATCGCAAAATAAGCAGCTGAACGCGCTCCGTCTTGCCCGTCGCCTCCGGGGTAGGAGAGACCGACTAGAGGCAAGGGGTTTGTGAGCCACCTCTGAGCCAGGGTCAGCATGGACGGTTCCAACTCATCGCCTCGATAACCATCGGCCCCTGGTGGTAAGATGATGGACCGATCTGGCAGGCCGCAAGACGAGAGGAAGAGCGTCAACACCAACAACCCATACGTGGATAGTAGCACCAGTAGCGTGATAACCGGGGCGACCGGATATATGGCCACCATAACGGAAAACAAGTCTTCCACTTTCGACGCTTCGGCTGGTTCGTAGAACCCAGCTGCGGCACCGAGCGAGAGTTTTGCAATGTTTCTGCTAAGCTCGGCCATGGTTTCCACCTTTGATCTCCTGCGTGCGGTGTACATGATATTTGCTGCAACTTGTTCTGTGGCGTGTTGCCGGACGACCGGGAGCCAGAGTGCACTGGCAAGTTCCTGAGAGGCGACTGTGGTATTTAAGAGTGACAAAGTCCGGTTATCGCCAATCCATTTAACGAAAGCGTCGTAGAACGTTAAACTGCAATTCGCGTAGAGGGTTGGGAGAGGGAATGAGTCGATTGCCATCTCGGTCTCCTCGATGCCGGCTCCGGCCGAATGAACGTGGTCTCCTGTCCCGGCGCGTTGAGTCGGAGTTTCCCACTGAAGCTGGACGGCTAGGCTCGTCGGGTTCTCCGTAAAGGAAGTGCTATTAAGATCGGTCCACCTATCAAGAAATGTGCGGCAAGATAAGCATTACGGGACTCGATCACGAATAGGGCTCGGACGGAGGGGACACTCACTCTTTATTCAGCAGTCTCCCTCCTATTACTCCGAAGATACGATTTTTAATACGACCCTTCCATGAAGCGTCCCTACTACCTCCAACAACATACGGCAACTCTGGGTAACCGGCTGAGGTGCAGTTGATTACGGCGCCTTTCTCGTCCTTCTCACAGAGGTCGTTGATCGAAGTACAGCTAGCTCGAGCACCAAATGTGGGAATGGTGAAAGCTAAATCATCAAAGGCACCGGCCGGCCTCGGATTGGGGATAACAACTGCCGTGCTCATGACCATGTCTGTATCCGGCCACTCTACGCCGAAGGCTGCATCCGACGAGCCTGTCATCACGTCGAGACCGACGTCGATCCCCCAATGTTCACTGGCAGCAAAGCTTTCGTACGGCCGCTGACATGAAAGGACTGTGGAATTGGGGGTTTGGACGTCGCTATACTTTGATTCCATGGCAGCGCAGATGGACTGGTTGAACGAAACGCCGAGCATGGAAGGTGTCGTCGGGACCTCTAGATAATTGCGGAATGAATAGCTCTCGCTGTGAAGCCAAAGATCCGCCAGCCCCACTAAACGAGCGAGGAGCCATACGGCGGCGGCCAGCCACATCGAATGCCGGAATATTCGAGGCAGTCGCCCTCGATTCCACGATCGTGCAGTGTAAACGCATGCTTCCCCGATCGAGGTGATGGACGATGAGCCTATAAGTCGAACGAGCAGTCCGTACCTAGAGTGATCAAAGCATCATAGTCAGAAATATGCGCAAGATATTCCTGCGGGGAGGGGGAGTATTAGACGTACTGTACAGGGTTTGGAGTTTCCGCAGAATTCGAGCCGGTCCGGGAATCGGACAGTCGAAGCCATTCTGCGCCAATTCGATAAGCAACGAGTGTCATGACGATGGAGCTTGTGTTTGATATGAGATTGTTCTGTAAATAAATATCAATACAACAAAGACTAGGACTCAGCGTAGTCACTCGACCTACAGTCAAAGAGGAGACAGTGAGAGCCCAGAGGTGACTCCTCGAATCGAGGTTTCGCGCTTCACCCTCTATAGTGGCGAAGAACCCAATTCGGAGCGCTGCCAGTATTCCCAGACCTTTCTGGGTCTTCTCGCATTGAAAACCCAGAAGTGCTCGGAACATAAGTGCCATCAAGCCGAAAATCATCAGGAGGAGAGCTGCCGTGGGTAGTAGCCCTATTAACCTGGGCTTGGTAGGTCGAGTGGTCCATTCTTGGGTTGGTGCGAGTGCGATTTTCTCATCGGAAGCTGAGGAGACCCCAGTCTGAGGTTCAGATTCGAGGTCACGGGAGACGGAGGTTGAGGAGTCTGAAAACTGTGTTGGTTTGAAGTCCATTCACCGAAGCCTTGGGGGGGGGGGGGTTGAGACGACGCAGAAAGCGCTCATCCTTTTTTATTAGGTCGAATTCATGCGGATCATCTTCTGGGCAAAGAGTGCCAAGACAATGAGGTCTGAAAGAAGGTGTACACGAGGCATTGCCTCGGCCCAATCTTTCCCAACTGCGACTCGGTTCTGATTGTCTCCAAAGAAAGCGCCCATATCTCCTTCACTATTCGGACCGTCAGTTGGTCTGGTAGGCATCTCGCACAGAGCAAGTTGGGCAGGGACCAACCGGCTCTTGACCGCGCAGTTCGCTATCTACTCTCCTTTCGACGGCTATGTTGGTTGGGACCTAGGCGCCCAGGATCGCTGCGTTCCGGTCATCGCCTGAAAAATGAAAAGGGACCTTCCCCGGCGACGTGAGAGATGTCGTGCTAATTACAAGATGGCCTGAGTACCCGCTCGTAAAGTTCGAATGAACGTTTGTCCTAACGCCATTCAATATAAAGAGAACGCATGAGCACTGACGCGGGTTTATGACCTTTAGGGACTTCCTCTGACGCCTGCGGATTACTAGTACTGTTCGGCGATTGGAGCTTGAGCATTTACGAACCAGAGTCCGTCCACAACATCGACATGAAACTTAGGTTCCGAGTGCGCATGCCGTGCGCGTTGCATAAACGTGTTGGCGATACTTGTTCCAAACATCGAGTTGGTATTTAGATTGGTTCACAGATGGGGTATGTACAGACCTGGTCAATACTGTGTTCGCGTTCAGGTCTGAGCCTGAGTGATTTCGAGCCCGGGGCGCTGCAAAAGTATTTTCGAATTCGTCTGCGTCTCTTTGCCGCCTAGAGACCGTCCGATTAGAAAATAAAAAACGCGTATTGTAGCTTAGGTTGCAACTGACACCTAAACGCTGCGCCTCTGAAACGATCGCTCACCGTGCGTCAGATCGCTGGCCGCGCAAGGTCGCGGATCTCAGAAATTGGCTTTTGGACTCCCTACTTGTCACAGAGTATAATTGAAGGGAGCGAATACATTGGCTTTATGATAGAGTGACATCTCAGACATGGTACATCATAACAATACTAAATACGAAGGGATTCGAACTATTGACCCTGACCCAGGCATCTACCGTTGAGATCGTTGGGACAATGAAGCCCGTTCCAGAAGAAAGAGCGCTCCTGATGGCCATGAACTTGTTGCCGACTACGGGAAGCTAATCCACGCTGCTCCTTCCGAAGACGACGCCTTTTCTAACAAGATCAACGAGTCTCGTCCCGAGCGGACTCGCGACGCTGATAACGTTTCCAGCACTCGGACCCATCTCTGTTAGCCGACTACAGACACCTTGTTCTGCGTGGTGAGAAGGCTGCATTCGTCCTACGGGTTCGCGCCGCCGTGCTCGGTGCTTTCCGAACGACCTTCGAAAAGCTGGGTGTGCTGGAAGTCACTCCACCATGCACAGTGAAAACCCAAGTCGAGGGTGGTGCAGCCCTCTTCAAGCTCGATTGCTACGGTCAGCCTGCGTTCTTGAGTCAGAGCAGTCAGCTGTACTTGGAGACGTGCCTCCCAAGTCTGGGTGACGTTTTTGGCTATGCGACCGATACGCCGTTCGGTAAGAATCTGTGATGGCTATATAGCACCGTCCTGCCCATTGATCCCAATTCTTCTTCCCTTTAACAGCGAGTGCTCCCTATATCCCAGATGGCCTGGCCGCGCAACCCCTTAGATTTCAGAAATATTTGTTTGACTCTTTACGATTTATTTACTTTACAGTAATGGAAGACTAAGGAAGAATTGAGTGTCTCGCACCGCTCCCGAAACCACTTTCCGAGGAGACTTCCAATGCAACTTGAAGGGACATGTCATTCAATATCTACTCAAGCTAAAACATAGAATACCGTGTATGTGGGAAAATGTCCGAGATTCAATACCTAGATCTTCCTTGCCTCCGGGCCGTCCTCTGCGTCGTCTCGCCTTTGGCCCCAAGGTGTGACCCCAAATGTCTCTCCACTCAGCCCGATCGCTAACCTCGTAAAGCCTTCGTCGCCATCGTACGCCGAGTTCATTGCAAAATAAGCAGCTGAACGCGTTCCGTCTTGCCCGTCGCCTCTAGGGTAGGAGAAACCGACTAGAGGCAAGGGGTTTGTGAGCCACCTCTGGGCCAGGGTCAGCATGGACGGTTCCAACTCATCGCCTCGATAACCATCGGCCCCTGGTGGTAAGATGATGGACCGATCTGGCAGGCCGCAAGACGAGAGGAAGAGCGC
>WSUB01000020.1:320065-361576 GCA_019633425.1 Tulasnella sp. 424
ATCGCCTCGATAACCATCGGCCCCTGGTGGTAAGATGATGGACCGATCTGGCAGGCCGCAAGACGAGAGGAAGAGCGCCAACACCAGCAACCCATACGTGCACAGCAGCACCAGTAGCGCAATAACCGGGACGACCGGATATATGGCCACCATGACTATGAGTAAGTCTTCCACTTTCGACTCTTCGGCTGGTTTGTAGAACCCAGCTGCGGCACCGAGCGAGAGGGTGGCAATATTCCTGCTAAGCTCAGCCATGGTTTCCGCCTTTGATCTCCTGCGTGCCGTGTACATGATATTTGCTGCAACCTGTTCTGTGGCGTGTTGCCAGATGACCGGGAGCCAGAGTGCACTGGCAAGTTCCTGGGAGGCGACTGTGGTATTTAAGAGTGACCAAGTCCAGTTCCTGCCACTCCATTCAGCGAAAGCGTCGAGGAACGTTAAGCTGCAATTCGCATAGAGGGTTGGGAGAGGTAATAGGTCGATTGCCATCTCGGTCTCCTCGACGCTGGCACCAGTCGAATGAACGTGGTCTTCTGTCCCGGCGCGTTGAGTCGGAGGTTCCCACTGAAGCTGGACGGCTAGGCTCGTCGGGTTTTCCGTGAAGGAAGTGCTATTGAGATCGGCCCACCTATCAAGGAATGCGTGGTAAGATAAGAATTCCGGGACTCGATTACGAATAGGACTCGGCCGAAGGGACACTCACTCTCTATTTAGCAGTTTTCCTCCTATCACTCCGAAGATGCGATTCTGAATCCGACCCGTCGAGGAGACTTCCCCACTACCCCCAACTACATACGGCAACTCCGGGTAACCGGCTGAGGTGCAGTTGACTACCGCGCCTTTCTCGTCCTTCTCACAAAGGCTGTTGATCGAAGTACAGCTCGCTCGAGCAGCAAATGTGGGAATGGTGAAAGCTTTATAATCGAATGCATCGTCCGGATGAGGATTAGGAACAACAACTGCCGTGTTCATCACCAGGTCTGTATCCAGCTCCCACACGCCGAAGGCTGCATCCAACGAACCCGTCGTCGCGTCGAGACCAGCGTCAATCCCCCAGTGTTCCCAAGCAGCAAACATTTCGTACAGCCGCTGACATGAGCTGGGGGTTTGGATATTGCCGTACTTTGATTCCATGTCAGCACAGATGGACTGGTTGAACGAAACACCCCACATGGAAGGTGCACCTGTCGTCGGGATAGATAAATAATTGTGGAACGAATAGCTCACGCTGTGAAGCCAAAGATCCGCCAGCCCCACCAAACGAGAGAGCGCCCATACGGCGGCGGCCAGCCACAACGATTGTCGGAATATTCGAGGAAGTCGCCCTCGATTCCATGATCGTGCAGTGTAAACGCATGCTTCCCCGATCGAAGTGATAGATGATGAACCCATAAGTCGAACAAGGAGTCCATACCTAGAGTGATCAAACAACATCGTCAGACGTATGCGCTGGGTATTCCTGCGCGAGGGGGCGATCAGACATACTGTACAGGGTTTGGAGTTTCTGCAGCATTCGAGCCGGTCTGGGAATCGGACAGTCGAAGCCATTCTGCGCCAATTCGGTAAGCAATGAGTGTCATGACGATGGAGCTTGTGTTTGATATGAGGTTGTTCTGTAAATAAATATCAATACGACAAGGAGTAGAAGTGAACACAGTCACTGAGCCTACAGTCAAAGAGGAGATAGTCAAAGCCCAGAGGTGACTCTTCGAGTCTTGCGAGTGGCCCTCCACAGCGGCGAAGAACCCAATTCGGAGCGCCGCAAGTATTCCCAGACCTTTCTGGGTCTCCTCGCATTGAAACAACAGAAGTGCTCGGAACATAAGTGCCATTAAGCCGAAAATCATCAGGAGGAGAGCTGCCGTGGGTAGTAACCCCAATAACCTGGGCTTGGTAGGTCGAGTGGTCCATTCTCGGGTTGGTGCGAGTGCGATTTTCTCATCGAAAGCTGAGGACGCAGTTTGAGGTTCAGATTCGAAGTCGTGAGAGACGCAGGTGGAAGAGTCTGAGAACTGTGTCGGTTTGTAGTCCATTTACAGGAGCCTGGGGGGGGGGGGGTTGAGACGACGCGGAAAGCACTCATCCTTTCTTATTAGGTCGAGATCATCTTCTGGGAAAACAGTACCAAGACAATGAGGCCTGAAGGACGCTGTACACGATGTGCCTCGGCCCGAATTTTTCCCAACCGCGGCTCGGCTCTGATTGTCTCCGAAAAAAGCGCCCATATCTCCTTCACTATTCGGATCCGACCGTCAGGTGGTCTGGTAGGCGTCCCCGCATAGCACAAGTTGGGCAGGAACCAACCGGCTCTTGACCGCGCAGTTCGCTATCTACTCTCCTTTTGACAGTTATGTTGGTCGGGACTTAGGCGCCCAGGATCGCTGCGTTCCGGTCATCGCCTGAAAAATGAAAAGCTGCCAAAACGGGAACCTTCCCCGGCAAGGTGAGGAATGTCCGCGCTAATTACAAGATAGCCTCAGTACCCGCTCGTAAAGTTCGAATGAATGTTTCTCCTAACGTCATTCAATATGAAGAGAACACATGAGCACTGACGTGGTTTTACGACCCTTAGGGACTTCCTCTGAGGCCTGCGGAGTATTAGTACTGTTCGGCGATACTTGTTCCAAGCCATCGAGCTGGTATTTAGGTTGGTTCACAGCTGGGGTATGTACAGACATGGTCAAATGCTCTATTCACGCCTAGGTCTGAGCCCGAGCGATTTCGAGCCCAGGGCGCTGCAAAGGTACTTTCATCTGCGTCTCTTTGCGATATTCAACAGCCTAGAGGCTGTCCGGTAAGAAAATACAACACGCTTATTGTAGCTTAGGTTGCAACTGATACCTAAACGCTGCGCCTCTGAAACGTCGCTCACCGTGCGTCAGATTGCTGGCCGCGCAAGGTCGCGGATCTCAGAAATTGGCTTTGGACTCCCTACTTGTCACCGAGTTTAATGGAGGGAGCGAATGGATTGGCTATATGATATCAGATAGCGTGACATCTCCGGCATGGTAAATCATAACGGTACTAAATACAAAGGAATTCGAAATACGTGTGATCAGAAGACGAGCGTGTTCAATATTAGAAATCTCCAAGGTTCAATACTTGGGCTATACCAGCTTCCAGGCCTCCGCCGCGTACTGTTATCTTCGACCCCAAGGTGTGATCCCAAACCTGTCTCCAGCTAACCCAATCGTTAACCTCATATGACCTTCGTCGCCATCGTACGCCGTATTTACTGCAGAATAGGCAGCTGAACGCGCCCCATCGTGTCCGTCTTGTCTAGAGAACGAATGACCGACTAAAGGAAGGGGGTGTGTAAGCCACCTCTGGGCCAGAGTCAGCGTAGATGGTTCCATCTCCTCGTCCGGGAATCCATGGTCGATCCCTGGTACGATGATGGCCTCATCTGGGGCCCGATAAGAAGAAAGGAATAATCCCAATGCTAGTGCCGCATATACGCAAAGCAGCAACAGCAGTGTCAGAATGGGTGGCACCGGGTACACGGACACCACGACCGTCTCGGTTTCGGTCACGTTTGAAGCCACGCTCGGGCGGTAAAACCCGGCCGCAGTGGCGAGCGTCAACGTTGCGAGGTTCTGGCCAAGCGTACGCATGACCACCTCCTTAGTATCCTTCCGGGCCGTGTACATAAGACTTGATAGAAGCTGCTCTGTGCCGTATTGCCAGACGATTGGAAGCCAGAGCGTCGCGGTCGTGTTTTGGGAGGACTCCGTGGTGTTTACTAGATGCCAATCCTGCTTCGTACTATTCCATTGGACCCAGGCGTCGAAGAACGTTAGACTGCAGCCGGCATACAAGGTTGGAGGGTGGATATCGATTGCTAGATCCTCCTCCGACGTAGACGGCTGAGGCTTGATCCCGGACGCTGCACCTTGTTGCAAATCTTCCCATTGCAGTTGGAGCGCCATGTTAATTGGGTTGCTCGGGACTCGTACGCTTTCTTCGCTGCCGTCTCTGCGAATGATCGGAAGGTGAGGCTAATATATTCGAATTCTAGGAAGGACGGGCACTGACTCGCGACCGACTACATCCCCTCCCACCCATCCCAAAACGCGATTTGGAATCCGATTCGTTAGGCGCCCAGTGTCATTCTTGCCATAGTACGGGAAGTCGGGGTATCCAGCCGATGTACAGTTCAGTGTAGTTCCGGTTCCCACTTTTTCACAAGCGCGGTTGAGTGAGGTGCAACTTGCTTGCGTCGCAAACGTCGGAATAAGGAAATTCTTGGACGCCGTGTCAACGACTTTGGGTCCGGGAAGAACAAATGCCATATCTCCCTCTAACTTCCCTACGTGGAAGGCCGCATCCGTCGAGTTCGTCATGGCGTCGAACCCGATGACGTGTCCCCAATCTTCGTAGAAAACGAAATATTCGTACGGCAGCAGACATCCCAAATCTACAGTTGCTGTTGCGAGACCGTCCTTGTACTTTGTTTTCATGTCATCGCAAACGGAATCGTTTAACGAAACGCCCCACATTTGAGTATATTGGGGCGGGGAGTCGGGTAGTGTAGTGATGTTGGAGGACATTGTAGTGGTGGTCGCATGAAGCCACGTGTCCGTCCATCCCACTAGACGTGCAAGCAACCACACGGCCGTGGCTAGACAGACGGAGTATCGGAACATTCGAGGAAGTCGTCTGCGGTTTCCTGATCGTGCTGCGTATCTGAGCGCTTCCGCAATTGATCCGAGGGACGACGATCCCAGCAGCCGTACGAGCAAACCATACCTAGTATGGAGATCCCAAAAATCAGATGTATGCATTAAACCGGTTGGCCGAGCGGCCAGCTCGGACTAACTGAGCAGGACTTGGGGTTTCTGCAGCAGCAGAGTCGTCTGGACTCCTGGAGATGCGAAGCCATTCCGCTCCAACCCGATACGCAACGAGAGCCATTATGATAGAGCCTGAGGCAGAGACAAATTGGTTCTACGAAGGATTGTCAATAGAGCGGTAAGCGCGCCGTGTTCTCTTGACTCACGGCCACACCGGTGATGGTTAGAACCAGGAGGTGGCTTTTGGCACCCGGTGGTTGGTGATGACCCTCGACAGTATAAAATACCCGATCTTTGAGCGCTGGCCATATTCCCCGACCGCCTTGGGTCTCGATACATTGGTATCCCAGGAGTAATCCAAGGATAACTGCGACAAAGCCAAGGGTCACGATGATTACGACTGCCGTGGGTAGTAGTCCCAGCAATCTAGGCTTATTCGGTCGAGTCATCCATCGTTGAGTTGGTTCAAGTGCAATCTTCTCTGGGAAGGCTGAAGAGAGCGCAGTTGGAGGTTTGGATTCGGGGTAGCCAGGGGCGTGGAGCGCGTCGTCGGAAAACTGCCTTGGCTTGGAATCCATTTCGGATGAGGTTTAGAAGACCCAAGAAATGCTCGGTCTAATTTATATAGCTGAGAAAAACGCACTGCGAACGAAATATGCCAAGGCGGGGTTTGAGGTCCGTACCTGATTTCCTTCTGCCAAGGAAGACGCTGTCGACGGCACACTACATCCGGTGGGGTATCAGCTTCTCCTACTCCCAGCTCGGCCCTAGCCATCTCCGAATGAAGCGCCCATCGTTATTCGGACCATTGGTTGTCGTGTGAATGTCCTCCATGCATAAAGCCTGAGAGGATTCGCAGCAAACACATGAGTCAGTTTACAGGTCTGCTTCCCGATCATACGCGATTGGACCTGCTTCTAAGCGCACAAGCCTCGAGTAATTGGTGATGCTCTGCCACCCTTTTTGGGATAATCTTGGCAGGGTCGAAAAAAGTGCCAAGACACCGACGTTCCGGACATTTGGTCTAATATCGTCCAGTCTGAGCCTCGTCCCACAATCAGTAGCCCTTGTTGCTCTAGTCACGAGGACTTCGTGCATGGCGGCTTATATTCTCGTACCTTTGCCGAGCCATGTAGTCACATGCATGTAGGCTCCAAAGGCGAGTTGACTTCGATGTTATAAGGTGAACTGAGCACGTGAGCGCCAAGAGGAATCTCCTGTCCCTGGAAAGGTGGAGAGTTTTATGAGTTTACGGCATGATCCGCAAGCCAGATCCCGCTCATTAACACTGCCGTCCTACTTACTAATTTCCAACGAGAGCCAAAATTGGGACGTGAGACGTGGAGACGAAGATGCTGCCGCGTGGCCGACATCAACGAGCAGGCACTGTTCTATGGCTATTAGCCTCGATGATCTCCTTCCTCGAACGTTTTCACCGATTTGTTCTCCCCTTTGTCTTCTTGTAGAAAGTTTGATTCGGAGGGTGGGCGGCGACAGAGACGACCAATTAGTCAGCGCCCCTTCCGATCGGAAGGGGTCTCCCACCAACTCCTATGGAGAGGGTCGCCAATTAGAATCAGTCGGGGGAGAAACTTTCATAACAAAACTAGGTACAATACAAGGTATTCGAAACTACATGCTACGGTCAGAAGACAAGGCGGTTTGAGAAGGTCTAACCATTCTAGCTGCTAAGCTTCCTCGGCGTCCTGTCTGTCACCTTTGACCCCAAGGTGTGATCCCAAACCTGTCTCCAGCTAACCCAATCGTTAACCTCGTATGCCCTTCGTTGCCGTCGTACGCCGCATTTACTGGCCAAAAGGCAGCTGAACGCACCCCATCTTGTCCGTCCTGCCTAGAGAATGAATGGCCGACTAATGGGAGGGGGTGCGTAAGCCACCTCTGGGCCAGGGTCAGTGTAGAAGGTTCCATCTCCTCGTCTTGCAATCCATGGTCGGACTCTGGGAAGATGATGGCCTCATCTGGCGTCCGATAAGAGGAGAGTAATATCCACCATACTAGTGCCGCGTATGCACAGAGCAGCACCAGCAACGTCATGACGGGTGGCGTCGGGTACACGGAAACTGTGATTGTCATGGTTGTTGATACGTGGAAGGCTTCGTGTGGACGGTAAAACCCGGCTGCAGTGGCGAGCGTCAACGTTGCGAGGTTCTGGCCAAGTGTACGCATGACCTCCTCCTTGAAATCCCGCCGGGCCGTGTACATAAGACTTGCTGCAAGTTGTTCTGTGCCGTATTGCCAGACGATTGGTTGGAAGAGCGTGCGGGAAGTGTTTTGGGAGGAAGTTGTGGTGTTTACGAGTTGCCAATCCTGCTCCGTACTATTCCACTGGACCCAGGCGTCGAAGAATTCCAGATTGCAGCCAGCAAGTAAGGTTGGAGGGTTTCCATCGACTGCTAGATCTTCCTCCGACGTAGACGGTAGAGGGTTGATCCCAGACCCTACACCTTGTTCCAAATCGTTCCATTGCAGTTGAATCGCCAATTGTATTGGAGTATTTGGAAAGTTTATGGCTTCTAGGGTGCCGATCCTGTCAAAGATCAGATGGTGAGGTTAGTATATTCGATCTTCACGAAGGACAGACACTCACTCGCGACCAACCAGTTCCCCTCCTACCACTCCCAAAACACGATTTACAAGGGTGCTGTTCTGATAGTATGGGAAATCGCTGGGGTAACCAGCCGATGTGCAGTTGGGTGCACCGTTTGGGACTCCACATACTTGGTTGAGCGAGGTGCAACTTGCCTGCGTGGCAAACGTCGGAATAAGGAAGTTCTTGGACCTCATGTCAAGGACCTTGGGTCCGGGAAGAACGAATGCTATATCTCCCTCCACCGTATTCACGTGGAATGTCGCATTCGTCGAGTTTGTCATCGCATCGAACCCCATAGCATGGCCCCAATCCTCCCAGACAACGAAATATTCATATGGAAGCAGACATCCCAAATCCACGGTGTCGTCTGCAAGCTGGGTCGGGTATTTTGCCTTCATGTCGTCGCAAATGGAAGTGTTCAACTCAACACCCCACCTTGGAGTGGGCCCAGGTGAGGAGTCGTCACGTGTTATGTTGGAGGGGCGCGTATAGCTGGCGACATGAAGCCACGTATCCGCCAATCCCACCAGGCGGGCGAGCACCCACACGGCTGTGGCCATCCACATAGAGTATCGAAGCATTCGAGGAAGTCGTGCACGGTTCCGTGATCGTGCGGTGTAGACAAACGCCTCCAAAATTGAACCGATGGACGACGATCCCAAAAGCCGTACAAGTAAGCCATACCTGGTATAAGTACCGGATATCTCAGTTATGTGTATCGAAAAGGTTGACCAAGGGGTCACAGTGGACTCACTGAGCGGGACTTGGAGTTTCCGCAGCATTCGTTCCGCTCTGATCCCTGGATAGGCGAATCCATTCGGCTCCGACTCGATAGGCAACGAGAGCCATTACAATGGAGCTTGTGGTAGAGACGACCTGGTTCTGCAAAGGATTGTCAATACCACAGTAGGCACCCTGTGTTCCCTTGACTTACGGCCACATTGGAGAGAGTCACGACCACGAGGCGGGTCTTGTATGAGTCCCCTTGGTTATGATCCTCGAAAACATAAAAGACTCCATCTGTGATCGCTGGCCCTATGCCTCGACCGCCTTGGGTTTCCTCGCATTGTTTTACGAGGAGTACTCCCAGGATACCCGCGACAAAGCCAAGAGTTGTGACGATGACGACCGCTGCGGGGAGCAGCCCCAGCAACCTAGGTCTATTAGGTCGAGTTGTCCATAACTGAGTTGGTCCTGGTGCGATCTTCTCCGAGAAGGCCCGGGAGACCCCGGTTGGAGGCTCGGATTCGGAGGAGTCAGAGACGTGGGCTGAGCGATCTGAAAACTGGCTTGGCTTGGAGTCCATTTTCGATGAGGTGTAGAAGGCCAAGGAAGTACTTGGCGCGCTTTATATGATTCATTACGAACGAACGATGCCGAAACTGACACGAGGCCTATGTTTGGTTTCTCTTTCGTGCAGGGAAGATGCTGTAGGCGAGACATTGCATCTGGCGGGTATCAGCTTCTCCTAAACCCAGCTCGGTTCTAACCATCTCCGAGTGAAGCGCTCATCGTTATTCGGACCGTTGGTCGTCATGTGAATGCCTTCCGCACACAGAGCCAGAGAAGATTCACAGCAAACCGGTGAGTCGGGAGTTCCCGATTGTACGCTATTGGGTATGGGTCTAAGCGCGCAGGCTTTGAGTAACTGTAGATCTTCTGCCATCGGCTGAAATGATCTTTTTCGGCTCGAAAAAGCGCCAAGATAACGAAGTCCCGACACCGCACCTTGACAGTTGCCCTGAGACCGGAGATCCTCCAAATTAAGCCTCTTTCCCACAATCAGGAACGATTGCTGCTCTATTCTCGAGGAGTTTGCGCACGGCGGATTATACACTTATATCAATGGCCGGGTGCCTTTGCTGAGGCATACCGTCGTGTATGTAGTTTCCACAGGAGGAGTTGATTGAGATGTAATCCAAAGTGAATCGAGCGTGTGAGCACCAAGAGGTTGTTATTTTCAGCCTCCTTTGCGTTCCTGGCAGGGTCGAGAGTTCTGTTCGGCGATGTGCGGTTGGAGTTTGAAGCGCGCGCTCTGCAAACCGGAGTCCGCCCATTAACCCCGCCGTCCACTCGCGCTGCGAACAGCCGCCCACTTTCGGATAACAAATTCGTAACGCGATCTCCAAAACACTGAGTGGGTATGGATGCCAGGAAATACAGTGTGAGATCTGTTGACCTTCGTTTCTTCTTCAGGTGTTCTATGGACCGACTGCCTACCGAGGTCTTTCAGTATCTTCTCACAATCGTCTCGGACGGGATCCGCAACGGATTTGAGCCATGGGATGTGTACATCCTCCTCACCCGACTTAGGCTTGTATCCCACTCATGGATGGATGCAATTGATTCCCATCCGCCGTTATGGACCCTGGTAACAAACCGCCATGGGGAACAACTTTCCCAGCTCGCGATCGAGCGAAGTGGAGCACTTCCACTCCACATAGACCTCTGGTATTCCTCATCCGCCAGTCCGCGCCTGTACATCCACGCGATCGTGCAGTTGGCTCCTCGGTGGCTATCGTTGTCGATTGCATGGGAGGGGTATAGGGGCTTGTACCACGACGCCCTGAGATCCGTTCTGTTCTCACAAGCCCCTCAGCTCGAAAGGATTCGATTCAAAGGGCTCCCGAGCTCAATCTCAAATTCGGTATATCTGTTCGATAATGCGGCGCCTAAACTTCACACCGCGATCATGGACCAATCATTCTTGCCAAAGTCATTTGTCACTTCGGACCTCAGGTGCCTGGTTCTTCGGTGGATATCTGGGGTGCGAGAAAGGGACTTCGAGGGGTTAGTCCAAGTCGTCGCCGCGTCTCCAGGGTTGGAAGAGCTCGAGCTCGTTGGGTGGTGGCCGGTGGGACCGATCAACGTGGTACCAGTTCGGCGCGATCTGACTTTGGATCGACTCGGCAAATTGAGGATTCGCAAGTTTCCCTGGCAATGGGCGCTCTCGCTCCTAGATGCCACTCATATCCCACAGACGTGCATTTCCGATATTTCCCTGGAGGTTTCAGAAGCTGGATCACAGGTCGACGGGCCGGCGCCATTCAAGCTTTTCAAAACGGAACTTCACCAGGCAGTGTCGCTTGCCATCACGCTCGACAAGAGCTTACCCAGCGAAACTGTAGGACTTGCATGCACCACAAGACATGCTTCACGCATTGAAATCAAATTCACGTGGTCGCCCTCGGACCAACCTGGAGAGGGGCCATCTTCTCTGGTGGGGAGCCTTGTAGACGAAATCAGCAAAGAAGTTCAAAACCTCCACTTACCCCTAAGCCTCTACATCGCTTGCGAATTTCCGAAGGCAGATCACGCTAATGCTACCGAGCCATTCCTCTCCTCGCTGACAGTGGCGGATCCACTTCTGCCTTCTGTAACGAGAGTCAAACTCAAAGGATGGTCCCTATCTCTCTTCCTGGAACACTCGAAATTGCACCAATTCACCAATCTTTCCACGTTGGAAATCGAGAGCGTAAAAGATGAATCCTTGTTGAACGATTTGGCAAAGTGGATTCGGGCACGGTCGCAACTGGCGAAATCGGAGCCGAATGCCGTGATGTTGAAAACCGTTACTCTACCATGCAAGAAGCTACCCCCAGCCGTTATGAATAACATTTCCCTACTTCTTGGAGACCTGGTCGATTTAAATTGGTACTGAAAGAGCTCAGTAGTGAGTTTGTTGTCGAGTTTCAAGTGGATATTGACACCAGCTCCAGATTCCCTTTGCAGCGCGTTTATCTTTGGAAGCGAGGCCGTGATCCACCTAATTACCACAAGAAAAGTAGAGAGGGTTTATGTTTCACGGTTCCCATCCATCCATCAAGGGCACAACTCTGGCGCGATCGTGCAACAAAAGGATGATTACAGACCAGACATCAGGTAAAATACATTTTGGCGCGACAACGAACCCCAAAAGAAACAGCATATTGGCCCAGCATGATAAAGATGGGATAGGCGGATTGAGTTCACGAAGATGTTGTTTAGACTCATACGTGCGAGTCCTTCTCGCTGAGGTGATACTCGTCGTCCTGTGGTCGAGATACACGGCGTGCAAGAAGCCTATCTCGAATCCGACAGACTCCTTTAACGAGTGCGAGAAGGATGGCGGATGCTGCAGGAATGCCGACAATATATTCGGCGAGCCTTCCAGCACCTCGTGAGAGGTCAAGGAAGCTGTAAGCTAGGGCGCCGGGAGGGGGATCTTCAGCGCCAGTGTTGAGAGATTGGGTGACGTGAACTTACTATAGAATCCCTGAGTTGCGTGAGTGATGTACGCCACCCCAAGGTAACCGGCGAGCACGAGGATGAGAATGAAGATATTGGCCCATCGAGGAACAATTCGGCTTAAAAAGATTTCGAGAAGTGCGAACCCGGAATTGAGAGCGTGGACAGAGATGTTCTTCCATGAGTTGAATTCGTTGGAGAAAGCGCCATCAGCGAGCAGCGCCCAAAAGACGATGGTTACGAGGAATGCTGGAGCACGTGAAAAGGCGTCAGAATCTTTGATGTTTCGTTAAGTGGGTCAGGACTTACGAAATACGAATATTGTGCACGCAAGGAAGACGTGGAGGAGCTGAAGGACGCGTGGCCACTGTTGCAGTGGGTACTCCCGCCTTCCGTCGGTGTTGCATTTGCAGCCGCTGGCTTTCGCATCCGCCTGCTGAAGGCCAATGTCTGCACGGCAGATGCCCAGAAGTACGCGCACATTCCGATATAGCAGAGATTTGTAAAGTAGGAAAAGAACCTGTGTGGACTTTTGATAGGTATCGGAAATGAGAATGCGGCGTCAGGTTAGCCGGAAGTCTGGCGAATGCAAAGGTCGCCAAGTTCGACGTACGTTTGGAGATTATGCAGCTTGACCCCATTCCAGACCATAATAAATATGAGGGCCACAAAGGTATAGATGGCTATGGCTAGCCTGAAGATCCCAAAAGCCAGTGGTGATAGGACATGCGAGGAGACGAAGGTGCAGTCCGGATCGAAGGGAGCAGTGACACCGAAAAACTCGTAATAACCCATCGCTCTGGTGCTTCGTTCGTTGGTTTCGAATGAAATATCGATGATACAGGAGAGAGAAGAGGGTTCTAGAGGAAGAGGGAAAGACAGTAGGGGGTGCCGCAGGAGATTAGTGGGGCATGTTCAAGGTCGGTATTTAAGTGTTTCAAAATCAAGTCAACCTGTGTCCCCGTGGGCGTTTATGTCTCAATTTTGCGTCCGACTCGAGAGAGACGAGGGCGTAACGTTGAGAATAGTGCGGATCTGGGGGTCTCGAGGAAGGCTCGAGGGAGCGATTGTCAACGCAGGATGTCTCGTGCGACAAGGCAGCTCCTTTTTCTTGGCGTCACTGGCGTCAAATTAGGCTCCAATTTCAGTCTAATCCAGATACCTTGGGACGGAGTTAACCGAACATCTTCAGATTAGCGCTCAGCGCAAGTCTAAAGTTCAAGCCACACACTATGCCAAGGACCGCCTTAAACCAGTCCAAGCACTTTGAGCACCGGTCATGAAAGACGCGCAACCTGTCACGTAGGCTAAGCCCAGTAAGAGACAGTCCGAGCATCAATCATCGTTAAGTGCTACGGCAGGAAAATTGTCCTCAAACTGGCTTATCTTGCAGAAAGTGGGTCCTATAGCAGCCTCTCTAGGGCCCCGGCTGACGCACGATACCAAACGGGAAAAGGACTTGGGGGCGTTAGTCTAAGTCATCGCCGCGTCTCCGTGGTTGGAAGAGCTCGAGATCGTTGGGTGGTGGCCGGTGGGACCGATCGACGTGGTACCAGTTCGGGGGCGATCTCTCTTTGGATCGACTCGGCAAATCGAGGATTCGTAACTTTCCCCGGAAATGGGCGCTCTCGCTCCTAAATACTGCCCGTATCTCACACTCCTGCATCTCAGATGTTTGCTTGGAAGTTTCCGAGACTGGACTGCGAAGCGGACGGGCCGCTCGATCTTTTCAAAGCGGACCTTCACCACGATGCGTCGCTCACGCTCCAAACTAGGGTATTCGACAAAACTGTCGGACTTGCACGCCCCACAAGGTATGCGTCACACACTGAAATCAAGCTCACTTGGTCGCCTCCGGACCAGCCTAGAGAGGGGGCATCTTCTGGTTGGGAGGTTCGTAGACGAAATCAACAAAGAGGTCCAAGACCTTCGCTTACCCTCAGCTTCTACATCGCTTCCGAATTTCCGAAGGAGTTTTACGGTAGTGCTACCGAACCATTCCTCTCCTCGCTGATAGTGGCAGGTCCACTTCTGCCTTCTGTAACGAGAGTCGAACTCAAAGAAAGGATGGTCCCTAGTATACGTCTCTTTCTGAAACACCCGAAATTTCCCCAGTTCTTTTCACCTTGGAGTTGAGAGGGTGCACGATGAATTCTTGTTGAACGATTTGGCAAATTGGATTCGGGCTCGGTCGTAACTGGCGGAATCGGAGCCAAGTGCTGTGACGTTGAAAACCGTGACTTTACCATGTAAGAAGCTACGCCCAGCAGTTATAAATAACCTATCCCTACTCCTTGGAGATTTGGATGATTTCAATCGGTACTAAAGAGCTGAGTGGTGAGTTTATTGTCGAGCTTTCAAGTGGATGTCGATACTAGTTCCAAATTCCCCTTGCAGCGCGAAGAACAAAGCGAGAATCTACCCAATTATCACAAGGAAAGTATAGAGAATTTACGTTCTGCGATTCTCATCTGTCAACCACAATTCTGTTACAACCATGTAATATTAACAGAAAGGGCATTAGGTAAAATACAATCGGCACGACAACGAAGCCCCGTTAGCAACTGCATATTGGACCAGTATGGCGATAAACGGGGAATTCGAATCGAGTTCGAAAACATGGTGGATTTATACATTCGAGCCTTTCTCCCTGAGGTGATACTCGTCTTCCTGTGGCCGAGGAGTACCCTTTGCAAGAAGCTTATCTCGGATCCAGCACACTCCTTTGACGAGCGCGAGAATGATGATGGCGGCTACAGGGATACCGACGATATAACCGGCGAGCTTCCCAGCACCGTGCGAGGGGTCGAGGAAGCTGTAAGCTGGGTGGAAAAAAAATATAACCCCTCAGCGCCCGTCTTCGGGAAATCGGGTGACGTGAACTTACTATAGAATCCCTGAGTCGCGTGAGTGATGTACGCAACCCCAATGTAACCCCCGAGTACAAGGATAAGAATAGGTATATTGGCCCATCGAGGAACGATTCGGCTCAAGAAGATTTCGAGAAGCGCGAAGACAGAATTAAGAGCGTGGACAGAGATGTTCTTCCATGTGTTATATTCGTTTGAGAAAGCGCCATCGGCGAGCAGCGCCCAGAAGACGATGGTTACGAGGAACGCTGTAGCACGTGAAAAGGCGTCAGAATCTTCGATGTTTACTGCGGCTTCGTGAAGCGGACCAGGACTTACGGAAGACGAATATCGTGCACGCGAGGAAGACGTGGAGGAGTTGAAGGAAGCGGGGCCACTGTTGCAATGGGTACTCCCGTCCTTCCGTTGGTCTTGCTTTCGCAGCCTCTGCCTTGTGCATCCTTGAGCTAAAGCTCAATGTCTGCACCGCAGATGCCCAAAAGTACGAACACATCCCTATATAGCAGAGATTCGTAAAGTAGGAGAAAAACCTGTAGATTCGGTATTGTAGATGAGAATGCGGCGTCGGGTTAGCCCGAAAACCCGGCGGGTGCAAAAGTCGCCGAGTTGGACGTACGTTTGGTCGTTATGTAGCTTGAGCCCGTTGTAAACCAAGATAAATATGAGAGCCACAAGGGTATAGATGGCTATGGCCAGCCTGAAGCGGCCCAAGGACCGTGCTGATAGGACATTCGAGGTCACGAAGGTGCAGTCCGGATCGAAAGGAACGGTGACGCCGAAAAACTCGTAAAAGCCCATCGCTCTGGTGCTTCGTTCTTTGGGCAGGAATAAAAGATCGAGAAAGCAAGAGAGAACAGAGGGTTATAGAGGAAGAGGGGAAGACGGAAGGGGGTATCGAAGGAGAACAGTGGGGTATGCGCGAGGTTTGTTTTTAACTGTTTTAGAATGAGGTGAACCTGTGTCGTGTGGCTGTTCTTCTTCGTCCCCTGGGCGTTTGTGTTCCAGTGTGGCGTACGACTCGGGGGACGAGGGGTTGACGTTGATGACAGCGCGGATTAGGGGGATGGACCGGGGGGGGGGGAGCTGACGACGGCGACACAAGGTGGATCGAACGACCAGGGGCTTTTCTTGGCCTCGTTCACCGGCGCCAAATTGGCTTCCAATTTCAGCTCAGGTACCTCGGCGCGGAGTTAAGCGGACACCGTCGGTCAGTGCAAATCTAAATCTAGTTCTCGTAGATATCTTGAGCCCCAGGCGCCAGTTTGAGGACCAGCTTGAACGAGTGCAAGCACTTTGACCCCATCTATGAAAGAAGGCCAGTCTGTTACGCAGGCTAAGCCCAGTAAGAAACAGTCCGGTCATCGATCATCGTCAGGGGCTACGGCAGTAAAATTGTCCTCAAACTGGCTTACCTTGCAGAAGGTGAGTGCCTCTCCTATAGCAGCCTCTCTGGGGCCCGGGCTGATGCGCCATATCGATATGAGTATCTTAGGAGCTTGGTAATACTCGACCTAACAGCACTCATGGTCCCGTGAAACAAAAGAGTGCCCAAAGGTCGCGGGCAAGAAAATCGACGCCAAAAGACACCCTCAACAAAAATGCTCCCCCGGTAGCTTCCGAGCCCATGATTGCTACCTCAAACTCTGTTATTGCAAACATGCTCAAGTCGCTGAACGGAGGACGACTGAATACCAACGCGTATGGTGCCGCTGGACCGTCAAACTCGAACCTGGAATTAGCTACTAAGAGTAGCGACGTCAAGCACCTCCGGAAAATGATTCTAGGAAAGCTTAGATATACAGAAGCAGAAGAAAAGTTCGTTGGCTTTTTCGTTTTGTGTCATTCTTCCTGTTCTCGTCGCTGAACCTCGCTTACAGCATCGGCACTTATATTGCCATTGATTGTGAAATGGTCCAGGTCGGCGATGCTCGCGAATTTTCTTTAGCTCGTATTTCAATCGTCAACTTCTTCGGGCACGTCGTTCTCGACGCATACGTGAAACAAACCCGCCCGGTCACGGAATACCTCACCGCGATCAGCGGAATCCGTTCAAGTGACCTGAAGGGCCCGAATGGTGGGTATCGTGTGGACACATTCGTGCAAGCAAGACGTTAATAAGGATAATTATAGCCAGATCATTCGATGAAGTCCAGCAAGTCGTAGGAGAGCTGTTCAAGGGTCGGACGATCGTCGGTCACTCCATCCAACACGATCTGGATGTCAGTAATTCTCTCTGTTGCTCCTGCCTAGCTCCTAATCAACCCTCTGTCTCATTTCACAGGTTCTAAAACTCGCCCATCCAGCAACTCACATTCGAGACACGCAATTGATGACGGGAAAGCATCCAAAGCTGAAAACCCTTGTCAAGCAGAAGCTTGGCATCGACATTCAAGTTGGCGAGCACGATTCAGTGAGAAACCCTCCTTGCCTTTTCCCTGACATTTGCTTATCCATGAGACGCCATCTAGGTCACGGACGCTCGAGCCGCTATGGCGCTTTTCCGTCAACACAAGGCAGAGACCGAACAGATCAAGCTGAAAGAAGCGGAGGAATGGGGCGGGGTCGGCACTAAAGGGCCGGAAGACCTCACATCACCTCCCAACGCGACTGCGGCACCTGTTGAAGGTAGTACCCAAGGCCCCAGTCTAGCGTCAAGCAAAACTGCCTCTGAAGTCCCTGCCGTGCCACCATCCAGCGACCGCCGACTATCAAAGTCTGCTCTACGTGCGCTAAAGAAGGAACGGATCAAAGCTGCCGGAGAAGTCCGAGATGCGAAGCTCACTCGTTCACTCCAAGTCAAAGTCAAAAACAGGCCAGACGCGCCCAGAAAACCTGCTAAACATTCCCTAGCCAAGAAAGAAAAACCAAGTCATTCTCAAGGGTCATTCGGTGAAGACGAACAGCGACCGGCGAGAAGGACGAGTGAGAAATGGTGGTCGACGTTGTGATGTGTTGAGTAATCCAGAATGAATTCGGAATGGACAATGTGTAGTGCCGGGCTCCGTGGGTGACATTGGACTTTAACGCCCGTCTGGTTTCGTTCCCTAACCTTTGAGCGCAATGAGGAGGAACAAGGGAATTCGAATTATGAAACAACAGCGATGATATCGATGGCGAGATAGTACGGAGTAGTACGGCTACAGAAGTAAAGATAATCGAAACTAGAGGCTACAAGGGTCCGTAGAAGAACGCGTGCGCAGGTAGCAGCGCCTGAGAATAGTATTACAACGCAGCCGCGTTGAGACATAAAGTAAGGAGCGGTCCGGAGAAAAGATGGCCTCCGTTATCTGAGTGAGGCATTCCAACTCCCTCGTCGCCAGACAACGTTCGACAGCGGGGACAAAGTCGATCTCCAACTTCTCGACAGAAAGTTACTCGGCTACGCAACCGGCGACAAACGAATTGAAGTTATACGTCTGCGGAGTGTCCGTAAACGTGTATTCCTCGGGCTTGCACGTTAAGACGGTTTTGCCATCCCTTTCGACGGTAGCAGAGATGAATCCCCCAACCGTCAAGGGGATAGAAAACCTTCCCGGTCCCGCGGCGGCAACGTCCCAACTCTGGCTATTGCCGTCGGCAGTGGCGAGGGTGATAGTAGCTGGTCCACTCAGCAGGAAATCCGCCCAGAGACGATCTTGAACGAGTTCCCAATTCAAGGGTTTACCGACACCGTCGTCGGCGGCTTGAGCTGCCTTGGTATGAGGACGTGCGGAAAGGACGACAGAGTCTTTCTCGATGGTGGGGAATTGACCGGTCTTGAAGGCCGTTGTGTAGTACTTGGTTAAAGGAATGAGAGCGGTATGGTCGAACCCGTCGACCCAAGCGTTGGATTTCGGTTGGTCCTTGCCAATCTCGCCAATGTACGAAGACTCGCCGTAGTCTAATTCGAATGTCAATGTTGGACGTCAGCTTCAAAGCTAAACGAGACGCTGCTGGGGTTCAGCACTGACCATTCCAAGTTATGATCTCAACCATGTCAACTTTATCCCGGTTGGCGATGAGGGTACTCCAGCGAGAAGTGTAAAGGTGGTCGTCCGAAACGTAGAGCCACTACCGGCCAAGAAGCAAATTTAGTAAAAAGGTATATCTCCAAGTTTTGAGGTCCACTCACATTCTTGTTGAATGTATCTGGTCCGTAATGGGTGAAGAAGAATGGGCTGACACCGGCCATATAAGTCTTCGAGCCTGCGCCCTTGACGGCGCCGATGAACTGCGTATCGGCATCCATACTTCCAATGGCGTCCTTGACTTGATTCAGGACGGGAGCAGCGAGCGCTCCTACAACACCACCGACGTTCTGGCTCTGAGACGTCAAATCCGTAGGCCAGGCACTGTTCCAGGTCAACAGCCCATCGACCGTATTCGACCAATCTCCCGATATGGCCTCGGGCGCTACAAACAAGGCCGGTACGAAATGGACTGGAGTGCCAGCTTGTTCTAATGGCTGCTTGAATTCCGCGTTCCATCCATCCTGGGGAGTGGGATGACCGAAGCTCGATTTCTCCCCAGAAAATGTTGATGCGAACACCTTGCCGTCCACCAAAAGTTGATTCGGGTGTTTGGCGTACTTGTTGATGTATCCCTGTAGAGCGGCGGCGTCGGAAGCAGAGTTTCCGGGTAGGACTGCCATATCGAAGGAAATGCAGAGTTTGAAATCGGAGTTGAGCTCTTGGGCTGCAGAGTAAGCGTCGTCCAGGCGAGCAGGTTGCCAGTCGTCCGACCCGAGGTTGAGCGCGAAACCATCGATCCCGCCGTCTTGAGCCATTTGAATGTCTTTCTTCCAGAGGTCTTTGGTATATGACTGTGATGAAACGGGAGAAGGGCATCAAAATTAGGAAGTCTCGCAAACGCCCACCAAGCGCACGTGCTGAGAACGATCATAGGGAATGGAAAGACTCACAAAGGCGTTGCCAATCATGAAATGTGCCAGTACGATCTTGTCAGACCCTCCTTGAGGGACTTCGGTAGGATTTCCACCAATGACGACTTTAGGCGCACCGCCATCGTTTGGGCTAATGATGACTGGCAAGGTGCTATTGTTGCTGAGTCCGTCCAAGACGTCGTTAACATTAACAGTGTCTGCGCGCTGGATTAATCCGGAATGGCGTAATTGTTCGGGTATCCGAATAGGAAGCGCCGATGTGAGGGAGATGGCGGTAAAGGTGAGAGCGAAACGAGTGAAGAGCATTATGTCGAAAGTAATGAGCGTTGATTGGTTGAAAGGCGACCGGACCGAATACGAGGCAAAAGAGAAACTTTGTGAGCGTCAAGCCACGTCCAGAGTAGGAATAGGGTTATAAAAGGAAGGCGTGGAGGTGTAGTGAAGGTGAATGGTGGAGAGCTCGACGGCCTGCAAGGAGCGAGAACAAAAGCATGCGGCTTAATCAAATGGCGAGCCAACTTCGAAGCCACACCCTACTTACTAAGCCTACGAGTTGGTCAAAACTAAAGTAAGGAAACGAAAGATGGTGATAAGAAATGAGGAAAGAGGGTATAAGTTTGATGGGGGTTTAAATGTTGACGGACGGGATGCATGGAGTTCAGACTGATTACTTATGGGACTGAAGACTAACCTTTGGTCCCTTTGATGAGAATAGGCGCGGTACCCAAGTCTTTTTCGTCTTGAGGGTCATGTCTTCTCTGTTGCTGCGTAATCCCATTGTCTTTGGTCGTTGCCGACTGTTGGGCAATGTACAAATTCCCGCGCTTTGTTTCGATGCGCTCGGACCCTGAGCAAGCCTGGTACCCATTCAACCTTCACTCGCCACACTCCGCGCTGGGGGAAATGGCAAAGGCATGCTTAAAGCCGAGGATTTATATTATTAGCTTAAAGCTTTTCTCGATCTTATTACGGTCTCATCACATCAGATACGCTGAAGATACCGTATAGGATGTCGACATGGTGTACTACGAACAAACAGTTTCCGACGATGTCCAAGCTTAAGGCAGCACTCCGTCGTCCATAGTATTGACATGCATAGCAACCTAAGCCTACCGGACTGATCCGGCTTTCTTATTATTTGGGTTGAGGCTCGCGTAATCGAATGGGGATATCGGCTCTCCTCTCCACGCGGCGGCCCTCAGCTCAAGACGCATGCTCGCCGCGGACCCTCCCCACATGAAACCCACCCAAAGTAGACGGCTGTGTCCGAAGAGCTCGGTGTTATCGGCTATAGTGCTTCGATATACGCTTGAATGACTGTCGAAGGGTCTTTGCGCGACGCAGGCCAAGACCACCGTTTTTCCCTCTAGACCACACTGGGGATGGCTATCGTAATCACAACGCTAAAATGCATTGGTCGACGTCAAAATACATAAACAAGAAGAAAGCTACATATATATCAATTCAGTGCGAGAGTTAGGATACCACCGATAACGTGAAGTGCAGCGACAGATCCACGAGCTTGTGCACGTTCGCATTGACCAGAAGAGAGCGACCGGTTCTTGAAACAGATGGAGAAATGCCACTGGGAAGAGCAATACATGACATCGCTTAGTCGTCTTCCTCCTCCTTCTTTGCCTTCAAATCTTCTGGAAGAAGGTGTACATTGAAATAGACCTTAGGCCCATAAAATCCACGCCGTTCCCAGCCGCCGCCTTCCTTGGTGGTAAACCCTTCGTGGCCATTGGCGCGAATAAAATCTATGCATGTCAAAGATTACGTTAAGTGAGTCAAGACACTCTGGGGTCAGCACTTCCAGGTTAGTAGGGCTCGACTTACATTCAGAATGGTCCGGCAGCTTCTCAAAGTACGATCCATTCTCGTTCCTAAGCGCATAAAGGAAATTAGTCACTAAATGGAATTTTAGCTCCCTACGGATGCACTCTCTTACCAATAACGGTAGCAGTTCGTATTCGGGGCACCACGCCAGTGTAGGGTTTCGTACTGATCTCCCTACGCATTGACCAATGGTTTCAGGGTCGTCCGCTCTAACGACGAGAACGCAGACGAAATAAAGCTTTACTTACCTCCTGATTTTTACGGGAACGCCCAATAAAGTAGTCCTTACTCGTCTCACCGGGAGATTTGCGACGAAGGTCGAGCGCCTTGGCCTTCCTCCAAAGCACGTTGGGATCGGTTTCGCTTATGAGCCTGAGATTAGGCTCTTCGACTTCTTCTTTCTTGATCTGCTTTGACATTTGTTCAACGAGGTTTGGCTGTGGGAATTGGTGCGTGCCGCCTAGGACAGGATGGTGGATGTGAGTTTGAGAGGGGATTGCTAGAGTCAGCGGAACGGGGTTATATAGCACAGGAGGTCAAAGCTCCCGGATGTGAAACCACATTCCGGAACTTGTTTAGATCTCAAATTGATGCACGAGACTTGGAGATTGAATTCAGGAAGAGGTGCGTTGGAGTTCTAACTAACAGCTGTCGACCGGAGTCTCCGCTTTGACCGCCATGACCCGGATCTGCTGGGAACAAAGAGGATTATTTCTGTAAAGGCGTACCGATATCCTCTGAATGGCCCGTAACTTTTCTGAGAAGGCGGGAAGGGGGGCTCGAGACTGAAGCTGTTAGCGTTATAATACGGCGACGTACCAGGCCGGGAAGATCCATCATGGTGTTCGGCTACAAACTCAGACAAAGAACCCCAAGCTGAGCAATGAATACCATCCTTAGCTTCAATCTCAATTCTCCGCATGTTTTTTCTGGGTCCCTATGGATGAGAACGAAGAAGCAATAACCCAGCGGGGCGCAGCATTTTGCTGACGTGCTTATACCAAGAATAGCTTCCGGAAGCATTGACACCGTGTTTTGAGGGCGCTAGGTGTTTCTCTGGAATTTAATACTACTGAGCTTCCCATGTATTTGAGATGGGAAGCGATATCGAGGTCTTAGCCGAGTTATTTTCGGTGGAGCCTGCGGGGGTACGTACACGTGCACGCAATGCCTGGACACCATTCAAGCGCTGCCTATCTACATACCCTTCAAATGCTACCTATCCAGAATCGAATGTACCAACATCAATAAACCGAATCAATGCCATGTGGGATCTCTTATCATGAGAGCACGATCACCGCTTGTGGAATGGAGTGGCGATTTGGAGGGCCTGTCACGCTACTTCCGAAGACGGTCCCGATCATTAGATCGACGTTACTTACACCGGAACCAGAGCTTAAAGTGTCTAGAGAAGCTCACAGTCTCGGCTCCGGCACACTGGTGTTCCATGGTGATGGTAAGGATAAACGGAAATAGGCGTCAGCGTCCCAAGATCGAATCAGACCTCGAGCTGACGCGCGGCAATCTCCAAACCGAGAGAAGCACCTTTCAGTCAGACGGCTTTTAAGCTCCAACTCCAAGGGACAAGTCGAGGCTGCTTTCCTTTTCCGACACGGTAGTTTGAATCTCACAAAGAACCGGTCCTTGCTTTCCTGAATTTGGGACTCTGGGCCTCCTGAGACTTGCTTGAAGAATTATTGCTCCCATCCAGGTTTCAAGCCCCCTCAAACTCATGCCGCAAGAACGAACTACAGAAGGCAGTGAGATAATTTTAGCTGGTTCACATCTGGCCTAAACGTCTTGAGCATAAAAAAAGCTCATTTCACGTCAATCTTGCCGATACCTCAAAGTAGTCAATCATAGGATTATAATGATTTCATCTGCAGGATATCGATTTTTGAAGATGACTTATAGCCGGTATCTCGCTGCAGCCAGCCGGAGATTGTTCCATCATTATATATTCTGCCGACCGCCTGAGTGGACTTAGCCGGTTAGCCGACTACCTCTTCCTATTCAATGGAACCTCCTATCTCCTTCCCTAGCAGCCGAAAGACTATAATGTCCTTTTAGGATCCCTACCTACAATGACCGATGGTCAAAATACAGGTGTGTTTACGCCCACCTCTGGACGCCACTCCGTCCTTAACGCATCCTGACCATATGTTCCTATCGGACGGTTTTTCTCACAAAACCCGTAATAGGGTAACTGCTCCGCAGTGGTTATCGATCTGATAAATTCCTACCGGCGCAATCCGCGCAAAACCCTGGCAGGCTATTCAAGCCCCTCGTGCACTGAGGTAAACTGGGTTAATCGCAGACGTCGGTGCACCACATGCTTCATTCTGCTAGCGAATTGGGCTGTCCATTTTTCAGGTCATCTGGGAGCGTGAATTTGGCAAACGAAGATAGACAACCCTTGAGGCTTATACCTGAGTCGACCACCCGCATTCATCACGGTGAATCTCGAACCCGTTTTACAGTTCGTCTAAACCATCGGGCCGCAGCCCGGACAACTTAATAAATGCTAGCTTCATGTCGCCTTCTGATGCTATCAAATTCCCTCTACCGTTCCTGACCGGAATGTCTTTTATCCCGGTCGAGGGCGCGTGCTATGATGTAATTGGCGTCCGAAGCACCGGTCTCGTCATTCTGCGCACCTGGGCCTGAACTCTGGTGATCGAACCTGGCTCATCTCTTGAAATTTCGAAAACATTTTGAGCATTTGATCAGCGCCGTCGCTAGGGTATAAGCGAGCGAGACAGTCGAATCGAAGGGGGTCCAAGGTACCATCGTTAGGCAAACACGTATCACCCTGGGAATCCAGCAAATCGGAATAGACCTAAGACGGCGATTATTCTCGATCGACGTGGTGAGAAGCGACGGTGCGTGAAATGCCGTTCCTATCTCTGTTGAAAGGGTCGGTGCTCATCACAGACAACAAGGAGCACGTGTCCCATCCGGTCATATATTAACTTCCCCGGCCCATCTTCGCTTGAAATAAAACCACTTCCGACCCAACCCCCAACACCCGTGCAGACTTGCCCAACACCGTTCGGACGGAGGAGTACTAGTGGAGGATGGATACGAGTGGCGGGCGGTTTTCATCAACTTACCCACGTTCAGAAACAGATGCCGCGTCACGGCCAACCCCAACTGCGGCGACATCCGAGCAAGACCATGACCAATTATCCCAACTCCCAGACACCGCAGGCTACTCATATGGATTCAGAAGTAACAACGGAACAGCAACGACTCTACTCACTGCTTCATCACTTCCTATAACCCCGCGTTCAGGCTATCAACCTCACTTTCCAGGGATCCCGTTTTCAACGTTATGGGAGCCAGCACAACAAAATGGCTTTTCAGTCTACCCGCCGACGCCTGGCACCGAAGCCCAGGTGATGACGCCAGTCTCGCCGCAGTTTGCTTTTCGTCCGCCAACGGCACCAGCCGCGACACGTCCGTTATCATCGGATGGGACTGAGCCCCCCACGACGGCTGTGTCATCCAATTCCGTCTCCTTTCAAGCCCCTCCTCCGACCAGTCAGAGTGAGGATTTGTCCTCTCCCCCATCGTCAAGCCGAGCCCAGTCCGCCCATCGAAGTGGAACGCAGAGCTCAGGGCTGTCGGGCTCCAGCTTCTGGTCAAGCTCAAAAGACACGAAAAATTTAAACCTTTCTGATCCTGTTTTTCTCGCTGTCAAGTGAGTAGAATCAAGCCACTAGATATTTAATATCGCTGAATTTATTTTCTCCTGTTTCCCAGAGAAGTGTCCTTCGATGGTTCAGCTCCTGCAGTCACGATCACCGAGGTGGAGGTGCCAGCGGAAGCGCCGAAAGAGATGGCCGCTAAGCCAGAGTTGGAGAGCGACGATCCAGAAGAGGACTCACCTTATCCCGAGGTCCGCGCATCCGTATCCAACACGGACGATCCCGATATGCCTTGCTTGACGTTTCGGGCAGTCTTCCTGTCACTGGTTATTGGCCTCGTCTTCAATGCTGCGAACACGTTCTTCTACTTGAGATACCCGGCAGCTTATCTTACTTCGCCAACAATAGTGTAAGTGTCGGGCCTCTGATAAGGACCCCCTGATCGAGTCTTTCGGCTAATTTTTGTCTTATGCACAGCTTAACCGGCTATCTCGGTGGTAAAGCGCTTGAGAAGCTCCTCCCAATCCGGTCATGGGAGATCGCTGGTCACGAGTTCAGCTTGAATCCTGGTCCATTCAACGTCAAAGAGCATACCATAATCTTTCTGGCTGGCGGGATATCGCTGGACACGGGGCCTGCACCGTGGGGCTTGGCCGCAGTCATCGTATGGGACAAGATGTACCATCAAAAACTCCGCGAAGGGTGAACTCGTTTTATTTTTTCGATGCGTACTCGGGTTCGCGACAACTGAACATTGTCTTCGTTTGTAGATTCAGCTATCTATTTCTTCTCTCCGCTCAACTCATGGGTCTGGGATTGGCTGGTATGGCAAGCTCACTGTTCGTCCAACGGGCAGACGCAATATGGCCACAAAACCTATCCATCTGCGCTATGTTGAATACACTGCATGCCGGGGACGATGCCGAGGGGTACTTCATTGGACCCTCACGATTGCGACTGTTCGCAACGGTTGTCCCGTTGGCGGGGCTTTGGACGTTTCTCCCAGGTGACTTTGGATTGCATTCTACAGCAACGGATTTGCTTGGGCTAAACGAGTTTTCTAGGTTATCTATTCACTGCCGTATCATACTTCTCCGTCATCTGCTGGATCTGGCCAAGTGAGTCTGGCTTTACGTATTCGTTCTGTCCTCGGGGCGAGGAACTGACGCTGGATCTATTGATAGACAAAGTTGTCGTCAATCAGATATTTGGCACCGTGAATGGTTTGGGAATGAGCTTCATAACACTTGACTGGAGCCAAATCGCCTATATCGGTTCACCACTGACGATGCCTTTCTGGGCACAAGTCCACGTCTTTGGTGCATTCGTGGTATTTTACTGGGTGTTACTCCCTATTCTCTATTACACCAACGTTCGTGGCAATTTTTATCCCCTACTAAAGATTCGTTCGCTCAACGTTGATGACTAATCGCTCTCGTAATTACCCGTAGGTCTGGGAGAGCGCCCACATGCCCATAATGGGAACTGGCGGCTACGACCGGTTCGCACAACCATACGACGTGAACCGCGTCCTCGACCTCCAAACTCTTCGCCTAAATCAAACCGCTTACGATGACTATTCACCGCTTTATCTACCCATTTCCTTCGCGATGACTTACACTCTGGCATGGACCATCCCTCCGGCGTTATTGATGCAAACACTACTTATCTTCGGCCCGGTGGCGTATAGGGCACTTCGAGGTCGTCCTAAGCCGGGAGACTACGTCACCGACATCCACGCCAAGCTGATGAAGCGGTACCCAGCGGTGCCGTTATGGTGGCATGGAGCGGCTTTCATTGTTGGGGTCGGACTCGCCATTGGAGCGGCTCTGGTACGTCCTGTTGCGTGCACTTCGCTATTTAACTATCAAGAAGTAACCCAAAGGGAAATTTTTGTTACAGTTCCAGCCCAGTCTTCATATCCCTTTAGCAGCCGTATTTCTCGCCATTGCGCTAGCAATAGTTTGGATTATCCCCGACTGCTATATCGCCGCGTCGACTGGGATGAGCGTGGCGATAAATCTTCTTGTTCAAACCATTCCCGGAGTTCTATGGCAAGGCGAGCCTTTAACCAACATGGTAGGTGCAAGGTCTCGAGGGTGAGTATCCGACACTCACTGCGGTTGATATCTAGGTTTTCAAAGTGTTCTGCATCATGACCATGTCAAACGGGGGTGTTTTTGTGAAGGGATTTAAGCTGGGACATTATATGAAGATACCGCCAAAGTATACGTTCTTTGGTAAGTTGTTGTGTTTGGTTCGGTGAAAAGGACGGTCTCCGAGTGACGACTTCCGGACCTACAGCTCAATTTGCTGGAATACTGCTTGGCAATGCGTGGCAAATCTACATTAAAGAGCGCCTGTTTGCGGCTATTCCTGACATCTGTGAGCCTAATCAACATGCTCGCTTAACTTGTCCGCAGGGGAGAGTGTTTTACACCGCTTCTATCGTCTGGTGAGTTCTCGCTGACCCACGACATCGGCTACGAGTTCTGACTCGAACTCTACCTTGCCAAATCCAGGGGCCTCATTGGCCCGACTCGACAGTTTGGCAAAGGGGCGATTTATTATGGGCCGCCCTTTGCCGCGTTCGTCGGAGCTACGCTCCCGCTCTTGGTTTGGATTTGGAACAGGCGGTACCCGTTCACATTTATGAGAAAGTTTAACGTGGCAGTGGCCCTGAACGGTCCGACTGGGGTCCCTCCTGCTACTGGTATCAATTATTCATCATGGTTTTTGACGGGAGTCATCTTTCGTAAGTGATTTAAGAGTGGTGTCGCTTGAGGCGCGGGGGACTGATCGGCTCTCGACCCGATTGATTCACTTCAGAATGGTACTTGCGGACGAGACGATATCGTTGGTGGGCGAGGTATAATTACGTCCTTGCTGGCGCGCTGGACACAGGCAAGTGAATCTCTCTCGCCAATTCGATGATGGAACACTCACCCACGTTTGGCATGCAGGTACAACTATCGGGCTACTGCTATGCTTCCTGATCCTGCAACTTCCCAAGGCTCCAAATGGCTTTGTTGTGAACTGGTGGGGGAACACTGTGTGGCAGAACAGTAAGTTGACCGCCGAAGCATCCATGTCGGCATCTTCTGACAACGTTTGTCTGGTTTCGTTCCGAATTGGTTTATAGCTGCAGATGGAAGGGGCACCCCATTCTACCCGACTGATCCCGTTAACGGGTTTTGACTTTAGCTTTCGTTTGTATTATTATTATTGTATCACTATGGCCGTCGAATGTCACTCGCATTGACCTGCATCGCATAGACTCCCATTCTGCTTGGCTTTACACCTGAGCATGCTGTTAGATTATAAGAATGAGAACCCGGGTTCTTTAGAGTCTCGAGGTTTCCGGTGTTTCGAGAGAGAGGAAATGCTCGCGATACTGCACAATTTTTCGTAATTAGCAGCGAACTGGGTGATGGAATGCCGTCGAGAGCTGGCACATATGAGGGAAGGAATTCTTGCTCCAGGGCATGCCCGGACAGCTAACTGCTAGCCGTCAAATCGAGCTCGCCTTCTGTCGGAAGCGCTCTCACCTCCACGAGCTGCAGACGTCGATTGAGCGTTTGGGTCGTCTGCGGTCGTTGGCCGGCGCAGGGCGTGACCTGGTCACGTGGGTGACAAACAAAGCAGAGTTGGCGTTTGAACTGAACTTCACCACGACCACCCGCAATTCCCGCCGTTCCCGCTATTCCGCTCGTCTCAGGCGGCCCTTCGACGCTCCCTTATAACTTGCTACACCTCTTTACACCCATCTTTCCAAACGACTTTGACGATTTCCAGTGGATTTTTCTGGATTCATGACAGTCCACGAGGTGAGCTGCCTCGAGGCTTGCATCGTGCAGGATCCTGGCGCAACAGTACTCAATGAATCTACCTCTCAGGCAAGGATGGCTTCGCCCCCACCAATCCTCTCTTCTCAACGTCCACAATCACCCCCCATCCGAGGGGGAGATAAACTCAAGAACTCTATTTTGGCCAACAGTCAATCTGGTTGGACATCCACAACGGTCATCTCCCCCCTGAAGATCACCAAACAGCCCAAGGCCCCTCCTAGCCCGGACGCAACACCCTCTCCGCCAATGTCTTCGAACCTGTCTTCGAACCAAGGCTCGCCAGGTGCAACCACTGTACGACGAACATCATCGTCGTTCAGCCACGTTAGGAATCACGGCCTCGTCTCCAACTCGCCTTTCATCAGGTCACCAACACTCGACGGTGATGGAGGCCCTCTCGGTGCCAAGTTCCGACCAATACCTCAATCCGAGTCCGGAGGCTACAAAGTCCTTCCCCGCCCGAGCAAGATTCCCGGCGTTACTCCAAGAAAACCCAGCCCGTCTATCGCTATGATCGCGAACCGGCGCGTCAGCCCAGCACAGGCAACTCGACGTGCCAGCTTAGAGAGACGCAAGCGCCTCATGGAGAACGAGAACTTCCAGAAAGCACTGGCGATGGAGGCCGCGGCGATGGGCTACACCGGTCAAGGGCTGGGCATCATCTCGTCATCACAAGGTTTAGGCAAGAAACCCAGTAAAGGCCTCTCGAAAGTCGCGGAGTTAGAATTCGTCTCTAAGAGTCCATTTATCGCTGGACCGAAACAATCGAACTCGACGAACACATCTCCGTCACTGACTTCGTCAGCCAACTCAAGTCCCCAACAAAGTCAACCGGAGGAATCCGAGGACGCTGAGGAGCCTGCCACTCCAACAACGTTCGAACATCAAACACCTGATATTCATGTGGAGGACACGTCGGATGGACGAGCAACCCCCGACGATGAAGAATCGCCAATGGCTTTGTCGGAACCGTCAAAGTCTCTGCCAAATACTTCTCTCGGAGTATCTCCTCATCCGTCGCGACCTTTACCAGCCTCGCCTCGCTCCCGTCGAGCCGCTGCTGCCTTTTACGATTCTTCCAACCAAGCCCCTCCTTCACCCCCATCCCCGGCGCGCCGACCTGGACCTCAATATTCGACTCCAACGCCTGTGCGGTTCATCATCTCGTCAACGCCGACGCCAACCAAATCCTCACTGAAATCGAAACGACGCATCCGTGGACCTCGCTCACCGGAGTTGGATGGGAGCTTCGTCGTGGAGCGAACCCCGAGCGGTAGACGACGCTACGGTAGCTTGAGGAGGAGACATGAGCGGAGGAAAACCGTCACCTTTGACGAGCGTTGCGATGTGCTGGAGTTTGAACCCGATTCTGACGAAGACTTCGTCGACTCTGAGTGGGTAACCAGCGAGGAGGAGGACGCTGGTCCATATTATGCGGAGGAAGCCGAGGAGGAGGTAGACCAGCACGAGCAGCATTCCGATCATGGCGACGATTACGAACACGAGAGAGAACAAGGCTACGAAGATGAACCTGCGCCTCGCAGCAGTGAGGTGGACGCTATCCACGGCCTGGTCAATTCCATGATTGAAGACGAAATGAACGAGTTCAACGCGGATAACTCCATGGAAGCCGAGTACGACCAGTCTGGAGATTCAAGACATACACTACAGTTCAAGTCGGGCGAAGAGGCTAATACCTCTCTGGACTTCCACGAGGGTTCGAATGCTTCGGTAGACTTCGCAGCAGCAAATACGTCCTTGGATTTCCAGGAAGCCAATACGTCCCTTGACTTCCACGAGGGCGATTCATTCGAACTCAGACTCCAAAAAGCGACCCAGAACCGGTGTGTCGATTCCGACGATCAGGTGGAGGCTGAAGAGGAAGAAGAAGAGGAGACGCCGCAGCGCAGTCGACAGGAAGCACAAGGAGATCTGACAGTCGAATCCGCTCACCTTGAATACCTTGCCTCGCCTTCGGGCACTCCCCAACGACGCAACAACCATAACGAGACTTCAAACCAACACAATTCCCCACCATCCGAGTCGGCTCCGGTGGCCGATTCGGGTAGCCAAGCGTTCTTACTGGGTGGCAAAGGACAAGCCTTTGCTTCGGGAAGTACGCTTGGTTCGACCGGATCTTGGTCATCACACCTTGTTCAGTCCGATAGTCAGAGTAGTCTTTCAGGCCGCGCGTCGCCACGGATCAGTCGGGAGGATGTGCAACGAAGGCTGGCTGAGCACAGGGTTGGCAAAGCGATGTTGGGAGATGAGGAAGGCCAAACGGAGAGCGAGGGGGAGGACGTTCCTCGGAGACATACCGCAGCCGCCTTGACTGCCTTCGCACGGAGGCCACACGGGAATGCCGAGGATGGACGACCGTTGCCTCAACTGCCGGCATCTGGATCGGCGGAGCGAATCCAGGCTCCCAGTATGAATCGCGTACCCCAGAGTCACGACGCGGTCCTCCAAACCACAGCCAGCCAGAATACCCCCGATCGCCCGCAATCCCTCCCTGTCGAACGCTCGTTGACGACCGATGGTAACTTGCCACAGGCGGCATATAACCACCCGCCGGCACATCCTTCACTCACTAGGACCTACGATATCACTCAGCCGGGAGTCGACATTGCGGATGTCAAGAGCGCTCTTGACCGTTTGATGATTGGTGTCGAGAATGGCTTCCTCGACGATGGGTCACAGGCTGGCTCAACCAACTCTAGACCCGGTTCATTCGCTGGTCCTTCAGTACCCACACAACACCCCCCAATCGAAACAGTTCGATCCTCTTATGTTCTGCGGTCGTCAACCCCATTATCGATGCCTCCTGAGGATGTGGATTCTTCGCAAGAGCTCATTGCCTCGCAATTACCATCACCGGCGCCACCACCGAAGGAGGACCAAACCTTGGCCCCTTCTCGTCCTACCAGTCTTGTGAGGGTGAAGAGCGGCAAGGAAATCCTGAAAGAGCACGAGGCGCATGTCATTGCCAAGCGACGAGAGGCGCGACGTCGGGAGAACAGTATCCATGGACGACCTCTGAGTAAGAGACGCAGCCTATCAACGAGTGATGCAGAAGGGGCTCGACGAGAGGTTAGTTCAGACTCGGATTTTGGCGCACTTGGCATCTAAAAACACCCAACCTTTCTAGCGAAAGTCATTTGTGGGGCAGGCCGTGGAGCTTTTGGACGTGCCGATCGACGAGGTCGATCTACCGCTGACAGACTCGATCGACCGAGAGCTAAGGAACTTGAATGAGGGTGAACAGGTAAGTACTCCGAACCATCCGGAGTTTCAATCTCATTTACTCTCGTCCGACAGCCTACATACCGTCTGCGCGAACGCGAAGAAACCATCTATGCCTCAGCAGATGACAGGGTCTCGCATATGACTCGTGCTGGCGACGTTAACACTGGCCGAGCATGGAGAGTGGTGCGCCGAGCTTCAGACATGGTGCGTTTCTCCAGCCAGCAAATCAAATAAGCTTGTGCTCACGAATACGCTGTAGAATGAATACGCGAGGCAGATTCGTGATTGGCGGAACCAAGACAGATCGGGGCGGGCGCACGGCAAGGTCTTTGTCAAAGGTGGGCAAACCTTCCTATTATCAGGAAACAACGGCTGACTTGTACGGTTTCCCTCTAGTCCTTGGCCTAAGGGACATCAATGTTCCTCTCCCTAATCAACCGACGGACTTTACTGTGACGCTGAACAATGGGATTCACTGCGTGGAGACCCCCGAGACCCGGCTTGATAAGGAATGTCGCGTCGAACAAGAGTTTGAGCTGTAAGTACCAACCGCCTTGCTGCCGTGTTTTCCAACTCATTGGTCCTTGAAGTATCGAACACGGCCAGTTGGAGTTCACTCTGACCATCAAAGTCCGGAAAGACCCGCATATTGTGGCCCAGATGCAGGCCATCAATGCTCCACGAATTACACCCAGCCCAGCACCACCACCGATACCAGTGGCACCCCCGCCAAAGGGAGGGTTCTTAAGTCTTTTTGGTGGTAGCAAGAAGTCGAAGACACACAAGCGTGCATATACTCAGCCCGAGACCATACTTCAACAGCCGCCTCAATCGAGACATGTTGATGAGTGCTTCGCGAAGTACCTTCAACCGGACGGCACTTTGGGCACTGCCTTCATTTCATTCAAGGACGTTGCTAGACGATGCGACACACGGTTGTTCGAGACTAGCTATCCATTAATTGGCTATTCGGCGGACGACAAGCGAGCATCCTCAGGACTGCAACTAGGCGAGGTTGTCCTCCAAATATTCAGGTTGCCACCCCTGCCTGGTGTGAAGCCTGATCAGCTACCACAATCCCTAGAGGAGTGTCACCGTGGTCTGCGCCACATTGCTTGGCACAAGGTGATGTACCATGAGGGTACCTTGACGCAGAGCGGTGGTGATTGCAAGGTGGGTCGACGTCCTCCTGGTTGATTGATTGGGTTTTGACAAATATTTTGAAAAGGGCTGGCGAAGGCGACATATCAAGGTCATTGGCGCTAACCTAGTGTCCTTTAACGATGTGACGAATCGACCCACTGCGACAATCGAGTTGAAGCGCGCTATCGCTGTGGTTGATAATCAGGATCCCAATGCCGACCCGACTTCCCCAATAGGGTCCAAACCTGATGAAGACGAAACCTACAACGTGGAACGCTCCTTCCGTCTTATTTTCCCTGGCAATGAGGTGATTGCCTTCTTCGCTGACACAGATAGCGACAAGTCAAAGTGGTGAGTGTCTTCTCCGAGGTAGTTTTTTGAGTGAATTTACCTAACGTTCTTGTTTTAGGCTTGATATTCTTCGTGCCCTCATCGGACGTATCCCGCCGAACCCGTTGTGGGCCGAACTCGTCTGGCAGCGCCAGGAAGAGATCTTGTCGGGTGCTCAGCCCCGACCTTCTGTTCTCGCGTCTGTGACCGAAGGCACACCGTCATGAAGACGAATGTTGGCCCACCTCTATGAACATCCGGTTTGTAATTTCCTTATTGTTTCCCTCTTCTTGTATTTGAACCTCTCGCGTCTCCTCTCGATCTCGCTGTCCTGCTCTTCGTTTTCTTGCTGTCGCTCGCACTCCCTACAAGCACGTTCATTCCGCACCTGTGGTCCGGCCTTGATAATTATGTATATGTGTAACAGCTCCTTGACTGAATTCTTGCTCAGACTAGCTGTGTTTTCACGTGGACTCTTTGAATTCGGCAGTGTCCGCTCTGCCTATTTAGGAGAGACGCGTAACCCTGGATCGCTGTCGGCCAACCGATTGGAATCTTAATATGCCAAGCGCAAGCGTGCGTCATCTAAGGCCACCGGCCGTCGTTCGCTACGGTGCATAAAAAGGCGCTAACGCTAAGGATGCACTGGCAAGCTGCTCTTTTCCCATGTGAGGCGTCAGTCCCACGGTTTCCCCTTCCTAATCCGTCTAACCTCCCCCGTCTGCCGAAACCTCACTAACGTCTCTCCTCCCAACCGGCAGAACACCTTACTAATGATCCAGCAAAATAAACAAAGCGCAGCACAGCATATCTTAACACTCTACGTGTATTATGACTCTTGAGCTTAGTCAAAGGCTGCGGGAGCGTACGTGTCCATCTCGTTACCGGATCGCTATACTTTTCCGCGTCGTGTATATATGTAGTCGCAGTTTAGTATTCTGTGTACGGTAGCGATTGTCTCTGATACAGTCGTTTCGCCACTGAACTTGCGCCTACTATCTACTCTACTATAAGGCTTCTCTCGCGAGCCGCTTACCTAATCGACGCGATTTACATTCCCGACCCCCTCGGTGAGGATCTCCTTCCACGATAACAAATAAAGCACCGCGTTATTCCCCCTTTCATCCATTCGCAGATCCGCATTGTACTTATGTAACTCCTTTTGCACGCACCCTGACAGGAACCTACCTGAGCGACGGAGCAGCATGCTTCACCGCTCGCGGAACTCCATCACCTCTATTAAACCCAAAGGCAAAAATCGCCGCACCAAGACATCCCAGCCGACTATCAGTGGCCACCCTGAAGATACGAGACCCGTAGTTAGTTCCAAAAACCATACCATACCGCCGCACGCTGCGAGCGAAGTCGCGAGATGCGAAAATCCCGTCGACCTAATTGGTCTAGACGATGACCCGAGAGGGTGCTTTTGGAGAGCTAATTGTTCGACAGAGATTCGACGGAAGCAGAGGGGTGAAACGAGTCCCCTCTACTCCGTTATCAGTCAAGGAAGAAATGAAGCCGGGAACTGGTACGAGAAACTAGAATGGATAGTGATGTTCCCGAAACAAAAACCAGAAACTTATCGATATTGGAATAAAGACGGTTCGTACACTGAGTGCTTTCCCGATTGGTCGACCTATTACTCAAAAAATCCAAACCACGAGAGATATATCACGCCATTGTATGGTGGATTTTTCAGACATATTCGCAGCAATGGAAGAGAGTATCGCAGGGCTCCGCATTTCAAACCCGACTAGTACTCTTATGGCTGCGCCTCCACCTAGCAGTCATTTTCGTTGAGGTGGAGGAGAGTAGCCCGCCGACCAGAAATATTATCCTCCGTTGACATCACGCGTCCCTTCGTCTCCTTTTATGCCTTCCTTTTGTTCATCTATGCTAAAGTATAAGCTTTCTTGGCTCGGAAATACGTCGCGACTGCACACTCTTATGTTGCTTTCTCCCGATGCTGTTGTATTATGAATCGCAACTGTGTTCTGTTGATATGACGCGCGTATTTCCGCGCCACAAGTGGGCCCGAATACGCAGCAATCTCCATCAGGTCAGCGAGACAGACAATACAGATGACAACCCACCGCAGACGGAATTCGTTATTGAAATTAAGTTCAGTAGAGAAAAAGAAATACTCTGTGAACACTGTTGCCAAGTCGAAACCACTTCAGACTAGCAGACCTCGGTCTGTGGCGTGCAACACGCCCGAGCTTGGTGATGGTGTTACCGACTTGCTTAACGTGGATGATGATCCCCGAGGAATTCAGTGGCGAATGCACTACTCGTCAGAGATTCGCCGCAAATCCAAAAGGGAAACTGGTCGTGGATATCGAATTGTTGGCCGTGATGTCAACGCCGACAGAGACTATTACGAAACACTTGAATGGAATCTGACCTTCGAGGGACAGAACTTCAATACATATAGGTATTGGAACCATGGCGGGTCATTCTACGAGTACTGCCCAGACTGGTCGATGTACTATTCGAAGTACGCGGACCACGAGAGGTACATTAATCTCAAGTACGGAGGATTCATCCGAACTAGGAAAAATGGGGCTAGAATGATGAAAGGGGCTCCGTTTTTCAAACAACTCGTCGACGAACGAGGGCTAAACAACTTCAGAGGCCCGGGGCATATCTTCGAGCCGCCCTGGACCAGACGGAAGGCAAAGCGAAACAAGGCTGCCCTGAACAGGCAGCGCAAGATGAGTCGCAGGTAGCTTGTCTGCTCACGTCTGGTAAGTCGCCCGACTGCGCATGGTTACCTTTCCCGATCTGACGCCTTTCCCTTTGCCGATGCTCTCAACGGGAGGCAAGGGCCGAGTAGCCGCGGAGGAATAATCAGTCCGCGCCACTCGGCTCTCCGTATCGAGATCATTTTGATTTAAATTTGAGACAGGTGATTCATGATTGAAGGACGTTTTGCCCAGTTGTGCAAAGTGTTCTTCCTCCGGAGGTGCTTCTTGACGTCAGTCCGTGTGAATAGACTTTCAACGTGAGCAGATCCACCTTTCCATATCAGGGTAAGTATACACTGGCAGGTAAGATTAGATCAGCGACAGAAAGGATGAAATGTTGTTGTTTGTTTTTCCTCTGAGAATCGCGCGTATGATTGGTCAGTTGTCACGTGAACTCACCTTCGGGCTTCGGCTCAATCACCTTCTATCTCCTATCACCGTCAGATGGCATATATAGGTGGGCGCGATATCGAATCGTTATCTCCCTGCTAATCACACCCACCACCTTCCCCGTTCAAGTTCATTGCCCTCAACAGCGTACCCCCATCCCCCCTTTTCTAACCTCAGGACGCCGTACTACTGCAAACGCACCGTACACGTCCGGTTTCTGCCATCCGAGTCGTATATACACTTCTCTTGGCACTCCTGATCTGCGTCGTCCTTCGTGACATCCGATACATTCTGGTATAAAATGCCAGTTTACCGTGTACGGAATGCGATCTTGGTTACCCAACCAGAGAAGCGGGCTCGCTCGCGTAGCTCCGCTGACGTCCTTGGCCCTCGTTGCGCCGGGCGTTTGTCCTCTGGTCACTGTCGTACCATACGTCTACCTGCATCCCGTCCTAGTACCATGGTTGCACTTTCTGGTAAACGTGACAGACCGCTGCGTGTAGCGACCAATGCTTCCGCATGCAATGCCGTCGACCTGTCGGGTCTAGACGATGATACGAGAGGCCGTTACTGGCGAACCCATTACTCTGCGGAGATTCGACGCAAGTCGAAGGGTGAAACCAGCGGTTCCTACTCCATCGTTCATAAAGGCGTAAATGCCGACGGCGACTATTACGAGATAATAGAATGGAATCCTATGTTTTTAAAACAGAATAAAAACACGTATCGTTATTGGAATAATGATGGTTCATTTTATGAGTGTTATCCCGATTGGTCCGATTACTACTCGAAAAACTTGAATCATGAGAGATACATAACTCCAAGGTACGGCGGATTCATCCGTAACGCTAACAGTGACGGCGGCAGAGTGTGTAAGAAAGCACCTCATTTCGAAGCTTTAGTCCTCGAGAGAGGACTAAACCGCACAAGGGGGCCCGCCTGTGTGTTCGAGCCGCCTTGGGTAACCCGGCGCAAACAACATCACCTTGCCACCACGCAGAAAGGTGGCGCTCAACTCTGAAAAGCCTAGATTGTCGGGTAAGTAAGTTCTGACTAACGCAAGGGTCTTGTGATTTGGAGCTTGCTCTTCAACTCACGACGAAACCTATGTCCCACAGACAGAGAGGCTACGGCAACTCTATCTCAGCGACAATCTTCTCGAACTCTAAACGTCCGGTTGCTCTCAATCTTGTCCCCTCGCTCATCTATGCCAACCTCCTACTCTCATCAACTTCCAACTATGTCGATTCTATGCCTTCTCATCACGATCCACTTTCCAAACCCAACGAACATGGCTCGTGCCAAATTTCAACTCTCCTTTCTATCTTTAGCTGACCACGCTGATTATTAGGTCCCAAAAAGTTTTCCAAAAGAAACCTGTAATATAGTGAGTGAATGGGTGTCGGTACGTCTCAGACACACTGTGGAGCCTGATGAGATCATGCCAGTCCGGTCCCCAGCACCGCCCTATCTATTTCCGTCGTTGTTCATTAAACCTCTCCCGTAACCTTCCCGGGCACGGGTTCGAATGGGCCCGTCATCAGCTCCAACCCAGTCGACATCAACAAATTCCTGGTTTACTTTCGGAACCTTCTCAAGTCGTGCCCACTATGCTCTCAGCGAGTCCTTCAATCTACCACACGACTTTATCCTTCCTCTAACGATATACTCTCTCTCCAGAAACTCTGTCTCGGTCCATTCATAGCAAATCAATCACGAAACGCTTTTCATTCCATGAATCGAGCTGCGAAAGGAGGTCGGAGCGTGGTGGAGGTTCAGCGATACCCGGCGGTTGGCCAAAAATAAGGAACAAGTTCATCCAAACGCTTTTGCTTCCCTCCCATCTCTCTATATCGTTGTACTTTCCCTGCTTCTGGAATTCCCCTTTCTCGCAGAGATATTGACGCTGGGAGTGACCGCCCTCGACTCGTCGGACTCGATGTTACAGATATTGATCCACAATTAAGAGGAAGACCAGCCGGGGCACGATGCCGATAAGGATAAATTTCACTGGAGTGTCCCAGGTAAGGCATATGGATACCTTCGCTGGTACCTTGACCAGTAGGGGGATGGAAAGGCTTGGCGGAACGTGAGAACATATTGTTCCCCTATCACTCTATATTTCTGCCAAGCAAGAGAAGCACGAACTTTCGGGGCGTGGCTCCCATGGAATTGCGCCCAAACCACATATGAGGGAGGGGATGCTGAGAAAGGAGACCGAAGCTCCTAGTGTAAGAGGATAGTGGTTTCCGAAGCACTGTGGCATCCTTGGCATTAAATCTATCTTCGCAAGAATTGCGGGGGCCTGGACAATGACCCTAGCGTCCGGCATCGAGGCACATTCTAACACGCAAAGTTCCCGCAGCAAGGCACAGAAGATGCCGCCCGCTGGTAACTCGAAGAGGCAGCTTTGAAAGGAACTACGGTGATCGTCTGGTGGGGTATATTTCGCGGAACGTGCGAAGTTGCCAAGTTCGAACCCAGCGCTGTGCAAGGCGGCATAATGAAACCGGCGTCTGCCACCACACAAGAGTCGATGTCCTATCTCTCAAAATTGGGAGTACAAACAAGTCATCCTTCACTCATACATCGTTCGACCAAGACAAGATACAAGGTACATGGACAATAAAGCATCGATGCATGAGCCAGCCATGCCCTTACTGATTTCCTCCGTTGCTTGACCAAGGTTCCCCATATGCACTTCACAGCCAAATCTCCATCTCGGTTTCGAATTTGTAGTTGTCGAGCTCGCCAAGTGCTTTCTTGCGGTCTTCGCGTGCCTGAACGTCCGCGGAGGTGTCAGGAAATCATTGCCGACGGCATAATGTAACTCCGGGGAACCTCACCTTGAAGTTCTTTTCATCCATATCAAGATCGATCTCCTCCCGCTCATCCTCTGACTCGATTTTCTCCTTCTTAGCCCCTCGACGAGGTCGTCGGGATTTCTTCGAGGTCACTTCCCTCGCCTCATCTTCGCTGTCACAATCGTTCCTGGATACTCTCGCATCGTTTTTGCGATTGGACACCTTTCGCTCTTTGTTCGCGGCGGCCCGTTGACCTAGCTTTGGGAATTTCTTGGCTGGCCTTCGCTTGGGTAGCAGTTCCTCCAGCTCCATTGTTGTCAGTCTTGGGGATTCGGGTCGTCGTGGGGTTGCTTCGAGGACGATCACGCTGGAAGAAGGGACTTCGGAAAGGGATTGAAGTGATGGCCGCCTGGTTGACCTTCGAAGCCTTGATACTCGCGAACGCTTAGGGGTGGCAAACGCTCTAGGAGCCTCTTCTTCGTCTTCGTCATCGTCCTCTTCCACTTCCCATTCCAGCTGTGCCGCAACTACTGCTTCCTCCTCAAAGCTTAACTCAGCCTTGTTACCGCTTGCTCGACCTTTCAATGCGTCACGTCGCAGCTTGAGTTGTCTCTCGGCTGCAAGAAATCCGAATGGATCCGAAGGGTCTGGCTGGCGTGACGGCTCGTCCATGTAATCGCCGAGTTCACTCTGGGATGCATCGAACTTCGGACCGGACCATGGCGACGAAGGAACATGACGATGATCTTGCGGTCTAGGGCCCTGGTCTTGATCATCTGATGGGATTGTTTTGGGGATGTCTGACGACGGCGGTAGAGATGATTGTGAGTTGGCGAGGGGTTCCACGTGTGGAGAGGATATAGCCGTGTTTAGTGGCTCGTCATCATCTAATGGACCCAGTGCGCTTTCCACTTCAACTTCCGACTCCGAGTCTACAGTCGGTTCCAAAGCTTGAGCGCTTCTTCCACTTTTAGTGGGGGCCTTTCGAGTGGGCGGAGCCTTCCGAAGCTTGGTGGACTTTGTTCGTTGGTGGGTGGTGACGGGAAGATTTTCCTTCTGCTGACCACGTCTTCGAGTCGAGCGAGTCGGTCCCGTCGACTGTACTGGGGCCTCTGAAGTAATCTGACTTCGCAAACGCATTGTCTCGTATGTGTGCTTGAAGGTAGGTTTCGATTCGGGTGGATGAGAGTTGGTGGTGGGATTGATGTTTGGCCATGAGTCTCACGCTCACGTGGTACTATTTGCCAAGCTGAACAGGCATGCCCTGTTTTCTGGCCACACCCCCAGTTACCTAGCCTCCAAACCATTGTTCAAGTTTGTCAAGAGGTAAGAGGAAACTTTAAGAATCCTATCCTGACAGTGCTTTTGACTCAATACTCACAGGACGCACGAGGCAAAACAGATCTTGACTGCGGATGAGTTCACGAAAGGAGCGCCAGCTATCCAAAAAGGGAACCAGGACTAAGGTCAAGTTTCCCATAGCACATTAAACTCTTCTCTGGGGAGGAATACAGTTCAAAAAGGCTGTATCTCGGCTCATTTCACCTTTCACCGATCCAATGAGGTACATGATATCTGCTGCGACGGGAAGACGGTGGGGCTGATGCGATGCAAATCCTCGAAGGAGCCGGCCGACCATCGCTCGCCGAAAGTTCAGCCTCCGGTGCACTGTATATTTAGCACGCCCAGTATACCCTGGCCGAGATCAAACTTCAATTTGTGTTGCGATCCTCGAGATCCCCTCGAGAAGGATAAGACGATTGATCTCCCCTATTTGAGTGAGTGTGTAATCGTTTCGAAGATCGGCTGATTCCTCACGTCATCCCCTGGTTCCTGTATCTAGCTTGCTGATCGCCTAGCCGACCTCCCCCCTTCTACCAGTCCCCCATTACAGTGTATGGACACACCCATGTCGTACAAGCGAACACCACCACTTGACGAGGATACCATTGGCCTCCTGTATGGCCGGGACACCAGTTACAAAGCCGGCCAACATCCAACCGCACAAGTTGTCGCTTCGACCAAGCAAAAGCGAGTTCCCATCCTAACAGGAGTCCTCCCAACCATCCTCGTCGTTGTCCTCTCAGCTGGACTTGCCATTTTTCTCCTCATATGGCTTCGTGCACACCAA
>WSUB01000200.1:0-29412 GCA_019633425.1 Tulasnella sp. 424
TAGCCCTACTCCGGTTTGTGGTTCTGGTTTGGAACCGAACCGAACCTGAACCGAACCGACCGAACCGGTCTTAGAACCGGTTTTGCCCAAACCGGCGGCATCACTAGAGGCGCCCTAGAAGACCGGGGGAAATCGTTGGTCAGTCGAAGACAACCCAGAACACTCGAGCCCTATCACAACAACAATCCTAAGAGTTTGAACGAGACATATAACTCACTTGGGGATGGCAATGGTTTGCGTCCTAGCTCGAGAGTATCAGCATCATCGACAACGGTTCGAGCTAACGGGCCGAGTGCCGGAATCACCTGTCGAGGGGCAACGAAACGACGGAGACTCTGGAAAATACCTCGAAGTTTCGAGGCGTTGCTGATCGGAGCCGGAGGGAGACTGGCCCTTTGGGATTGGGATCCGGCTCGGGTGGTCGTGGCAGCAGCCAAGTTGGCGGGGGAAGAGGTGGTGAAAAGCTTGAAGAGCATTTTGAAAGCTAAGAGTTGGTGGATGGAGAGGAGGAGGGCTACGAGTGTGAACAAGAGGCTGATGAGTGAAGGCTAGAAGGTCGGTGCGAAGGAGCGGTGCAAGAACGTCGAAAGTTGCGGGAAGAGGATGTTTAGAGGTGCTTTATTGTCATTGAAAACGGTTTGAAATCACCTTTGGACGTGCAACATAGTGAATGAGCCTCTGGAAAATACCTCGAAGCTTCGAGGGTTTGCTGATTGGAGCTGGAGGTGGGCTGGCCCGTTGAGGCTGGGATCTCGTACAGGTGGTCCCCGCCGCAGCCGACTCGGTCAGGGAACCGCCGGCAAAAATGATGAAGAACATAGCGAAAGTAACGAGGTGGTGGATCGAGAGGGAGAAGGGCTGCGAGTGTGAGCAAAAGGTTGACGAGTGAAGGCGAGAAGGTCGATGCGGGGGTAAGAGGTCGAATGGTGCAAGAACGTCGAAAGTTGCGAGAAGTGGATGCTCAGAGATGCCCTATTTATACCATTCGACCTGTCCTTTCCCGGGTACGTCGTGATGACGATCGGCAGGGTCTGGGAGGACGTTGTGATCTTATGGGGCTAATTGAATGGCTCGGGAAGCGCTGAGGTACGTCATCCCCCAACGATACCACAATAAACAACCATAGCGAACTTCAGCCTAGACCTAGCTGTCGGAATTTCCTCCCAGAATGTTGCAGGTTTTGGATTGGACGAGCGGGCGAGATATTTACCGCAGCCCTTGCTCACCGATTTCTTGATTACTAGTAACCCATTAGCCTGCAACCGTCTCGACGTACAGTATAACCCCAAGCTGGTAGCTCAAGCGTCCAGGAGTTCAAAGAACGATCGAGCGTTGAAGCGGGCTGTAGCATGTCGGACAGTCGAAGACGTGACGTCATAGTATGTTTCTGTCGGGAACAAGACGATCGACCTTCAAGTTCCCACCCTTAAAAGTGCCAGTTTCTTTGCTTTCATGGAGTTTTTCTCGTGTATATCTTTCTCCTTTCCTCAGTTGCTTATCTTTCCTTCCTTACGTACGCGGGTTTAGCAGTCCGTGTTTTTTGTTTGCCGTATTTAGAAGACTTCCGTCTCTCTTTTTGTTTATCCTCGTTGTTCGACGCGATTCGCTGAAGTACTTTCCTTGGAATGGGACAAAATACCTACCTTGTCTGCGTGAGTCATGTGACCATGCGTCTAGCTGCCGAAAGCGCGTCCAAGTCTGTCTCTTTCATACGGACCTCGTCTTTTTCGGGCAAGAGAAAATTCCATCATCCATCTGGGTCAGTCGCCGAGCCCTGAGCCGAATTCAGCATATGCGCACTGCTTGATGCAAATTACCCGGATTCTTCTATTTGCACGCGCTCAACGTCGGCCTGCTCGAGGCGCAACGAAACAACTCTTCAGACTTCGGAGCCTAAAGAAAGAAAGCGTACAACCAGGCCGACGTCCCGACCCTTGCTTTCCTCATGTACTTCAACTATAACTAGGAGACGTCACGCTGAGCGGATCACTTTCGCACGCGTGCTCAGAGGTAGTAAGCAAGGAAACCAAATAAATAATTGGGGGGAAAGTGTCCGATCATTCGCAAATAAATAAAAAGGGTCAATGAGAAAGTGAGACTCGAGAGGATACAAAAAAAAAGGCGCAAGAGACAGAGACAGTCAAAGAAACAAGTTCGGGAGAGGCGAGAAGAAACACAGGACAAAAACCAAGTCGATGAAAGAGATATCAAGGAGAAAACAAAATCGAGAGAGCAGGAAGAAAAGGTCCAAGAAGGTCGCAAACGAGAGAGAGAAGAAAAACAAACCAAAGAAGTTAGAACCAAGTCCGTTATGGGTATCATGAGCCAAGGATTGAACTTGACCAAGTCTATGGATAAAGCGGAAGAGGTTCCAAGTCAGGCATCAAGCATTTACTCAACCCAAGGAACACGAACCTACGTGGAGTGGCGGGAGCCCCAGGAGACGACATCGAGTCAAAACCGTCGTCATACCCTGAATCATCGCAGCAGGAAGTCCGTGAAGTCGTCCTCATCTGTACTCGACCCATAAGCAGATGTAACGCGCATCGCGTACATTCGACCACCTTGCCGACCACGCGGCATCCGGCGCGGTGCCGATGGACTAGGACTCGGGCTGTCACTCCCGCTATTCGCCCAACCCAACGATGGATCCGTTGACGCCCAACTGCGCTCCCCAAACCCCGAGTCCGAACAGGTTGATTCGCCTTCCGACACGTCGGAAGGTGCCTGCCATGCGGACCCTGCTGGCTGAGGATCTGATCCTGCTGGTATCCTTTCGAACTCATACCAGCTTGAAGACCAGGATCGTCCCGAGGCCCGACTGACCTCTCCGGACTCCTCAGAACAAGTTTCTTCACCTTCCGATACGTCGGAAGATTCCTGCCACGTCGAACCTCCTCGCTGAGGCTCCGATCCTGCTGTGATCCTTTCGAAGTCGAACCAGCTCGACGACCATGAGCGCCCCGAATCACGTCGAGTATCGGCGTTCGGGGGGTCGATGGAGCCTGAGAGAGATTCGGACTTGTACGAGACCCAGCTCGCTGCGATCGAAAGTGGTGGGCTGGGCTGGGTTGGGTCGATAGTTGGAACTGTCGGGGACGGGGTTGTCGAGAACGTGACGAAGTCGGGTATGTTGTTCCTTTGTCGGGCGTGGGTGGGGGCGCCCTAGAAGACCGGGGGGAAGCGTTGGTCAGTCGAAGACAACCCAGAACACTAGAGCCCTATCGCAACAGCAATCCTAGAAGTTTGAAAGAGACATATAACTCACTTGGGGATGGCAATCCTGTGCATCCTGGCTCGAGAGTATCAGCATCATCGAAAACGGTTCGAGGTAACAGGCTCAGTGCCGGAATCACCTGTCTAGGGGTAACAAAACGACGGAGCGTCTTGAAGATACCTCGAAGTGTCGAGGTTTTGCTGGTCGGAGCCGGAGGGGGACTGGCCCTTTGGGATTGGGATCCAGCCCGGGTGGTCGTGGCAGCAGCCAAGGTGGTGGGGGAAGAGGTGGTGAAAATCTTGAAAAGCATTTCGAAAGCTGAGAGGTGGTGGGTGGCGAGGGAAGAGGGCTAAGAGTGTAAGCTAGAGGTTGATGGGTGAAGGCGAGAAGGTCGGTGCGAAGGAGCGGTGCAAGAACGTTGAAAGTTGCAGGAAGAGGATGTTTAGAGGTGCTTTATTTATACCAGTCGACTTGTCCTTTCTCAGGCCAGTCGGGTCGACGATCGGTAGGGTCCTCCTTGCAATTGGGCCTGGACAGCCTCCTTCCTTAGGGACCAATTGAATACCTCGGGACGCGCTGGGAGCATGTCGTCCCTCAACGACACCGCAACGCGCAATCATCATAGTAAACTTCAGCCTAGACCTTGCCATCGAGCATTCCTCCCAGAATGCGAAGGGTTGGGCTCGATAAAGCGAGCGAGAATATTTACGGCAGCCCTTCCTTGTTCGCCGATTTCTCAATTACTAGAAACCCGATTACCCTGCATCCGTCTCGACGTACAGCGAAACCCCATGCTTGTAGATCGCGCTTCCACTAGTTCGAAGAACGATTAAGTGTTGCAGCGGGCTGTGGCATGTCGAAGACGTGACGTCAGAGTATGTTTCTGTCATGGACAAGGCGATCGACCGTCTCCCCCTCCCCCCCCCCCAAAAAAAAGTGTTTCACATTCCCCAAATCGGCTGAGCACGTTTCATAGCTAGGAGATCACTTTCTCCGACAGCATGCAGTATGTTGGAGTTGGTGTCGGATGAAATTTGAACGTTAAGTCGAGAGTTACACGTAACTAGCCTGTTAATATACGCATGCAGCATGTCAAGTATATTCTACCATTCCAAATGACGAGCCCCAGCGGACTTTAACCTGTATTCCAATATATGCCGACATCCACCCTTTCTGGTGGACGCCAGAGTTGGCACTTCCGAGTCTAACTGAACGGTTCGCTGGGGCCCTCCCGGAGGAATCCTCTGGTTTCCGTCAGGAAGCCGGTGGTAAACCCACTGGAATCCAAGGGTTGTCTGCCCACTTAGATTACACGCGCGGCCAGGGGTTTCAGTGTACGGCAGGACGCTCTGGACACCGCGTCCGGTGCTTGCTAGGTCGAGTTAAATGTCCGTGAAGGCACCATTGGGAGATGCTGTCGTGCTCATTTCGTCGTTGCAGTACATGGGCGTGGTTTGAACAGAGCCAGTATTTTCTCGCAAAATCTACATGCTCCACAGCTCCACTAGTACCGTCAGGGGACCTTTACGTGAATTTGAGCAAAGAATCGCAATTTCCCCTTTGCGCAGTAGCGAGCTGCAGTGCACGCAGAGCCAAAACCAATTGATAACTACAATGCGACCACGTTTACTAACTCTATGTGGAGTTACACCGCAATCGAGGCACTCTTAGAGCCTAGGCGCCGGGCTTTTGGCTATTGGTGTTTCGCAAGTCGATTTTATTCAAGATTCAGGTACTGCACGCTCTATATTTACGTGGACTGAGGTACCTGAAGCGTAAACACGGGCCTGGCCTGTTAGACACCGAGAACGTGAAACTCCGACACGTATAATGACCATGCTTTCAGCCTGGTCCCTAAGTTCATAAGCTCTTGGATAATCGTAAGACTACACTTGATTCTAATACTAGAGTGAGAGCGGGTAGGTATACAGTCCTAGACAAAGTTACAGAAGTCCCAAAGACCACCCGGGACGGGCGTTTGGTCGGCTAAGATGTCTGAGCGGACCGTACCAAAGGTTGTGACTCCTGATGACAGAGAGCGTAAACCATCCAAGTCCGCCCGAGGTGCTGTGGTAAAGCTCTTGGCCTCGTAGAGAGTAGCCGGGATCTCGGCATCGGAGTCGTGGTTGGGTATCGTGGGGAGCATGGGCTGGAAGAATTGCTGGCAATGCTCGAACTGGCCGAACTCCAATTTTTTCTCGGTGTAGGAGAACGAGAGATTATACTCGACGGTCAATTGTCCTTCCAACTCCTGAATAGCGTAATGGTGCAGTTGTGAGATTGAGCTCAAAGCACTGCTTGCCAACTCCGTTACCAGTATCCCGATTCCCCCGAGGATCAGTTCCTAGTACCCGAGAGTAAGAGAAGGGTACGGAGAGCTACTAGTAATTTGTTTACCTTGAACCCATCTGAGGTATATGTTTCTAGAACAATGGCCTATAGGAGCAAATGCGTTTATTCACACGCGACCACAGCGGCTTTCCATGCACTGACCTCACGAAAACTATGCACAGGGACGTGGATATCAACATCGGCACATTGCATCGCGTCTTCACCTAAAAGAGAGCCCGTGACCCATTGCACTCCGTAGCATCGACTCATTCATACCTCCAGGAGCATTGAAACATGCGATGCCATAACAGACTCCGTTGAGCTTGACCCAAATCCAAGGGCCAGACAGTTTGAGAAGGTCACCTCTTGTACGAAGTATGAACGTATAATTCAACTGAAAATGGCCGGGATGCGGTAAACGCCACATACCTAAGCTTAGCGGACGACCTTATTCTTCATGGCAAGATCGTCAGCAGCCGGCCACAATCAGTACGTCTCGTACCCCAATCTCACCGAACGCGGACATAACCGATGACTTTCCTCCAATACGAAGGAGTTATGCCATCCATACTCAGGAACACCCGTCCGACAACCATGCTCATTGTTGGACGCTCAGCTGGAGAGAAGGACCAACATTTCGAAACCGAGGACATTAGCGCCAGCAAACGTCCTGGACTACGCAGTCGGTGGCTCTGCGCAGCCTCCGCGAGCATTCTGATGTCCCCGGGTGCCTGTCCGAGCATGAGGGCTATAATGATATATCGTTCGCTTGGAGTCTCTGAGTAGGGAGCACGATTTGTGAGAATCTAGAGGGCGAGCACCGAATTAGTCGAAGGTCGGAGTATCGTAAAGGCAAGAAAATGAGATGACCTCGCACGCGGTACATGCCCAAGCCCAAACATCACTGGCTAGGGTATGCCTTCCATTGGTCTCGAGCAGAAGCTCCGGGCTCATGTATCGGGTCGAGCCCTTAATGGACCGCGATGTGGTCAGACCAGATGACACACCCGATGCATGAACAAGCGAGGCCAAACCGAAATCGGTAAGGGTGGCTCCGTGACTGTCCGACACCAGTACATTGGCCTGTGTGTTTGGTTAGTTTGGTATTTGTACGGCTGGCACTCGGAGGCTGACCGGTTTCAAGTCTCCGTGACATATTGGAGGATGATGATTATGCAAGAATTCAACTCCGGCCGCGACGTCGTGCACCTGGTGATCAAATATACAGCCTCGAACGTCCGTCAAGGCAACGTCTACTTACAAGGGCTAACCGCTTATCCCACCCAGGTTTGGTTCGAGAGATATACTGCGTCACGTTACCATTGGCCATGAAAGGGGAAACTAGCTGCGCAATCTGACAGTTATCCCTCAAGCAGAATCCAATCAGGGGATTGACATTCGAATGTCTTATGGAGGCCCAAATCCCAAGTTCCCTCGCAAAACGCTATGCAAATGGCAAAGAATTAGATATGCCGGGAAGGTTTACACGAGACTGACCGTGATGAAGCGCCGGCGATCGCCCATTGTTCCCACTGCCCATACACACTTGACCGCGACGTCCTCTTCCGCTCGTTCAGAATTGCGTAGCTTTGCCAAAAGAACCTCTCCATATCCACCTGCTCCGATTTGAGAGTTATCTTTTACTACTAGATCATCGGGTTGGAGTGAAAGGTGCGAGAGTTTGTCCAGGATCGATTGCTGCACATGATGGACAACCCAAGATTGTTTAACCAGCCGCCTCCGGAAGCAGAATTCAAACCCCTGTACGAACCGGACTTAGTGATGCGTTACTCATACTCTATAACAACGGTTGCCCAGCAAGTGGTCTGTAGTAGGAAGGTGGAAGGTGGAGTCAGGCTTGACTGTGTGCAAGGGGAACGCCGCACGATCCAAATCTCGGCACCGCCGTATTGGCGCTCCTATAGCGAGACAAGAACTTCCGATCAAGTTATCCCTGAATCACAACACTCTCTAGAGCCTAACGAATTCCATCCTGGCCATATCTCAACGCAATTATAGGTCGCTGGCAGACCTTAACGACTGATTATTCGTAGGGTATGTACCTAAAGCACACTACCGAATAGATTTTCCCGTATTTGAGCAAGCACTGACGCATCGCTCCTTCTTCAACAAGAGGAGGGTTTGTCAGGGCGTCGCGCTGTCCCGGTCCCCCTCCCAATCTCTCGCATTCTCCTGAATGGCACCTCTCACATTCGTTTGCGTACTTTCTCTTCCACTACTGGAGCAAACACATGCTAAAAGTATTACGACAATGGGCGGTAGAAGTCTTGAAAGCCACCCGGTAAGAACATCTGCCATGGATCGACCCAGGGACCGCGAGCTTCTGAGTAAATTCCAGCTTGTACTCCATACTTATCTGCCCCTCCAGCCTTTGCAAAGCGTAGCGGTGCAACTGAACGATTGAGCCCGAGTTTCTGATCGCTAAATCTCTCACACCTATTCCGACTGTCCCTGATATCCGCTTTTGATGTACATCAGCAAGAGTGGACCTTAAGGAAGTGAGAATGAAATCCTTGCCTTGGTGCCATCTAGGAGGCATGTAGCTTCTAGAACAATGACCTAAGGTAGAGGCGGCTTAGCTACGAGTGAGTCCGGCTGATTCGTGGTCGCTGACCTCACGAAAGTTTTGCACGTCGACCTCAACGTCAAGGAATGTCGATGTGCTATCATCTGAAAGAGAATCTGTGAGCCAGCGCAGCCAGCAATTGCGACTTTATACATGCGCGTGGCAGCATCGAAGCTCGCAATGCCGTTGCATAGTCTATTGTCAAAGATTATGACCCGGACGCAAGGACCAACCATGGCAGAATAGTAGCTTGCACAAGGTATAAATGTGTAAGTTGATCGACAAAAGGTGAAGTATCGTCAGATTAACGAACCTGGAGTCGACGAGTGCTCTTGATCTGGAAAGAAAAAGGTGCGATCAGGATAATCATCAGGTCTTCCGATTTCAACTTGAATCGCACCGGGCACGAACAGAACCGATACGACTCGCTCCACGACAAGATGAATTCCGATCTCATGCCGGGAATATCTGCTCAACAATTTACCTCATTATTGGACGCTCAACTGGAGTGAAGGACCAACAGGTAGAAACCGAGGAAAGCAGGGACCGTGAACCTGCCAAGGAGCGCAAGCCGCTATCTCCACCTTCCACGAGCATTCTAACGCGCCCCGGCGCCTCTCCACGAAGAATGGCCAGCATAATCTGGGGTTCTCCTTTGGCCTCGGAGTATGGTACACAATCTGTGATAATCTAAAGCATGAGCAGCTGGGTTAATAGAAAGTTGGCGCACTGTCAAGGCAAAAGATTGGACAACCTCGAAAGCGGTGCATGCCCAAGCCCACACATCGCTAGCCAAAGTATGTTTGCAGTCGGTCTCGAGGATAAGCTCTGGGCTCATATATCGGGAGGAGCCCTTTATGGACTGGGATGTGGTCAGACCGTATGCCGCGCCTGGCTTGACGAGTGACGCCAAGCCAAAATCGCATAGGATGGCCTCATAGCTGTCCGAAACCAGCACATTGGCCTATGAGATTGGTTAGTGTGATGTTTAACCAACACTTCGATCACTGCTCACCGGTTTTAGATCTCCGTGACATATTGGAGGTGAATGATTGTGCAAGAATCAAGACCCGCTGCGATGTCGCAAACCTTATTGCGAGGTCAAAGTCTGAGGTTTCGTGGGGACACAGCTAACTTACAAAGCCCATACGCTTCTCCTGCTGAGGTTTTGTACGCGAGATGTCGCCACATTGCCGTTCGCCAGAAAAGGGGAAACGAGTTGCGCATTCTCGTAGTTATCACTCAGATAGAAGGCGACTAGGGGAAGGATATTCAAATGTCTTATGGAGGCCCAACTTTTGAGCTCCCTCGCAAACCGCTAAGCCACGCAGCAAGGAATCAGATATGGGTAGAAAGGGATGAGCGCGCGTGAAAGGACTTGCCGTAGCAAATCGCCTGCGATCGCCCATCGTTCCCACTGCCCATACACGCTTGATGGCGACATCCACATCTTTTTCGTTTGGCTTGCGCAGTTTGCTAGCAGAGCCTCTCCGTATCCACCGGCTCCAATTTGGGATTTATTTTCGATGACCAATTCATGACGCCGGAGCGAAAGATATGTGAGTTCCTCCGGATTCAATATCATTCATCTAACTCGGTCTTGGGAAAAGGAAACCACATATATACCACACTAGTGTAAGGGGTTGCGTCACCCATAGCCCTGCGGCGACTGATGCACTGATGCGCGGTTCGGTGGCAGGGTGGTGGAATGAAGGGTGAGGGGTGAGGGAAGGGTGACTTCTGTAAACAAAACACGGGGATCGACGCGGGACCCAGTCCTCGCTGGAATCTTTTACGCCGCCCTCAGCCCGACGCGTCGCTCATCCTCGATCAACATACCTCTTACATTATTTTATTTGGCACCAATAGCCAGTCTTCAAATTTCGCCTTTCAACTTTTCATTTACCCCATGATCGGGACGACGTCGTCAATCTGAAAGTCGCTCATTTGCCCTCTCAAGAGTCCATCCACAAACAAAATCAAAACTTTGTGGCCTACCCATCCGCGTTCCCAACATGAACTCAACTAATCAAGCAACTTCATCAACCACACCTCTGTCAAGGAAGTTTCGCGCACTAGTCTGGCAGTACTTGGATTGCGACTTGCCGCGCACAGCTCTCTTCTACGCGGAACGCTACTTTTACTCGTTCCCCGATCCACAATTGCCAAGCCATGACGCTCGTCATTTACTCGCGACGAGTCTTTTACGGTGCAATCAAGTTCATTCCGCCCAGCATCTGGTCAAGGATTTCAACTGCCTCGCGTGTACGGAGATATTTGCCGAATGCTGCACCAAGTTGGGAAGGTTTAGGCAAGGCCAAGACGCGTTGAGCAAATGCGTGGGCAAAGGAAGAAACGATACACGTGAGTTCGCCCCCGCTTTGTTTGTAGCTTGTTGAAGTGTTCCTGAAGCTAACTTGGTCTTGCGTTGTAGTGCCCAATGAACCAAGGTCTTCACCTGACGAGAGCGTCCTGTTGTGTAGAGCTGGGACACTCGCAATGAAGGGAAATCTCCACGATCAGGCCGCGCAGTATTTCCAGCAGGCCCTAGCTCTCAATCCGTTCTTGTGGGAGGCGGTCGACGGTTTATGCAGGCTAGGTGAGTGAGAGTTCTGGTGGTGGATGGAAGTGTCGCTGAATTCAGATGGGACGGCATTTCGCTAGGTAAATGCCCTGAAATCGATCTCCTCATTCTACCTCAATCAGCCGTCACGCAACTTTTCCCTCCACCACCACCGCCTCCCGGACATATTCGATTTGACACGAAGACTGCGCAAGTCCCCAGCTTCGCGCCTCCACCCCAAACCTCCGGCGGAGGGTTCTTTACCCCAGTCTCTAACCACGGAAACAATGGGAAAGGTCCTCAGTTCCACCCATTATACACCTCTGCGTCGAATGGACCGCTCCAGCCATTTCGCCTGGATGCTGCGTTAGCGAACGGCCGGGATTCGATGTGAGTAACACCTCACCTCTCTGATCAAATCAAGAATGCCGGACACAATGTTAACTTTATTCGTGCATTTCTGACTCTTTTGGGGTGGTGTTAAAGAGCGACTGTGGATTCGTCGTTTCACGGAGATACCACATTTGCCACGAATGGATTGGATGGGAACCACGCGAACCCGACGTTCCTACCTCCTAAACCAGAGGAAGGGCGCACCTCACATAAAAGGACGAGGGCCCAGATGGCGTCGGGAAGCACCGTGCCAAAAGTGGAAAAGAAGGTACGGAGGGCCGCAAGTCATGTCGAACCGTCCTGCAATAACTGCTGTGCTGACCTTCTCGAACGTTCTCGTTGTGTAGCCTTCTAGGGGCGAAGGGGCTCTCGCTGTCTTTCGGAGAAGTACTCGGTTACTTGGAGGAACTAATAAAAATTCGGTGAAGGTGAGGAGTGGTCGAACTGCGAGGAAGTGGTGGAGGCTTATGACTCATGACGTATGTCTCCAAACATGGTGGTCACGCCACAGGCGCCGCCTCGGGACAAGAGACGAACACGAACGAGATCACGGTCCCAAGATCCAGATGACATGGATGAAGACATGCAACCCATCGAAAGCACGTCATCGACGTCTTCACCAAGGGAGTTCTCACCTGGTCCGTCAGCGGGCGCAGCATTGTCACAGCAGCCACTTCCGTCACCACATGATGAACTCCAGCAGGCAGCAAATGTCATCCTAGAGTTGACGCGGAAGTTCGCGAAGATCGTACGGGCGCTAGCGATGTTCGAGCCTCAGGCGGCGTTAGATTCGATCATGCAACTTCCCCCTGAACAAACTAAGGCGCCCTGGGTTTACGCGTTGATGGGTCGCGCACGTTTTGAGATGGCAGACTACTTAATCGTAAGTCACCGGCGGAGAGGAACGAGTGTGGTTGTTCTGATTCATTTTGTTATCATTGGAAATGAAAATCCCCTCGGGCGCAGGCTTCCAGAGCGTTCGAACAAGCTCGGGCCCTCGATCCTTATCGGATGTGGGATATGGATGTCTTCTCCACAGTTCTGTGGCATTTGCAACGAGATGTACAGTTGTCGTTCCTGGCTCAAGAGCTTACTTCGATCGACGAGCATTCGCCTCAAGCTTGGATAGCAACGGGGAATTGCTTCTCACTACAGAAAGACCATTCTCAAGCGCTCACATGCTTTAAGCGGGCCACGCAATTGGATCCACGATCTGCGGTCGGGTACGCACTCAGCGGACATGAGGCTTTGGCGTTGGACGATCACGAAAGCGCGATGCAATTCTTCCGCGCAGCGTTGAGGACGGATTCAAGACACTATCCAGCTTGGTGAGTCAATTTGACGTCTGAGAAGTTGTACTATCAGTATTCTGAATGACTGGTCTTTTAATTTCCCCGATGCCCTCCTGATTGGCAATGTGTCCTTGTTGCGGCTTTTTCTCTGTTGGTGTGGAACCGCCTCCAGGTATGGCCTGGGTACCGTGTACCTAAAACAGAACAAACTGCGAAAGGCGGAGTATCATTTCAGGAAGGCAATTGAGATAAGTCCGTCAAACGCCGTGCTCATTCATTGTGAAGGCACTGTAAGTCCCTTTTACGCCTCTCCCTATCTTTCACCTCCTCTTTCCTGAGTTGGCGCAAGTGACCTTCCTCCGAAGCACCGGCCCCTCAACTGAGGTACGGAGCCGGGGCGACGGAGGCATGTCGTTCTGACTCGTGTTGTGTTGGGACGGATTCTTGAATTTTGGGTTTTGATTTCCGCGCGACGTGGATACTGAAAAAAAAAATGATTCTATTCTATTAGGCCCTCGAAAAACGTGGCGAGCTTGAACAGGCGCTTGAGCGATACAATAGGTCGTTGGCATTGTCACCGCTTAGCCCTCTTGTGAAATTCAAGCGCGTCAAGGTGTTGATTCAGCTGAAGCAATATGAGGTGAGGAGATGGAGGGATGGGCACCAGGTCGCGTGACGATGGCGCGTGCTGACGAATCATTCCTCCCTTTTTCAGAATGCTTTGAAAGACCTGCTCGAGCTGAGAGATCTGGCTCCGGAGGAGGCCAATGTGCCGTTTGTATTGGGCAAGCTGTACAGAGAGATGGGGCGGAATGTAGAAGCGACGAGATGCTTCACGATAGCTCGGGATCTGGACCCGAAACTGAGTGCCATCATCGGACATCTGCTAGATGAATGAATAAAATGACGCTCTCTTCCTCTGGCGATTATTCTATGAACAATTGCGGCAATTCATGCGAGTTGGCGCGAGTGTGGGTGAATCGACTGGCGTTTCGGTTGCGCGATAACGAGGGAGAGACTGGGCCCGCTGTTCAGGGAGCTGTGGGTCTGTAGTGTGGGATGTGGTGTGACATATCGTAACGGCAAAGAGTCATGGTTACAGGTGGTCACGGCCTGTCACGGTTTCCTGGCAATAAAGCACCGTCGGTATTCCAACTTTTGACCATCCCATCTTCTCCCCTCACCTCCTCCAGCCATGCCTCAGTAAACCACGCGCCCCGTTGCCCCCTCCTCGCGTCAGTTACCATTGCCCTACTCCACAGAGTACAATAAGTCACAATCCCAGAAAAACCATGACTGGAAGATCGCACCGACCACAATTTCAAGAGCCATACAGCAAGAAGCACCAACCAATACACCCCTTCTAACCGACCCACCTTGCTCTCCCCATCCTCCCCGTACCATCATCTCCTTGACTCTTACCGCCTCGACAGCCTCTTCAAAAGACACTAGCCATCCTCCTCAAACTAGCCGAAATTCCCTCACAGCACCTGTCACCCCCAGCAGCATTTCAACAATGTCGAACTTCAGCACACCCTCAATAAATCACCTGGCGCTCGGCGAGCTCTCTCGTCGCAAGCTGCACATGGTGTCGATGCGCCCAAGCGACACCTTGCGGCGCGCCGTCCTCATTCACAACATAGTGCGCTCAACCGCCTCTCTGCCACCCTCGCCCACTACTCCCACCCTCATCACCCCCCAGTCTGAATCCCAATCCGAGTCTGCTTACGACCACTACTATCCTCCTGCGCCGGCATATGTCTCTGACAGCCACTTTACCGAGGACTCCACGGCGGAGGCGCAAGTTGAGATGAACTTCAGGGAGGCGGCCGCAGCCACAACAGCGGACGCCGGCTCCGACAGCGACATGTTCGTTTTCCCGTCAGCCGCCATGGATTCGTCCGCCGCCCAGGAGCAAATCTGGCTCGATTCGCTGCTGGACGATTTGGAGGACGACGGTGTCCATGTGTCTGTGGTGGAGGCTGACGACCATGACGGGTCGGAAGGAGAAGTGGAGGATGCTTACCCCCTCTTTGCCACTGCCGCCTCTGCATGCACCTCGGCGCCTCCACCTTCCTCGCCTCACGTCTCCCCCTCTCTGAGACCGGTCCTCCCTTACCGCCATCAGCAGACAGCTTACGCAGACCCATCGTCACCGCCCAGGTCTCCTCCCGAGCTCGATGCGCATTCATTCTCAGACGACGATGACGACGAGGACTACTTAGATTCGGATGGAGAGGACGAAGCCATCACCCCCTCTTCGTCCACTGAGCTCCGTTCTTCAGACAGTTACTTCTTCAGCCCGCTGCCTTTCCACTGTCACGTTCAACCCATAAACTAAGTCTTCGTCCCCGCCACTAGTATCCCCTCCGCTCACATGCATCCATCGCATGATCTTTTTCTTGCCCCGTTTTTCCTCTCTCGTCGTGCCACTGGTTTGTCTGGCGTGTCTCATGTTTTCGTTCTTGTGCGTTTTTTTTTTTGAGGTCAACTTATTACGCTTGCATTCTCCATTTGATTTTGATCTTTTGTGGCCTAGTCTCTGGGTGTGCCAGCTGCTGTCTCTTTCTGTACATTTTCCCACTTTTCCTAAAAGACCTCCTCACCTCGCCCTCATGTGCCATAGTACGTTATCTTTTTTTTTTCTTGCTCCGTCTGCTGTTTCCCTTTCCCGTATTTTCCTTATCGTCTCTTTTCATGTGTCTCTCAAGGTCTCGCCCACTCCACCTCCCCTTCCCCTCCCCCAATTCACCATCATTTCGAGGCGTCCAACCGCCCCGTCCCCCCCACCGTCCACTGATTGGACCTCTGTCCTCTGTGTCTTGGCTTAGTTACTTGCATGTACGTACGTACATAAACCACCCTCCAACACGGGCTGCTTTGTTTTCCTCGTCGTCTGTGTGTGTCGTCTGACCACCTGAGCGGTCCCCGGTAGAAATTCGCGGAGATCGCTCAGGTCGAGAACTTCCTTGTGCATGTCTGTTTCCGCGTTAGAAGTGACTCAGGGAAAATTACGTTCACTCAGTGCGTGGGATTGCTAAAAGGTTTTACGCAAAGGGAAGGTCTGAGACGAATGGATGGTACACAATAAGGGTGAGCGGTAATTGCTAAATTGCTTATCAGGCCGCTTAACAGAGGTCTCGACGCTGCTATTTGCATGACAAAGAGCACATTTTTTTAGCGGGATCACGTTCGTTTGGGTAGTTGGCGCCTGTCAGTGCGCGTTAGGAGGCAAGCGCAGCTCGATGAAAGCCGAGCTCGGACGATATAGCAAGAACGAATCATTTTCTGCGGGGAGATAAGAACAGCGGTCTGGAATATGAGGGAGATAACAACCCCAGCGAGAGGGCTAGGGCTGAGCGGGAAGAGGTGGGAGCGACCAGAGCGGTCCCCGAATTAACAGGCTTTGGTTGGAAGGGGCTTCCCCTTACCCCCTTTGTCTACAAATTCCCCTCCCGGCTCCCAGCGCATAGCGAAAAATCCAATATAAATTCTTCTAGAAATAAGGTTAACGGGAGGACACAGTCTTTGAATATTCCGGTTGCGTTCTTGGGTTCGTTCGCGAACCCGGCCTGTACCTTTTCTTCCCAGACCTGACTCTGATACCCAAGGAATCTCCGGGGGGCAGGGGGGAGGTGTCATGGTGGGGAATGGAATTCTACCAGTCGCGGCCGACGAGATACGATGACCCCCCAAGTATTCTTGGATTGACGCTGCTGGTTTGACCAATCCGTTCAGGTGCTAAGGCATGTGTGCGCGCGAGTCAAGGCCTAAACCAAATCAGGGGTGTAACTCGGAGTGGCGGAAAGCCGGGTTTCGGCTATGGTCGGTCGTACGACTTGTTGTGGCGGGGACCTGTGACGGCAGTCGAAAATTCGGGGGTCGTTTGGACAACGAGAACGGACGCCTTTGATGAGATAAGACAGATCATGAGGGTGGCCGTCGAGGGGCTCGTGACGCCTCAAGTTCGCCGCTTGTGTTGGTGCTGAGTGCACAACAACCACCCCATGGCCAACAGTGGATCCGAGACGTAGGAGTGCTAAGCAATGCAAAACCCCCTCCTCCGCAAACGAGCGCGGGTGGGAGAAAGAGAGAGAACCTCCACAAAGCGAAGCAGAGCTCCTTTCGCAGCTCCGTCTTCATCGTGCAATCGGAACTCGTCGACGAAAGAGGGTCGTAGTCAACCCAGCTGAGAGGAAGGGAAAGGAAAGGAAATGACTCTGATAAGCAGTCCAATGAAATACAAGAGGCGAACACGAGGACCGGATTCCTTCCCAAGTCAAAGACGATAGTGGGGCTCGTGGTCTCGGTCGGCGGGGAGGCATCTCGGAGCGTGACAATTCCGCATTTGGCAACTCTCGCTAATTGGCTGGACGTTCTTCCGAACGGGAACGTCGGCGGCACGCGAGCCCAAGAGATCGCAACGCATTCGAATTCCCCACTCTGGAATTCGCAATAGAGCGACAGAAATGTTGCGCTCGTCGTCGTCGAATGTTCGATGTTTGGCGTGTTGATGATGCCATCATAGAAACAAAAGGGGCAGCCACGGGTAGGGACGTAAACGACCCCACGCCCCCAAGGCCAACGGCGTATGAGGATATGACGAAAGGTGACTTGGCGAAGTGTAAGCCGCAAATATGTCCTTTGGTGGGCAAAGTGGTGTGGAGGCAACGAGGTCTTGCGTAGTACGTCAGGCCACTTCGCCGAATTCCAAAACGGGTATATCGGAGCTGCGTCATAAGGCGCGTCACGATGACTTTGGTCCCGGTTCGAGGAGAAGAATTCGACACCTTCGCGAGATGCGGAACAACGCCCTCGTATCATGAAATCCCGGGTAGGGCCTTGGGGATCATGGGGCAGGGCGAATTGTCACCCAGACGGATAGCCGCGTGTGCATATCCGAGGGGATTCCGTTGGGCGCTCCGAACCAAAGGATCATCCCAGACCTGCGCAGTCTAATTGATCACCCGGACTGTTCTACGCAGACAAGTTGTTTCTGTGGGAGCTTGAGCTTAAAATTGTAAATGGAGATTAGAGATGGAAAGACTACACATACGCGCGTTGGACCCGTTCGAAAACACGAGGGCAAAAAAAGCGGCTTCGATATGAATCCTTATCATCCTTTTCCGCTATTCCATAATGAACGATGAGCGTTTGAGGCAATTCAGCTTCTGTGGTGTGGAGTATGGCCTGTAGTCTGTTCGAGAAGACGTAGAAGGTGGTGGTGATCGGGTTGAACCATAGGAGCTGAGGCAGCTGAAAGTCGATGGGATGTATGTGGTGAAGGGTTCCTTCTTGAGAGTCATTGATGAACGTTGTTGCCTTGAAGGGAAGTGGTGCCCACGTTGAGATGTTGATCGGTCTTGCGCTATCAATCTTCATGATAGTCGTCTTCATGTGATTTTGCGTTTAGAGTCAGGATACTTCATGATATCAGAGAGGTAAAGCGAGTTTAGCAGAGTATCGTTGCCGCCTTGTAGACTTCAAGGCAGCTGGTCAGGTTAAATTTCCTCCTGGACTGGACTGCGGCAAGCTTGATGACCGTGAACAAGAGTAAGCAGATGTGTGTGGTGGGAGAAAGTCGAGTCAGCCTTCACTGTAAGTTTGTTGAGAAGAATTTTCCGAGAATGGGCAAAGAACTGTACAGTTCGGCTTTATCGGCGCTTATGTCATCCTCATGACCGTCCCGGATCTCCATCAACTGTCAAGCGGGCACCTACAAACACCAACCTCAAATATGACTTCCAAATTTCCAGGTGCGAGAGGAAATTATGTAAATTGGAATGTGCTTAGTACTTAATCGTTACCTGTTGGCGTCCCCCTAGCGCTACTGCACGCCCAGAAGACCTTCGACAAGTTGGTCCGCTTGTTGCCAGACGCCGAAAAGCAACGGGTGCGTACTTAATGCCACAATCGGCAACTAACGCTTGCGCTTAATGATGAGTGTATTTGGCCAATAGCCCCATGTGGTCCACCTTGTATCCGAACAAGTCAGTTATCGAAACGATACCGACCGCGAACTTTCCTTCCGGCAAGAAAGCAACTACTTCTACTTGACAGGATGCAATATTCCTGGATCTTCGATGCTCGCTGTCGACTATGGTTCTGGCATCCAACTGCACCTTTTCATCCCCCGGGAAGATCCGCTGGAAACCATGTGGTCCCCTCCACCGCCGACTTTACAGGCCGCCACAGAAACGCTTGATGCCCATTCCATCAAATATACGGACGATTTTCTCAGCACACTCACGACTATCGTGGCACAATGCCCTGACGCCTTGATCCACACCCTTCCAACCTCTCCCCTCTTCCCATCGTTGGCGAAGAATTTCTCGGCCAACTTTGGAGGTTCAACGACCTCGGCGTATCTACTACCAGCACTGCATCTCGCTCGACTCATCAAGACCCCTTACGAGATCGAGCTCATCCGCAAGGCCAACGCGATCAGCTCGAGGGCTCACGAAGTCATTATGCGGGTGCTGGGAAAAGACGCAAAGGGCCTTATTCTAGGTCAAGAAGAGGGCGTAGTTATGCCAGACCAATGGAGGATCGAGAAAGAAGCTGAAGCGGAGGCTATCTTTGTGGCTAGCTGTCGGAGAGAAGGGTACGCCACTGCACCGACTGCGGAGTAGAAAGCCGTCTAACGAGTTCCCCTTCGACGGCACGCCTTCCTCGCTTGCAATAGATCAAACCATCAAGCATACTTGCCGATATGTGCATCCGCACAACGTGCCTCCACGCTTCACTATTGCTGCAATGACAGGGAATTCGCATGGGGTCCGTTTGTCCCACAACATGACCACAACGACGAACTACCTCACACCAACGGCACCAACGGAGTCAATGGAGTGAGCAAAAAGACCTTCATTCCTCAGGTCCTACTCCTCGATGCCGGTTGCGAGTGGAATAACTATGCGAGTGATAGTACGTGACCAGCGAAGGCTCACTCTAGCTCGTCCATCCCTCGGGCACTGGATTGACGATCTTGGGACACGTTTACAGTCACACGCACCACGCCCATCGGGAATGGTGGCAAATTTACAAAGGAAGCCAGGGAGATATACTCGCTCGTGCTGAAAATGCAGAATGTCCGCCTCTATCTCGCCTTTCCGGAAAGGGGGGAAGTTGACTATTGAGATATCTTCACGTAGGACTCGATAGATGCGCTGAAGCCACGCATTCATTGGGATACAATCCATCTGGGCTGCCACAAGATGCTTGTCAAGCGGTTCCTCGAGCTTGGAATTTTCAAGGGAAACGAGGATGAAGTCCTTCGAAGTGGGGTCAGCGCCGCATTCTTCCCTCATGGACTTGGTATGTCTGGTCTCACTTGCATCATACAAGTACTGCCGTATTCACGGATCATCGTAGGCCACTCCCTCGGATTGGACGTTCACGACGTACCAAGTGCATCGAAGCCGGACGAAAAGTTCAACATGACCATTCCCGAGGAGAGCCGACAGAACCCAGAGTTCTACCGTTACCTTCGACTTCGACTGCCCCTCGAGGCTGGTATGGTTTTGGTGCGTGAATAAAAATGATATTAGACACGTCTAGAAGTCGCTCACCTTCCCCTTTCCCGATACAGACCGTCGAGCCAGGCGTGTACTTCTCGCCACACCTCCTGGCACCCGTAAGGTCCTCGCCATACATCAACCAGGAGGTCCTTGCCAAGTACGAAAGCGTAGGCGGCGTGAGGATTGAGGACGTGCTTTTGATCACGGCGAACGGTTCGGAGAATCTGACGACGGTCGGGAAGGACGTCGACTGGATCGAGAAAGTCTGCTCGGGCAGGGCGTAGGGGTTCCCCGTGAAGGGCTGAAAATTGAAGTTGATGTGCTCCTCGTGTATCTCTTGATAATATTGTATACCCTGCAATGGATGGTGACCCGTAAGCCAGCTTGGGTCAAGGTGTTTGTTTGCCCGATCATTGCAGGGGTGTGCTCCCGCGCCTCTCAGAGACTCCAACTTTTGTCCCAACTATAACCTCCGGAACACACTCACTCCAGGCCTAGGTCGACCATTATTTTGTCATCGTTTTCTTGAAGTAACTAGCATATCACCAACGCGGCCCGGGCTCTCCAACTTCGTCAAATGGCTTTCCTTCGAGCTCTTAAAGAATTTGCATGCCTCCCGGACCCCAAGACTATCCCTCCATCCAACCTACTCAAGTACACCGACACAACAATAACACTCTTTGACAAGTTCCCCAAGGCTTCATTTCACTTTCTTATACTCCCACGAGTTAGGCCCGAAGCTGGGCTCACCACATCCGTCCTACACGATTTGAAGTCTCTGCTCGCGTGGAAGGAAAAAGAAAAGGCTTTGGAATTATTAAAGGAGCTAGAAAAAGAGAGTAAAGAAGTGCAGAAGATGGTCCGAGATGAGATGCAGAAGCGGCATGGAGACGGCTGCGAATGGAAGGTGTTCACCGGGTTTCACGCTGTTCCGTCGATGCAGTGCGTATGCTGTCCATCACGACCCCCCTAAGCGAATGCAGAGACATTACTGACGATGTTTTACTTTGTAGTCATGTACATCTGCATGTAATTTCGTCCGACTACGTCTCTCCATCACTGAAGACGAAAAAACATTGGAATTCCTTCAACCCAAAACTGGGATTCTTCCTTGAGCTCAAGGACGTCCTAGAATGGTTTCAGCTGCCGGAGGACGCGTTTAAAAAGGCGAGCCGAGGTCTTTCGTTCGTCCTGGCCCTGTTAACTCACAAAGGACCCGCCTCCAGCGCGCCAGCCTTCCGGATGCACAATACGAACCTCTCTTGAAATCCGACATGAAGTGCTGGCGATGCGACACTGAACTCAAGACCGTGCCAAAACTCAAAGAGCACCTTCAATCACATTTTGACAGGGACATTGCACAGATGAAAAAGAAACGAAAACACGAAATCGACTTGACAGGGGATGATGAGGACGAAGTGGGGACGTCTGATCGGCCACCAGCAGCCAAGATCAGAAAGCGGCCAGAGGACGACTCGGAATAAGATGAAATATATATATACAGATCACCTCCTGCCATTTTTACGCTTCCCTGCTTTCCGAACGTCTTTCTCGAAACGGCCTTTCTTCTTCCGCCTTGAGTCTTCCCCGTCGTCACCAAAGTCCAGATCATCCTGCTTCCGTATATGCCCACGACTCCGCTCCACCAAAGATCCCTTCTTGCCCTTCATCCGCAGACTCTCGTACCCATCTCCTGATTTCGACTTCGCACCCCGATCTATGCTTCGCAAGACGTCGGCAAACTCGCCCTCGAAGTCGCCAGCGCGACCAAAACGACCGGTGTTTCCAGACCCTCCAAGCGCAGCGTCATGTTCGTCTCGTAACCGTCGTCGAGCGTCAGACTTCTTCATCACCAAACGCGTCATATGCTCTTCCTCGAATCTCGTCATGTCGTGAAGCTGCTTCTGGCGATTCGATACAGCGGTGATGTCATTTCCGAGACCGGAACTGCTTTCCATGTAAGGATTGGAAGGGTTATAGTTGGCCAAAGAGGCGAGGGCTGCCGGTAGTGGTCCCTCGCGACGTCGTTTCGATGACTTTCCAGCGTCTTCATCGAAGTGAACGGGAGCGATCCTCGGCGGGCGATATATCTCGTCGCGTGTTGAATCATCACGGCCGAGCCTTTTCCCTTCATCATCCTCTTGATGCGACGTTCTGGTCGTGTCGACCAAGTTGTTCGGGTTCGGCCTGAACGCGAGAGGATCTGTGCGGGCGACCATCATACAATCAGCCATGGCGCATTTTGACACCCGAGTAAGGGACCGCAACCTACCGGACATAGCGTCAAGACCAGCGCCATTCGGAGGGGCATCTTTCCCCATGCGCACAAGCTTGTCGATTTGGTATTTCATCTTCACTCCAAGATTCTTGGCCTTCTCCAAGATAGCCCGACCCTCGACGAGTGAATCTACGAGGTCTCCCGCATCAGAACCACGGGCTTGACGAGATGAGGAGGCAAAAGATTCTGATGGGGGAGTGCGATCCAGGAGAGAATGGCCGAGAACGCGATGAGAGGAGAGGAGGGTAAGCGACTGAAGGTATGACATGAGAGTGTTGTTCTTCATGGACAAAAGCGAGATGCCCTCTTTGACGTTGGAAGCGTTTGGGTCTTCGCGATGTCTGTGGAAGCACTCTGAGGATCCAGAATGACTACGATGCAATATGTTCACATACTTGTCCAAAAGTGTTCTAAGTACAGCGTGTGCAGAGAGGATACTAGCGGTCATGGTGTTCACGACCTGTACGAACTCATCTTGAGGAGTGGGGTCGGGTGACGCCGATTCCATTCTAGAGTCACAATAAGGGCCTACGTTCACCACTATTTCCGGTACTTGATACCTAGAAGTCTCTCTACAAGGCGAGAGGGACGTAAAGATGAGGGGATGTCAGAAATGATTATCCCGTAACGGGCGAAACGTGAATGTTGTCAGTCCACGGGTTTCTAAGCCGCCAGCGTCCGTAGACTGCTGTAGTTGCATAAAATCAAGGATTGATCATAGCCCAGTGCAGCTTCATCCTTGGTGGATCAAGTAGATACTTGTCACTTACAGGGAAACGGTGTTGAGCAGTGTGGGGAGAGGAAGATGAAGAAATTTACCAGCCTGAAATTCAAATTCCGACTGATCGCGTAATCCCATTTCACCCTAGACTGCAACCCCGACTTTCGTACCAAGCCAGAAGACATGTCGATATTCGGAAGAGATCAAAAATGTACGCTATGCCACTTCATATAATGCTTCTATAGCAGCTCACAGTCAGTTTCTTTGTAGCCGGCCTCTTCCTTGGAGGAGATCGAGTGTCTGGTCAGGAAATACGAGATCAGAATGGCAAGTGGTGTCTAAAGTGCCAACGATGCTCTAGCCACTAATGTGAATGCTCAACAGTCATCGCGGCCCAGTCAATAGCCAACATTATCAAAAGCTCGTTAGGACCTCTTGGTCTAGACAAGATGCTAGTGGACAACGTCGGAGTGAGTCGACGACGCGCACCACCAACCCCCAGTCACTCGCTGACTGTCATCATGTCAGGACGTCACAATCTCCAACGACGGCGCGACAATCCTCAGCCTATTGGAGGTTGAACATCCTGCAGGACGCATATTTGTTGATCTTGCTCAAAAGCAGGACAAGGAGGTTGGCGATGGCACAACCTCTGTGGTAGTCATTGCAGCGGAGCTGCTGCGACGCGCAAACGAACTCGTGAAGATGAAAATTCATCCGACGACCATTATCACTGGCTACAGATTCGCGTGCCGAGAGGCGGTCAAATTCATGACGGAGCAGCTTAGCGTTAAGGTGGACACGCTTGGGCGGGAGGCCTTGGTGAACTGCGCGAAGACCAGCATGTCAAGCAAGATCATTGGCAGGTACGAGCAACTTTGCAACAGGGCCAAAAGGCTATCTGACGCGAGTATCTCATAGCGACGATGATCTCTTCGCTCCTATGGCTGTTGACGCGATGCTTGCTGTCAAGACCATCAACAACAGGGGAGAAACTAAATATCCGGTCAAAGCTGTAAATGTCCTCAAAGCTCACGGAAAGAGTGCTCGGGAGTCCATATTCGTGAAGGGCTATGCGTTGAATTGCACCGTTGCCAGCCAAGGTAGTATCACTTGGAGTGTCACAGACAACGAGCGTGGCTAACTCGGTGTTCCTAGCAATGAAGACTCGGATAACGAACGCCAAGATTGCTTGTCTCGATATAAACTTGCAAAAGACACGCATGCACATGGGCGTGCATATCGTCATCGATGACCCCAGTCAGCTCGAAGACATTCGGAAACGCGAATCTGACATTACCCTTGAACGCGTGCGGAAGATTCTTGCCGCTGGTGCGAATGTCATCCTCACTACAAAAGGCATCGACGACCTCTGCCTGAAGGAGTTCGTCGAAGCTGGCGCCATGGCAGTCAGGAGGTGTAAGAAGGAAGATCTCAAGCGTATCGCAAAGGCGACCGGTGCAACTCTCGTGTCATCGTTGGCCAACTTGGAGGGCGATGAGACATTCGAGCCTACCTTACTCGGAACAGCAGAGGAGGTGGTACAAGAGCGGATATCGGACGACGAGCTCATTTTGGTCAAGGGGACCAAGGTCGTCAATTCGTCATCGATCATCCTGCGCGGTGCAAACGACTACATGCTCGACGAAATGGAGCGTGCCCTACACGACACCCTATCGATCATCAAGCGAACCTTGGAAAGCGGTACCGTTGTTCCAGGAGGTGGCGCGGTGGAGACTGCGCTTAATATTTACCTCGAGAACTTCGCGACCACTCTGGTGAGGACTTTACGCTGCGAAACCGAATGCACAGGCACTGATGACCGTCCTGCCTCCTCTTCCTTTCCCTCCAGGAATCTCGCGAGCAACTTGCAATGGCAGAATTCGCGGCCGCTCTTCTCGTTATCCCAAAACAACTTGCCGTCAACGCAGCGAAGGATGCGACCGATCTTGTGGCGAAGCTTCGGTCGTACCACAGTGCCGCTCAAAATGCTCCCACCGGTGATCGGAAGAAGGTCTTTATGCGCTATGGACTGGATCTTTTGAAGGGAGAAGTGAGGGACAACGTCACAGCCGGCGTCCTGGAACCAACAGTCAGTAAAGTCCGGAGTCTGAAGTCAGCGTTCGAAGCTGCTGTGTCGCTTTTACGTATCGACGACGCAATTCAATGTGCCCCGGGTGAGTTTATTCCCCCTTTTTCGATGAGGATGCTGCTCATTTCATCTCCTTTTTTGTTGTGGGTGGGTGGGTTCTTCAGAGCAGAAAGAAGAGCGGGATCCGCATGGCCACTAGACCATGGATAGGTATATACAGCCTGGCAACTGCCATTATTTGTAGTTGGAATGGATATTTTGTCAAAATCTTCCTATTAGATCTCGAGAAAGCCCCCTGATCTACGGTCGAGACTTGTCACCCTGCTCTGTCAAGTTCTCTCAGACACATATTTATGTAGTCAGTGAGCGGTGCCGCATGCAGGGTCCTGTCCCCAATCGGCAGTTAGTTGGTGCTCCCTTTTTCCCGAGCCCCCGACACCCCGGTCGTCTCTCGGTCCAAGTGTTTGTTGAGTTCGCTGCGTTTCATCTCTTTTCTATATCATAACACAAACTCTACCTGCACCGTGTCTCGTTGTTGAGTGTCTCTAATCTATTGTGATTCTGGGTCAGTCTCCCGCAAGCCGGCTTGGTAAACAGAACGTTATCAAAGTCGCGCAGAAGTCCGATGCTTTCTCATCCTGAACGTATTGACGAGGCCACAGATGCATTGAACCCATTTATACTCCCATTTGGCACTGGCTCGACGTCGACTATAACTCGCCCCAATGTCTCCCCCTGTTCTCGGCAACCGGTGAAAGCATCTGCTAGGGCGCAATCGGTGTCATATCTACGTTGGTACCGTTTTGGGCCTACCCTCGAGCGGGAGTTTTGCCTGTATGCTTTACACAGCTGGTTCTAGTCACATCACTCCGTCGTTAAGACTTTGCAGTTGTTTCCTTTGCTGCGGCTACTGATCGAGTCGAATGCATCCCAGGAACAATTTGATACAACTCGTGGAATGGATAACCAGAATCTTAGCCACAGGATACATGACTCCCAGTCTTGTACAGAAATATGTGTTACATGAATTCCAGCCGAGTATCAAGAAGCGAATCCCGGGCGGTCTCGAAATGTTTCTGCGAAACATCATTCCGCCTCCGCCGGTTTGAGTTTTTGACGAGAGCGAGTGGCGTCGTTTAATGCGTTTGATGCATCCACAGTTCTTCCGATTTCGTGAAAAATTCCAGCAGCTTCTTCATAAAGGCGTATTGCGTCTTCGTGCTGATCCTGGTCACAGTGGACGTTGGCAAGGCCCTGCAGAGCCCAGCCCCTTCCGTTGCTATCGCCAATGTCAATACGAATTTGCACCAAAAGCCAACGAATAAATAACCGAGCGCCGAGAAAGGAGAACGGATCTTGAAAGAAGAAGGAACGAAGACATGGAAAGCAGAAGGCCGACGATGGTGTTTTCACGCTGACCAGGTGTCCTGGAAGAAGATGGCGCTAGGAAACTCGGCCTTGATACGTTCCAGGAGCCACCAGCCAGGGGTGGCGTACGTGACGTGAGAAGTCGTCGAACCGCCTTTGAACTGTCCAGAGTGGAGTTGGCCAAGCATACGACCGAGGCCGTCCCAGATTAGCGCGCCTGAATCTCCCTTATCCGAGAACACCCCGGAATTCTTGTCCCAATTGTAAATTCCGAGTTCTCTGGACTCCACGCCGAGCTCGTCGCAAAGGAACGACTCCAGGCCTGCGTAGCGTCCAAAGGTGATGCCAGTCTTTGTCCCATCTTTCCCAACGATAATGCAGGGCTGGCCATCGCTGTCGTACATGTCGGGCTTGGCGAGGAGCTCCCGGTCGATTGTGCCCCGGATTTTGAGCTTCCGACCGGTAGGGTACTTGAAAGAGGTCATACCGCCACTCTGAGGGTAGAACTTGGCGGTAACGACTTCGGGAGTAATGGCAGTTCCTGAATTAGGTTTATTTTCTTAGACGAGGTTTATATGAGAGGGATGAGTCAAAACGTACCCAAGTCCACAAACGTGCCCCCGAATTGGGGCTTGACTTTCGCCTCATCAACCTCGAAGGCAGCCCAATCCTCGGTATAACATGTGCCACCGCCGACGTCGACGGATATTGCTTTAGCGTAACAAACATGGCCGATGTTGCGGGACCCGATATCGCTCCAATGGTTCTTGACCTCATTGTAGAAGGTATTGAGCCTGGCTATAGCCTCTTGCTGCTTCCGCAAATCCTCCTCGTGTTGGCTAAGCTCTTTCTCATCTTCCTCATCCTGGTCCTTCTTCTCCTTCAAATCGACGATTTCTCTGGCGTGTAAGTCGGCTCATATACCATGGTTGCCAATCGCGGCCCTGATCTCATTGAGGCCCTGCTGGAAGCTACGCGTTCCATTGACCCGCACGTACTGCTTAGGACCGCCCGACCCCCTAAATACATAATCGACGGTGGTATTCTTCCGGAGGACATGGCAGTTACTGACGCCCAAAACCTTGTCGCTGGCGTTACCATGCTTGTCTTTGCCTTCGTGAAAGTAGAGTGTGAGGCTACCCTGTGCATCATCATCCTCCTTCTCCCTGGTAGCAAGAGGCATATTGAGAGCAGGAGTGAAGATACGACGGACATGAGCGGTAGCATCGCTGTTGCCCACGACGCGCATGAGTGGTGGACCAGCTAGCTTCGACGGAGCGGCCTCGCGCCATTCTACCACGGCACCGTTCACTCCATTCTTCACTAGAAGAGCAAGGATATCCTCGGAGACCTTTTTGGCGATATCGAGAGAGAAAAAGCTGGCATAGACCCCGATCCAAATTACGATAGGACTGAGAGTCTTAACATCGTCCTCTCCGTAGGTCAAGAAGCGGGCGGGATCGATGGATGAATACCGAACATTCTGACCCTTCACGAGGTCGCGGATCTGGAAACCGACTGTGTCCCAGACCTTGTTGAGGGGGGTGTCGTGCACTCCTCGAAGCGACTTGGAAGGGAGATGGGCATGTCCGAGTCGACTCTTGGGCATTGGGAAGGGGTTTGTAGATAAATCAGAACGGTAGAGTAGGTACGGGTGCTCGCCGTCGGCCGTGATGCCATTATAGTACGCCTTTTTCTCGTACTCGGAGACAACGATGGCATCGCTGTCTTGCGGGGCGATGCTGAGTGTAGAGAGTAACGACTGGCTGCTCAAGGTCGAGGATGTCGGGGAGACGGGTCGCTGGCCAGCATAGTCGATGCACCCAAGCACGAACAGCGATAGTTCTAAACGGAAGGTGATAAGTGACCATATAGACGCGAAAAGAAACCAAGGGACTCGCTCAAAAGGTCGGGGTGGTCTGTCATTGTGCTAATCGCGGCTGTAGCAAATGACGAAAGATCTACAGGGAAGATGGTTAGCGTGGTGTGAACGCGCAAAAAGACTGAGGGGCTCGCCTTTGCGCGAAAGACCAGCTTTTTCCATTTCGTCATCTGTGAATGGAAAAGCTTCAATGGAATGATAGTCAGTGTGGAACAGACGAGGGAAAAGACAGGGGGACTCACGCTTAGCATCCATGTTCACTATGTTTGCACTTGTGGAAGACGCGAGCGGGTAGCACGTTCGCAGAGAGAGACGATTGAGTGGTTCGACGATGGGAAAAGTGAAGAGTCTCCTTATATACTCCCGAAAACACGCTGCTGAGTCCGTGACTTTCTCGATGATGGTGAGATTCCTCGAGATAACCACCCGGTCTGCCATCTTATCTCCGAGCTCCGCCCGACACGTCGGTTCGCTCTGCGAACGACTGGGACCAACGGTCGCGTTTCACTTAGGACCCTTAATTCAAACCCCGCCCCCAGCCATTCTGAAGCTGGACTTAGAAAATTCGTCGTCCTCCCTCGGCAGGAGTGACTGTCCACCGCACTGATGTCTTAGTTATGGCGGCGGGTCAAGCCCATTGGCCCAGTAAAACATGGCATTCAACCTCCTCCGACAGCGGCGATCAGTTCCAGACGGAGGGCTACATCACCGAGTGTTAAACGAGCCGTGTATTAGCCATTCCACAAGATCTACTCTCGCATCGGACACAGTCGAGGTACCGGGAACGCATTACGGAGCCTTGCAATCCTATACAGCGACACCTCATCCCCCCAAAGGCATCGCTCTTTAGCGGCTCCATCCGGCATTGAGTCATCAAGATGACAGTGAAAACGATGAGGTAAGTGCCTTTAATAGGAATTTCCGGACGACAGGACCTACTGATCGATCCGAATACATCCCAGGAACAAGATACAACTCGCGGAACGTAGAACCAGAATCTTAGCCAACAGGATACATGACTCCCAAGCTTGTACAGAGACATGTGTTACATGAATTCCATCCGAGTATCGAGAAGCGAATCCCGGTCGATCTCGAAATGTTTCTGCGAAACATCATTCCGCCTCCGCCGGTTTGAGTTTTTGACGAGAGCGAGTGGCGTCGTTTAATGCGT
>WSUB01000200.1:29509-68660 GCA_019633425.1 Tulasnella sp. 424
TCGAAATGTTTCTGCGAAACATCATTCCGCCTCCGCCGGTTTGAGTTTTTGACGAGAGCGAGTGGCGTCGTTTAATGCGTCTGATGCATTCAGGGTTCTTCCGATTTCTTGAAAAATTCCGGCAGCTTCTTCATAAAGACGTATTGCGTCTTCGTGCTGATCCTGGTCACAGTGGACGTTGGCAAGGCCCTGCAGAGCCCAGGCCCTTCCGTTGCTATCGCCAATGTCGATACGAATTTGCAGGGCTTCAGAGAGAAACTGAACGGCCTGGTTAAACTGGTTTTGAAGCCTATGAACATCTGCAAGACCCCACAGAGCGTTGGCTCTCCCTCGTCTGTCGCCGATGTCGGTGAATATTTGGACGGCCTCAGAGTAGAGCGGAAGGGCTTCGTTGTACTCCCCTTGAGCCCGACGCACATGGGCAAGACCACCCAAAGCGTCGGCTCTCCGGCTTCTGTTGCCGGTATCGGTGCAGATTTGGACGATCTCTGAATAGAGTGGGACGGCTTTGCTGTACTCGTATTGAAGCCGGTGTACCGTGGCGAGGCCAAAGAGAGCCTCGGCTTTTCCCGCATTGTCGGCAGCATCTGTGCAAATGCCCAAGGCTTCGGTGTAAAGTTTTGAGGCGTTGATATAGTCATTTTGATATCGATGCATGTTTCCCAGTTCCATAAGAAGTTCAGAAGAGCGAGCCCAGGATCCCGACGTATTTGACGCCCGCTGCGGATCTGGAACAATCATTGGCTATATGGCGACAGGTCAAATTGTGTTCAAGTAACCCAAAGACCAGCACCACTTACCATCCAACTCATTGACTTTCTACAATCCTCAGCTGTTGGCCGCTTGGTGGGATCGATGCACCAGCACGCGATCATTAGCGAGTAAAGTGCCCGAATTAACACCATGCTTGTGTGATCAGCGACGGATGGGAGGTTCCCCTGAATGACGCGTATGAAAACGGCGGAGTCCTTTTGAACATCGTGAAACGGAATTGAATTTGTTATAACCTATTTTGGCGTTGGTTGTGAGCTTCTGTCGAGAATGATATCTGGATTTTGGTATACTGTACCTCGTAGAATATCCAGCCCAACGCCCAGATATCACTCCACAGGCCAGCTCCATCATCCTTAAGCAATTCTGGAGCGGCCCAGCGAAGTGTAAACTGATTGCCCGTAAGTGTCATGGTATTAGTAGCTTCACAAAATTCTGTCTCGAGCACCAGTACTGGCTGCGCTGCGTTTTCGCTCTTCTCGGGTTGCACGGGAGGATCGTTTTTCGTGAGACGACGTGCGGAACCGAAGTCCGTGACGACAGCTCCGCGATTTGAGTTTACCAGCACGTTGGCCTATGCAGCATAGAGTTAACCTTGACGGGATGTTCTCTCATAGGAAGAGCTGGACCCACCGATTTGAGGTCGCCATGGTATATCGGCGGGTTTTGATTATGAAGGTACTCCACTCCTCTCGCCACGTCATCAATCTAGTGTATAGCTTGTCAGAGGTGACTCGAAAGATAGTGTCCTGACCTTACCAGCCAGATTCGCTCCGGAATTTCCCAGTTAGCGGAGGCCGCAAAGTCCTTTAGGTTCCCGTTGGCTGCCCAAGGAAAGACCAGCCAGACTCTATCCTCAGACAGATCTTCAACAAATCCTTCAAGCTTGATGACATTTTCGTGAGACAGCTCCGTTAAGAATCCCGCTTCCCTGAGTGCCAACTAAGAAGACTTAGCGCTGTGCGAAGGCTCGACGCGTTGGGATAACTCGTTCTCACCCCCAATACCCGCTCTTTGTCCTTTCCGTTCTCGATCTTCAGTTTCTTTACTGCTACGGCCTAAGATGTGGAAGTCAGCCACTTGTCCACTGACTTGTTGCAGGAAACAAGTCTCATTGGCACCGACCTTCCGCATGGGCGATCCACCATCAGACTTGTTCTCATCTTCGGCAGAATAAGAGGTGGAAATCAAAACCGCTCGTGAAACGGTCGCGAATCCTCCACGAAACTCGGGGGCGTCTTCCGGAAATTCGATCGACGACGAATCGATTCGCCACTTCGCAAATTTCTGGAGTTTGTCCCTCTGCGTAGAAGCGGGCTTCAGTGAGCGCTTATGATTACGCTTCGTGATTCGGGTGAGACGCACCAATCTGCTGCCTGCCAGTGGCTGGGACGGACTGCCTGAACCACCTAGATCGGACTCCTCCGAACCACGACGGTCGGCGGCGTCGTTATTGTCCGCTTGCATCGGATGGTCTGCCGTAGGAGAGATTGACAGTTAGATGGGGCGATGGTCAAGTAGGAGCAACGCCCTGATGGGGGGAGGTGGTATGAGGGACTGGGTGGTGAGTCGGAGGGACAGGCATCCACGCAGCACTCCCGCGCGAACTGCGCTAGCACCGCCCTCCTCCTCGGTACCCTTTCCTTGATGAAGTGTGACCACATATTCATGGACGCCTTTTCCCTCTCGTTGCAAGCCACCTTGTCGACTCGCGATCCGGCGTTGCAGATATGGTAACGTCGGACGACTGAACGCTTCGATTCGCTTTCACCAAGTATCGTTTCGGTCTCCCTAAGGCCCTCGTCGATTGAAGCTACAAACATAGCATCCGCTACTCAGTTTCACGTTCTGCGCTCTTACCATCGAATAATTCGACCTGGATTGCAGGCGACCGCGCGGCCATAGCGCACAGCCTCAAGCTTACGCCCAGACTGTAGTGCGGCGGTCATATGCTTCCAACTTCGAGAACGCGATGTCCATTTCGCCTAAGGGAACCCTCTGGGTAGTCAAGTAACTTTGGCGCTTTTGGCGCAACCAGTGCGTCAACCAAATCAATCGGTGGCAGGGTTTGCACGAAAAAATAAGTAAAATTTGAACATAGGGAACGGTAGCGCAGACCTGGAATAATAGGGTCGAACTTCGTCCGAAGGCTTCGTCTCCCTCATTAGGGGGGAGCTAGACTTGGCGAACAGCTGGTTGCGTCGAACGTTGGGGGTACCGTCTCCCTTGATTTGTTCGCTGAGTAGGCGGTCTGGTGTAATCAAGGCACGTGTGCCGAGCAAGAAACATACAATAAAATTTTCCAAGATTCAATTTTACGACCATTCAAGTTGCACTTTGGCACATTAATGTTCTCCCTCAAGCAGCTTCAGCCCACCTAACTCTTAGACCCAGTGACGTCCTCTGAGCCTCAATCTCGGTCGTAGACACGGGTGGTCGACCTCAGATTGAGGAGATGTGACAAAATCTTCCCCGAGTTAATCTCGACCAAGAACGCCCAGAAGTAATTGGCGGTGTGGGGTCGAACCATGGTCATCGTTGGTGTATGCGTCGACCAATATATTAGATGATTACGTTGTACTGTGCTCTCCCCGTCTCAGCCGAGCTGCTATGCAGAATGAAAAGACTGAAGGGAACAGTCGGTTAAGCCGGATTTAACTATATGCAATATGAGATTCGCCCTGGTTAGAGAGCTTTAGAAGAACGCAGAGAAGGTGAGACCTCCCAGATGGGGACTTTGGGGCATGCGTTGCCGCTGTCGGATTCGGTCGAAGGTGCCGAGTCGGCTATTAGTCCAATACATCATATTCTGATGCCTTGGGGAACATGGGATTTGCAGGAAGCGAGAGGCTGTGTGCTATTGGCTGTTGGTGTTTGGCCCTTTCGGCGTGTCATACAGCAGAATGTTCGTTTTCCGTCACCACTGGCACTCGCACAAGTCGTCACCCCCGCTTCAAAAAATCCCTCGAATGACTCTCCGAGAACACGACCCTTCTTTTTTCTGCGGACAACCCAGGTCTACCGATACAGGAAAGTGCTCGCGGTGCGAGGGCGTTGAAGGCCCAAAGCCTCGAGTGCAACGTTTCTGTTGGAATTCTTCGAAAACACATGGTAGAGGTGCGGCGAGAGCGAGCGGTATTGGCGAAATGTACTCATAGCCAGTTGGAGATATGAGGGGTTTAGGTACGGTGCGTTCTTGACTTATAAATGGTGGAAGAAACTACTCACTTTTGGTCTAATCCCCCAGAACTCCTCCCCCCTCGTCTCTGTTCATCACGAAGCCTTGCCCCATAACCGTCCATACCCCTTCCTACTTGACCATCTTTCAACCGTATACGACCTAGCTCGGCATGGCGGACAGCCGGCCACAACAGGCCATGGGGCCTCAAAGCCAACCCAAGGCTGTGAGTCCTTCCAATACGCGAAGGCGGAAGTACGCACTGACATAGAACTTTTAAGCGGAAGGTTCTGAACGGAATGTTCTGGCACCGAATCGACCCTGCTACAATCAAAATAGCAGACTCCAAACCATGTGCGAAAGGCGGGCAAGGGACGATCGTCATTGGAACTATGATTCCTTCTGAAGAAGTCCCGACATGGATCCCTGAACCATTCCTGGAAACGTCCCTTGAAAGGAAATTGGCGATAAAGAAGTATGAATGGAATCGTAAGGATGCCGAAGCATCGGCCAAGTTTTTCAAGGTAAGGTTGCCTTGATAAATGTCCTTCATTCTTCTAATCGCCCCTGCACCAGTCTTTCGCCTACGAGCTCAGTATAATGGCATGCTTGTCTCACCCCAACATTATCAAAATTTTTGGGTTTGTCGAGGACATAGAGAATGGCGACGCTTGGATCGTTTTACCTTGGGAGGCAAACGGAAACGTCCGGGAGTTTCTGGCGTCAGGCGAGTGGGACGTTCCCGAACGTGTATCCTTGGTGAGCGCGTATCATGCGTGCCATTAATCTTGAGTGATACAAACAAATCATCGACTTAGATTCAAGATGTAGCCAAGGGTGTGGAGTACTTACACACGAGACAACCTCCGATCTGTCACGGCGACCTCAAGTCGGTGAGTCCGTCAGGCAGCCGACCGAGATGCCGTGCACTCATCTGCCGGTGTTTCAGTTGAACATCCTCGTCAACTCCTTGTACCACGCAGTGATCACGGATTTTGGATCGGCCAGGACTAAAGAAGGCGTCGATGCAACGACAGACGACCGTGGCCCGGAGCCACCACGCCACATGAACATCGACGATCTCGTCCAAGAACTGATATCTCCAAAAATCAAATTCGACCAATCCAATTTGGAGCTCACTTTAACGGGAGCTGGGTATTCCTTGCGGTGGACAGCCCCTGAGGTGCTGGGTGATGGCCCCGGGGCCCAGGATTTACCTAGCGATATGTGGGCACTGGGCTGGATCTGCTGGGAGGTAAGTACGCTATGAGCTGGAGGATCTTCGCTGGCTTTTGCTCACGTGTACGAATATCCTTTAGATCTTCACCGGTAAAATCCCGTTCCAAGAACTCAGAGTCGACAGCGTGGTGATATCGAAGGTTGTAAAAGGACAGTTGCCAGCGATTCGGGGAGAAGCCAACCTGTCCCGAGTTCTAAAACTGTGCAGTTTAATTATGGACTGTTGGATGTCGAATCCAGTGGAGAGGATAGATGCCTCCACGTTTCAGCGAAAGGTTGGCTTTGTGGTGAGTGTGTTGATGGAGGGCCACATCACCGAGTGTTAAACAAGCCGTGCATTAGCCATCCTCGAACCCTTCAGTCGATAGGTCTGGCGGTGCGAAAGTACGATCCGCAGCGCTGTTACACGAATTAGGGACGATGCACTGGCTTCAGAACAATAGCGCGGCCGCGGAGTCGCACTACCAGCAGGCTATCGAGGTTGCGACCCAAACGAAGGACGACAGGGCAAAAGCGAACGCGCTGAACCACCTTGGAGTTGTCTATCGTGGTGGATGGAGGAATCAAGAGGGGGTAGACGTGTTGAAGGAATCATATGAGATCTACTCTCGCATCGGGGACGACCTGGGTACGGCGAACGCGTTGCACGGTCTGGGAGTGATTTACCGCGCAGAGTCGAGGAACCAAGAGGCGGAGCAGGCTTTCACGGAGGCGCTCCAGATCCACTCGGTCGGTCTAGGTGCGGCGAATGCGCTGAACGGCTTGGGGAATACCTACCGGGCACAGTCGAGGAACCAAGAGGCGCAGAAGGCTTTCACGGAGGCGCACGAGACCTACTGTCGCATCGGGGACGACCAGGGCGCGGCGAATGCGTTGAACTACTTGGGGGATACCTACCGCGCACAGTCGAGGTACCAAGAGGCGGAGAAGGCTTTCACGGAGGCGCACGAGATCTACTGCCGCATCGGGAATAACCGGGGTGCGGCGAATGCTTTGAACGGCTTGGGGAATACCTACCGCCCACAATCGAGGAACCAAGAGGCGGAGAAGGCTTTCACGGAGGCGCAGAAAATACACTGTCTCATTGGGGACGACCTGGGTGCGGGGAATGCGTTACGCGGTCTGGGGGAGATTTACCACGCACAGTCGAGGTACGGAGAGGCGGAGAAGGCTTTCACGGAGGCGCACGAGATCCACTGCCGCATCGGGAACGACCGGGGTGCGGCGAATGCGTTGAACAGCTTGGGGAATACCTACCTCGCACAGTCCAGGAACCGAGAGGCGGAGAAGGCTTTCATGGAGGCGCACCAGATCCACTCTCGCATCGGGAACCACCTGGGTGCGGCGAATGCGCTGAATGGCTTGGGGATTACCTCCCGCGCACAGTCGAGGAACCAAGAGGCGGAGAAGGCTTTCACGGAGGCGCACAAGATACACTGTCTCATTGGGGACGACCTGGGTGCGGGGAATGCGTTATGCGGCCTGGGGGAGATTTACCACGCACAGTCGAGGTACGGAGAGGCGGAGAAGGCTTTCACGGAGGCGCACGAGATCTACTGCCGCATCGGGGTCGGTCTGGGTGCGGCGAATGCGCTGCACGGCTTGGGGAATACCTATCGGGTACAGTCGAGGTACCACGAGGCGGAGAAGGCTTTCACGGAGGCGCACGAAATCCACTGTCTCATTGGGGACGACCTGGGTGCGGGGAACGCGTTATGCGGTCTGGGGGAGATTTACCGCTCACAGTCGAGGTACCGAGAGGCGGAGAAGGCTTTGAAGGAGGCGCACCAGATCTACTTTCGCATCGGGAACGACCTCGGTGCAGCGAACGCCTTGAACGGCTTGGGGAATACCTACCGCCCACAATCGAGGAACCAAGAGGCGGAGAAGGCTTTCAGGGAGGCGCACGAGATCTACTGTCGCATTGGGGACGACCTGGGTGCGGCGCATGCGTTGGACGGTCTGGGAGAGATTTACCGCGCACAGTGGAGGAGCCAAGAGGCGGAGAAGGCTTTCACGGAGGCGCACGAGACCCACCGTCGCATCGGGGATGACCTGGGTGCGGCGAATGCGTTGAACGGTCTGGGAGAGATTTACCGCACACAGTGGAGGAACCAAGAGGCGGAGAAGGCTTTCACGGAGGCGCGCGAGATCCACTCTCACATCGGGAACCACCTGGGTGCGGCGAATGCGTTGAATGGCTTGGGGGATACCTACCGCGCACGATCGAGGATCAAAGAGGCGGAGAAAGCCTTTATGGAGGCGCACGAGATCCACTCCCGTATCGGGAACGACCTGGGTGCGGCGAATGCGTTGGACGGTCTGGGAGAGATTTACTGCACACAGTCGAGGTACCAAGAGGCGGAGAAGGCTTTCACGGAGGCGCACCAGATCCACTCTCGCATCGGGAGCAACCTCGGTGCGGCGAACGCGTTGGACGGTCTGGGAGAGATTTACTGCGCACAGTCGAGGTACCAAGAGGCGGAGAAGGCTTTCACGGAGGCGCACCAGATCCACTCTCGCATCGGGAACTACCTCGGTGCGGCGAACGCCTTGAACGGCTTGGGGAATACCTACCGCGCACAGTCGAGGAACCAAGAGGCGGAGAAAGCTTTCACTGAGGCGCGCCAGATTCACTCCCGCATCGGGAACGACCTGGGTGCAGCGAATGGCTGAACGGCTTGGGGAATACCTGCCGCGCACAGTCGAGGAACCAAGAGGCGGAGAAGGCTTTCATGGAGGCTCACGAAATCACCTATAGTAGACATGATGTCTGAGATATTGTGGCCAAGCTCACAAAATTATCCCGTGTATCGCTGGCAAGGCCCTCCTATTTTTACCGCTCCCCTTCTCCTATACCTTTTTATATGAAATTATTTTCCCCATAAATCCGATACTCTAATATATAATACATTACTCTGATCTCGTTTTGGGGCATGAATATCGAGTTTCCAAGCGGTTTATAGTGTTTTTAGACCGCTTTTCCTGAGTGATGCGGTCTATACCAGAGATACTGCTTTCTGCAATATGAAAAAGGGGTTCGATTTTCCCAGAGCCGTAAGTTTGTCATTTACACGGTTACACGCTTTCGCTTTCCGTGCTGGGTAGCGATTTCATGTCTTTGCTTGTGTAATGAATTTCCTTTGAGACCGAATGTTTCCGTGAGCCCAAGCCGGGAGCAATCAGCCGATATTTCCCGGAGATGTCTCAACTGGCGGGGTTTCCCGGAGATGTCTCATGAGAGGTCTCCGGGAGAATCGGCGGTGTGATCTCCCGGAAGCTATGGCGCGCCGTTGTGCGTGAGCGTAACAACTTGTTACTGACGACTCCAACCAACTCGCACGAATGACATCTCATTCGAAAGCATTACAAATCTCTCTACGTCCAATTCATCGCAGCGCCCATGGGAATGCCAGATGTGATCTTCTGAATTAGCGCTCTCTTCATAAATTGCTCTTCTGCGAGCACTCTGGTAGTCTATAGTTTGCAAAGTGTCGGTTCAAGCTGTGTGATCGGCGCGAGTAGTTGGGAAGCTTACTTTGATAAACCGGTCAAGATCTATCCTTCCAGAGTTCAAGGCGCGATGAAGATGATAGATGGTGTCCTCAATCGCATTATCCTCCGCGACGAGATTGATCAGCCTTCCAGAAGTTCAAAATTGTTAGTACGATGCTCGGTTGGAGGAACAGGACGACGCACTGATTGTAAACAATAGCAGTTGAGCAAACCAGCTCGTCAACTTCCGGGTCCCCCTTTCGCTTCAGCTCTTGCACGTTGGCTTCGCCTGTTTGCACAGTCACGCGCATCCTGTCGGCTACACTCTTGCAGACGTCTCGAACTGCCACAAGGCGTGCCATTTCGTCGCGAATAGCAGGCTCTCCATGCAACAAGCTTGTCTGCGTGGCTCTCAAACGCTCTGCATCTTCGGTGACCGTCGAGCTAAATGACTGGAATTCGGCCAGAATCTTCTGACGAACGGATTCGTGCAATCTCATGAGTTCTGGATTCATCGGTCGGACGGGTGCTCCCCTCGTCGAATCCTCCGTTGCAGCCGCGGATAAGAATTCATCCTCCGCGTCCATTAGGTCAGGAACTGGCACAACGGGTGCCGGGGCCGCAGTGCGTAAGGGTTGTACCGGGGGCCCTGGGGGAGGTGGCGGTGGAGTTTGCACTGCGACAGGAGGTGATGCAGTTGATTGATATGGCGTTGCTGCGTTTGGTGGCATCTGTGGAGGGGATTGAACAGCCGGAGTCACGCCGTACAAGTTGGTGGGAGGAGTCCATTGAATCGCACCGGGTGGTGGAGGTGCAGGACGCGTCGGACTAGCGACAGCGTAGGGAAGCTGCTGGCTTGAAGGTGTTTGAGGTGCGTAGGAGATGGACGACGACGTTGCATGATGCGAAGGGCGAACTGGCGACTGTGGGAGGGGAACATTGGTCGGTGATGGAGCCTGGAAAGCCTGGGCCCATGGAGGAGGGGGAGGCCGGTCTAGCGGAGGTTGTGGTGGGAGGTGGGCTTGGGCCGGTGGTTGGCCCGGCAGAGGCGGTGGGGGACGGTTGCCTAGCGTTGACGTATTCTAGCGAAGCTCATGGGTTAGACCATATCATATCAACACTTGAAAGAACGGATATACTGCTCACTCCGGTTAACGTAGGGGTCAAATCGGGCAAAGGGCCCGGGGTGAAAAAACTACTTCCACCAGCAGGCTTAGGAGGCGGCATCGGTCGACCATCCGCAGTGAAAGTCGGGGCGGCCAACGGACTCTGAAGAGTGCTAGGAACAGGTGGAACCGGTGGAGGTCCGCCGGGTAAAGGTGCTACTTGGGGCTGGGCGGTGGTCGGAGTCACCGGCGTTATGGGGGTGGATTGGCTCGACATTGGTGGTCTTGGTGGAGGATCCTTTGGCTTGGCATATACAGGAGGTCCACGAGAGAAGGCCTCCTGCATGGATTCTACGAGTCCTCCCAACGTGCAACCCTAAATTGGTACGTCAGGTCATGCGCGGGTGCCTTAACTTTCTCGAGACTTGGTTGAACCCACCTCACTCTTCCGAGCCCAGTTCTGCAAATACTCAGTGTTGCATCGACCACTCAAATCCACTTCTTGGGACGGTTTGACGAGCATGTCGCTTGTAGGAACAACATAAGCAATTGGAGGCTCCTTTGGGTAATTCAATGTGATCCAAATAGCCACTGGGATATTGTACGTCGCCTGCCGAAATGTAATTGGTATCAAGCCATGGATACAGAGCAATAGTTGTTGTCGACCGTCATCGAACGCTGTGGGCGGTGGGATGAAGTCAGGGGGTGGTGACCTTTAGGTGCCCTGCCCACTCACTGTAGACATCCGTCTTGGGCCGCAGAGATGACAAGGCACCCAAAACTCGATCTACGTCGGTGAAAACCCTATCGCGGTCGTTGTACGGTCCGATGACTTGACGAAGCCATTGCTGCGTGAGGGCGGAGGTCATTGACGGCTACACGGCGAGGTTGCATTCTGAACTGACGCGGCGATCTCATTATGCAGTCCCGCCAAGACACTCCCCACATCCCTCGTACCAGCATGAACCAGGAAAACAAAGGCATAAATATAAAGGAAATTAAAAGAACAATAACGAAGGAGCCGAAACGAGATGTATCCGTTTACTTGGAGCCACCGGCGGAATATTTGGTTACCGACTAATGAAACGCGGACATCAGCGACCCGTAGCCAATCCTCGAGACAGCCGCGCCTTACCTTGGTACCTTCTGAGATGGCATGCTTCGACAGTTCACCGGGGAGGATAAGGCGGACAGCGGTTTGAATCTCTCTTGAGGAGATGGTGGACTTCTTCGAGTACGAAGCCAAGCGGGAGGACTCCTCGGCAATCCGTTCGAAGACTGTGCAAAAGGATCAACCGGATTAGACCCATATACTCGATTCAAGGTTGCGATGAGTACTCACTGTCGTTGACAAAGGAGTTCAAGATGGCCATAGCCTTGTTCGAGATACCGGTGTCAGGGTGGACCTGCTTGAGGACTGAATTTCACAAGGAGTCGATTAGCATCCACAACAGAAGCGTTCCAACTCCCCATCATAGTCGCCTCACCCTTGTAGATGTAAGACGAGTAGGTCTCCTTGCGGACTTTCTTGCGCTTCTTCTTCTCTCCATCACCGGCACCAGCGGCTGCGCTTGAAGTGGTCTTCTTGCCGGCCGCGGTCTTAGTTGCCACCTTGCTGTCGGCTGGCTTCGCTGGTGCCTTTATTCACAGCTGTCAGCGCTACGTTAAAGCTAATGGGACAGACTTGAGAACTCACCTTGCCAGCGGTCGAAGCAGGCTTGTCAGCAGCCTTGGAAGCGGGAGCTTTGGACGCAGGTGCCATTTGCAGAGGTTAAAGGGGTTTGAGTGAGGAGGAGAGAGCTGAACGTTGCGAGGTGGTGGTTGTAAAGAGGTAGGTTTGGTCGAGCAAGATGGCAGAGGCAGGTCTATTTATTGGAATTCGACTCTAGACGGACCGTTAAGTCCGTTTGTTTACCGCTTTACTCGGCACGTGACTCGTGCCCTGGAACGTGAGCACTCACGTTCCTCGAACGAGATGCATTCCGGCAGCGAAAGAAACGGATGAACAGAGATGCGAAGGGTATCCTCCAACCAACCGGTCTTCATTTCGTCCTTTCCCAACGTGTCTGGAATCGTGAACTCACCGTACTTTTATCTCGATACCTGCTGACCGTCCGGACTCTGCATCAAACCAGATGGACCCATTCGAATCACCCGGCCGCTTCCTCGACGAAACGGGTCGAAGCAGAGTTTCAAAGCGATCCAAGGTGCCGACTTGATGTAGCATGGGGAGCAATTCCTGGTGTCTAGGGGTCCGTTGTTGAGGCCACTCCCACCGCAGAAAATAAGCGTCAAAGCGGACGTATTTTCTTCTCCAACACTTGAATTCAGGCTGAGCGAGTTGCTTTCGGGGCTTGTAAGGGTAGCAAGGAAATATAGTATTTTTTGAAGCGAGAAGCGTGCTCAGTTGCTTGTAGATAAATAGAGTAGGTGGGAAGTTGATGAGGCTTGACGGGAGACGAGAGAATTGCAGGAGCCGTGTTGTGAGGGTAAATGAAGGGCAAACAAAGCCGGGTGAAGGAAAGAGTTTATGAGAGCCGATAAGGAGAAATCACGCGAAGAACCAAGTCCGTGGAGGGGTTTCGAATTGATGATGTCGGGTGGACCGAGGCTGTGATTGCGTAGTGGTAGATGCAGCCGAGTTGCCGGAAGAAAGGCTTAAGAAAATCTTGCAGAGCATGATGAGGGTTGGGATACTCGAGCGGTGAGTCAGAAGAGAGACAACTTTCGTGGGCGGTAGGAAGCCGAGGGAACGTCTGAGGTAGCCATAGTCGAGATCTAGAGCAACGTTTATAGGGGAGTCCTTTCAGCTTTCCCAAAGGCAGTCCAGGGGCAGACGACCCCTCTTGTCCTCAGGCATAATTGCTCGTCGCACCGCGACAAGTATTACAGTGACGTCATAGTAGATCTCTGGGTGGTAGCCATTGACCCGAGCCAAAAATCACCCAGTGTTTCTGTATGCTGCTGCCCCTCACGACGATATCGACTTTTCGTCACATTGTCCCCCCTGAACACTTATCCCCGTCGCTCATCCCCTTGAACGACCTTCACCAGCCCTGAAAATTCTGCCGCAGAGACTTTCACGAGCTAAATTAGATCCAAGACGCGTTCCTGAGCGCTCTCGGTAGGCAACCAGTGATTTAGGCGCCACTAGTACCGCTTTTAGCCCGAGTTTGTTTTCCACTTCCACTTCGCCTCCCAACCCTTTCAGCTGCTAATCATTATTCTAGAAGCAAAAATACAAACGAAGCAAAGATAAGAGGCACCCGGTCGAACGATTCTAGTCTCCACCATGGAACTTGATTCCATCCTTTCCGAATGTCTCCGGAACCATGAACTTGCCGTTCATGCTGAAGGTACGCAATAAACCAGGGTGAACTTCGACGTGGAATCCTTCGTAGGGGATCCGTTCACCGTCGATGGAGAAGCATTCACGATCCTTGGAAGCAGGGCCAGTCGGAATGATGCGGTACGCCCGCGTCTTGTGGTATCGATGCTGGAGGTGAGGAAGATCACAGGTATTCAGTAACATTCCTACCGTCGCTATACACTGAAGTGGCATACCGTATTAAGGTAGAAGGGTTCTCCCTTTGGGCCGCCATCAATCATCTTAATCATCGTGCCGCGAGTTTCCTGGTCGGAGCAGTAGGGGATAGAGTGAGACATACATCAGACACATATCAGCGATACCCACAATTTCCTGAACGACCAAGTGAATAAAGCCATCACAAGGTTGCTTAATTGGGAAGTCCATGAGATCCCTATTTATCACCATGTAGTTAGAATAGAATAGCAATCCTGGCTCTTCCCAAAACGCACCTTGCCACGTAAGGCATCAGTCCACCGCTGAAGGGAGTAAACGAATCAGCGAAGGGTGAGTATCAGGATGAGTGGCTACTCACTATGTATATAAGATTGGCTTGTCGAATTCAATCCATCCTTCGGTCCCCTCAGGTTCGTCAATGTGTTTCGGGAGCGGCATCCGTTGCTGAGCTTCGGCGCCGGGGGTAACATCAGGAGCAACGACCGACGGTGCAGGCCCGGCGAGGAACTCATCCAGAAGCTTGGGCTTGTCAGTCTCTGGCTCCTTGATAAGTACCCGAAGTTGCCTGGGAGTGTTTGTTATCACTGGTAGTAAAAGTGGAAATCAGCCACCCTCGAAGCGATGACTTCGGTTCAGTCTCACTCACCCCCCTTCAGGAAGCCGACAATGAAGCGGCTATCACCCATCCATCTTAGATGCTCGGTTCCTAACCTCGACTTAGGTCTTTAGTGGGGAAGCTTTCTGAAAGGTTTGGCATTGAGCATCTCACCAAGATCCAGTTCCGCCATGAGCCCACCAGACTGAGCCAGGAAGGAATACACGGTCTCTCGAGACTTCAGCATAGTAACAGAACTAAGGTCGAGGTGCATTGGGGTGCCTAAATAGGATCTAGTTAGCATCACAGCAACTAGACTCAATATGCTTCTTGACGAACCTTTGATGGCATTGAGAAGACTAGCAATGGGGTCGAATCCGTCCTGAAAATCAGATGCGTCACTTCGAATGATCAGAAGCATCCCAAAATGAAATCATGCCTACCACCAGACCTAAGAGGTTAAGGGAAAACGCGTTGCCACTGCCAGCGGGGATGGGCACGACGGCCACCTTCTCGAAGGCCGCCCGGGCATCAAGCCTCTTCGCGAAGCCGTTGATCACTTCATAGGGTGTTCCGTCGCCAGACACAGTGATAATAGCGTCGTAGGTGAGCGGTAATGTCAAACACATCTCCCCAGCATGGCCGCCATGAGTGGTATCTAATAGGGAAGTGGTTTGTACACGAGGCGGTGCGTCATCACGAAGAAATAGACTTACAAACAACGTCGAATGAGCAGTGCGCAGCTTCAAGGATCGGTTTTAGTCGCTTATCAAAGATAGCACGGCCTTTTCCCTGCGGTCGAAGGATTAGCGGGATGGACAGGCCGAGCATGGTAAAGCGGCGATACCTGTCCGCTTGCTGGGTTGACGAAAATCATGAATGACCTCCGTGGAGGAGCCTCTGCAAGAATGGTCAGCACCCATCCTACCCATATTAAAGATAACTTACCTCCATAAGCCGCCCGCAATAATGCCCTCACCCACTCAGCCTCGCTATCTGTATCCTCCGGTGTCGGGCTCTCGATGACCGCCTCCAGTGTCACTAAATGCAAATGCTGCTTCTTCCTTGCGAGAGTCGACAGACTCAACTTCCCATCTTTGATTTCCGCGTACAATACATTTTTAATGGATGTCTGGAGCGTTGGTGGTTCCAGCGCTGCGGGCGGAAGAGGTTGAGCAGGCTTCACTTTGGACAGGGGAGGAAACAGGAAGCTTACCCTCAGCTGCCTTCCGATGTACTTCCAAGAACTCGTCAGAAAATCTCACAACGGCGTTTTTGCCGTCCATGGATATTGAGAGAGAATGCCACTGCGGGGCTGCGGCAACGGTTGGCATCGGCGGAGGCTTGTTCTTCAGAAACGTACGCCGCAGGGTAGAGATTGACGACGCTCTCTGTATTTTGGTTGAAGCCATTTTGTAATGGAATAGGAGCAGAGGAGTTGCTCTTCTTGCTATAGGGGAGTGTGCAGCGCAGTTGGACAAATGAAAAGTAACGAACGACAATTGAGGTGCAGCATCAACCGTGGCAAATTCCGCGGCACCGGCTAGTCCGTAAGCAACAACTGCCGAGCTCCCCGCGCCCAAGCCTCCACTCGCTCTCTGACTCGCTTTTTTTCTCTCATCTCCAACCAATATTCTCACTCGTTGCGGCTACATCTACGTTTCTCTCCCCTTGCAAACATCTCACTTGCAAAGACTGCGAAGCTCAGGGCTGGCATCCGATCACCACGCGAGCCTGACGTGATACCACCATGGCCGCCGAAGTCCACCGCATCGCCGAGCAGGGATTCGGCGAGGGCACCAACGCTCTCTACGACGCCTACAGACCCACTTACCCCGCGGAGCAACTGGATTTCATTCAATCGCATTTAAGCAACCCGCAAGGCCCTCTCAACGTCCTCGAGTAAGCTGTCGTGTGACGCAATCGCGTTCCACGTTCCGCAGCCTAACTGCTTCGGTCTTCGGGTCCCGTTAGACTGGGCGCAGGGACAGGCATATTCACTCGCTGTTTGCTCGCGCACAAGACTTTTGGACCGGCAGTTGGGCAACTTCATGCAGTAGAGCCAAGTGCGGGTATGAGAGAACAGTTCACGAGGACCGTCGTCGACGAACGCGTATCGTGCAAAGATGGTGTGTTCGAGAGAACTGGAGAGGACGACGGCTGGGCGGATCTGGTCGTGGTCGCTCAGGTATGCCTTTGGTTTTGAGCATGGGAACCATTAATTCGGGTGATTGATAACACGGCTTGGCAGGCGTGGCATTGGTGCCCGGACTTTGACAGAGCGCTGGTACGCTTTCCCCTCCCCTTGCGACCGCTGTCCGACAGCTTAGAACTCTCTAACAGACAGAGTTTTCTCGAGTCCTCAAACCGGGCGGCGTGGTCACCCTGATCTGGAACCTCGAAGATATGGACGTTGCTTGGGTGGCGGCTAATCGAAAGGCATATGAAGCGTACGAGCAAGGCACCCCGCAATTTCGACTTGGTCTATGGCGCAAGATGTACGAGGTTCCGGCCATACGGTTCTTCTCGCGCCAGGAAGAACGAGAAGTCACCTGGACCTTGCCAACTACAGTTGACCGTGAGGGACCTACTTCGCTTCAGGTCGATATCAGCAGCTAACGCCGAAGTGCATGCCCAGGGGTTGTGGAACGAGTTTTTACCAAAAGTTATGTGGCTGTTCTGGACCAAGACGAAAAGGACAAGCTACGAACGGCAATCAAAGCTAACACGGAGAAGGGCGAGGGCCGAACATGGCTTGACAAGGAGCAAGGGATTTTTGAATATCCTCATAAGAACTTGGTGGTCCTTTTAACTAAAAGCTAGACAGGCGGGTGTCAACTGTTGTTGTAGGGATGTTATTAAGTCGTGGCGGGTCCTCGGTTTGCAGTATTGCCGTGGTTGTCTCCTCTGTTCCTTTCCTTGTATTTGTCGCAGGAGAACGAAGGTCTCCTCGAGTGAGTGAGTGCAGGATACAAAACCAGCTGCTCGAGCAAACCCTTGTTGATTGTCCTGAAGCATGCAAGTACGAGCTTAGGGTTATTCTTTATCATCGATCAAGATCTACATAAATTTTTCTACTTCCAGCTGTGAGTGACAGGTCGAGATATCACACAGACCCCCAGCAAACGATAAGAAAAATAATTGAGGGCGGAGCAGATCCCTGGGCATCCTTGAGAAATTTTGGAGTAGTGTCAAGACTGACTCCACACTCACAGCTTTTACCAAAGGTCTTCTGGTTTAGTGTTGAGTGCTTCCAGGAGGGCGGACATTCACTAGTAAACTTATGTAATTCACCGACCATGCTCGATTCACGCAAATTGACGTCTGAAGTGCTGCGGACATGTTGACATCTATACCTTCTGTATTGGCGTATCTAGTTTGCATCAAATGAGGATATGGTGCTCTAGTGGAGTAAACCAAACGCCACACGCTATACACCAGCCACGCTAGATGCGTATATAAGAATCTCAAACAAAGACAGAAAAGATTGCCTCCAAGCTGACACACGACATGTGTTAAGATCTTAGTCTGCATTGTCACGATGACGCCAAATTTGCTGAAATGTCGAAACCTTAAAGCGGTTCAAACATAAGACGCTGGAAAAAGAAATAGTCGCACGTGGCGGGAGTAAGCTCGGACTAAGAAGTCCCATAACGCAACCGCATCAACCCACCGCCTTGACCTCATAACGACCGGGTGTGGTGCTGAGTTTGGGGTCGTCCTGGCGAAGAGGGGTGCCAGGCATAACAAAGTGGACCGATGCACTCGAGGTGTCGAGATGGACCTCAGTGGTCTTGAAGGTAGCTTTCACAGGGTACCCTCCGGCGGAAGAATGGTAGGTTTGGAGATCGAGTTCTGTCCGTTATCATATCCATATCCACACCAGTAAAACCAATATTGCCGAGAGGATGTCAGCTTATTTGGTTTGGCGAGTGGGCTGGTGAGGTCAAACGGACCGGATAGAGATGCCTCAAGGAAGCCGTCCGACAGCACGTTCCAAATACTTGAGACAGTTGCAGTAGCAGTAGCAGAGTAGCTCTCAGCTTTATTGATCGCAACCACTCCATTTGCGACGCGAAGTTCATATTTACTAGATACGAGATAAGTGGTCAGCCATTCGCTGATCGCTGGGTCTTGTTTAAAGTACTCGACCTAATGTCCGGCGTATTACATGAAATTGAAAGGTCCCAAAACTTGTATGCGGCGTTCTAAGCGAGCACGTGAGATATTCTGCATACCAACCGATGGCCAGAAACCGTTACCAGGCATCCAATTGGATGGGGTTGGGTAGATGATATAAAGCAAACTTGAAGGGCCTCTTGGCGATCTATCGTGGTCGCAAGTTGATCGTTATCGACTGGCTGAGAATATCCCTCTGAGATGGAGTAGATTGGGTCTCGTCCGCGCCATATGTACTGCGGGCGGGTCATTCCATCTTCAATCACGACGCGAAGTATCCCGAGCTGCATCCCCGGAATAGAGGGGTCATATGCACGGCCAATCGGAGGGACGGACTGGCGTGTCCTGTGCCTTTCATCTTGTGTTTTCGGTTGTAAACCCAAACCCTGGTCAGAAGGGAGGATCATGGTTGAAGCTCCAGGGCTAAATGTCGTTTCCGACCTGGGAACAAGATGGAATAAGGGAGAATAGGTCACGTATAATGCTATAAAAATAGTCTTCGAGTTTAGACTCACCAGATCGGCGTCGCGGTTTCCACTTCTGGCGGCGCTTCGACCAGAGGATAATGATCGAATAGCGCCTCAACGAAGAGATCCCAGTCCTTCTTTTTGGATGGATCGAGTCGAGCAAACCACCGAAGGGCTTTATGCCGTAGCCGACTTCTGGCGAAAAGGAGCATTCGGCCTTGATCCTGAGACCACCCTTCCGTAAAGGCAAGGTCCTCTATGGCTGCTATGAACTCTTCACACTCGTTTCCGTCTATGCCCCTGAAAACTATTTCAGATGCTCCTACTAAACAAGTGGTGTCAAAGGATGACGGCTCCAATTTCGTAGGCACGGTTGTAACAGCGTGTCTTACTTTCAGCACTCGTCATCTTTAGAATCGATTTAGTGGTTTGGCAGACGCTTCGGGCAAAGAGCACGTCCTGGGTCTAGTTGGGTGGAAGGGTTGCCAGTGGAACGTGTACGTCAGGCACGTGGACGGCGTGTTCCGATCTCGGGCACATGCGTTATTGGATCCCGCGCGGCGCAGCGTCTGAGGTTCGATCGCCTATATATATTCTCGCCGGAAACATATAGCGCTCCTATTTTGCTTATCGTCTAGCAGCACCCAATTGCCAATGAGTACGGCAATAGCTGCACTCACACTCGTCAACGCTGCGTCCCCTCAGTCGCGCCCCTTCGACTCGACACAGTCTCGAAACCAACGCTCACGTCGTAGATGTGTCCTCAAGTATTTAGTGGCAGTGTCACTGCTATTGGAATTTGGGCTGTTGCAACAGCAATTCCCTCATACCTCAATCCGTAAGTCTATCAGCATTCTCCTCCTTTCGAGTTTGCCCTTGTACGACCCCATCCAGGAGGGTGAGAGAAGGTAAGCTACCACTACTTGCTTGATAGCTACAGCTCAAAATAAAGGGTACAAGATACAAGCGGCAACTGAGGCTTAAATAACCGTGCGCGGCACAGGGAATGGCTCGGGCAGAAAATTGGAATCTGGGAGCGTCTTCGTCGGAAATAGGTGGTATTCAAACTAATAAATAAGCAAATAAGCAATTTAATATACTAGTTGTAGCAGCAAATGACAGGCTTCCGCAGTGGCAGTAATCGTTGGGGAAACCTGCTCCTGGTCCACTCATGATGAGATACTTCATGACATTTGTAAGCCCATGACCGAGATAATCAACAGCAATCTATGACGTAGCCTTCATCTGACCTCTACAGCAACGCATTATTGGCTGATTGGAGGCTCGTTAATCTCTCCGTTCAGATCCTCCCGCACGCTGCAACGACAGGGGGGTTCAAGATGAGAAAAAACGAGGCGAAAACGATCACGAAAACGATCGCGGAAACCTCTGTTTTCGTGTCGTTTTCGCGTTGTTTTTGAGCTCACTCGTGAAACCCCCTCCCTCTCTTTTACAAAATAGCTCCCCAAAACTCGGCTGTCTTTCCTTATGTAAGGCTATGAGACCCTGTTCACTAGGCAGAATCAAAATCGTAGCGGCGCACGGAGGCGCCATTTCCCCGACTCCCTGCATGAGAGAATACATATATTCAATACAATGTTCAAGTAGCCTTCAATGAAGAATATAACCAATTGGTGTCGAACCAGAACGGAACTAGTCGGAGTCGGGGATCTCCTCACAGTCTCCGAGGCAGACAATGATGAAATGAAGAGAGTGACTTACATACTTGCAACTTCGCCGTTCCAGCAACAGAGGGTGGGTAGCTCGGTCCGAACCCCTGAAAGCTTTAGTTCAACTGTCTGTGTAGTCGGTGAGCAGGCGAAGGTTACGTGTCCGACGGCTGTCGCCAGACACTCGCCCTTTGCTGGGTGTACTCGGTTAGTATGAGCTGTGTTTTCCACGTCCGAGTCAGGCTATTCCCATCTAGCGTCTTACAGGTGAGTGACAGAGCCAGGACAAGCCATGAGCTCTTAAGGTCATTGGTGCACATAATTCCACCCGAGAAGTCCTATTCACGGCATTGGGTGGATCCGGATGAGCAGGGACTCGAAGATAACAGGCATTGCTGAGGGTTGGCAGGCAACCCAACGTCATATTTCTTGAGGTTATAATATCTTATTACGAGAATTTCATAGATAATTGAAAATTCCTATATCGAATAGGTGGAGAGGCTCAGGACTCACGTTCACCGGATCCCAGAGAAGTGATTGTGCGATATTACTCAAAACCAGCATGTATTTAGTATAACGCATTCGGACGTGCTTGGGCGAAAGCCTCGCGTTCAGCGGCTATCGCCGCCGAGACGCTCGTCTTTCGCCGGAGACGCGACCACACTATATTGGGTATAGTGAAGCCATTTTTTACAAACGAGTTGGACATTCATATCAAAGTATCTGCCCAAAATCGCTCACTCAGCCCGGGGCCCTTCGCTGAAATTCTCAAATCAATCGAGATCCAGAATAACTTCATCTTGCCGGGGTTGGTTTTACTTGCGTGACGGGGATGCCGTTGGACTTGTCCCAACACTCTGTACCATCTTGAATGTCATATAATACGCACATATTTGATTCTATATTACTTGGTGATAAATTATTTCACGAACTAGTGTCGGTTTTTACTGAGGGATATGTAGAAGTGATGAGGTCGTCCACGGCCTTCGGCCGCTGCGGAACGACGCGGAGGTGACGTCAGGGATCGGGTGATTGCGGGCGTTCCAGTGCCTGAACATTTGAAGCTGAGAAAACCCTCCTCTCTGGCTTCGCTTAATCAGAGAGTCGGGGATACGCATCTGAGCCCTGCCCAGCCTGCCCCTCTCTGACCCCTTCTTGATACCATACCGAGCATAGGAAGAAGAGTTGGGAGCTGGATGGAGAACACGATAGGAAAAAAGGGACATGCATAGATCGACGAGGCTCAAATCGAATAGTAGAAAATCAGGGATGGATTGGTCATATGCGCGTAAGTCCGAGTTTCGTCCGGTCTTTGCGGCGTTTTTGTTTTGCAAAAACGCGTTCTGGCGTTTGGCTCCCAAGACGCATTTTTGTAAAAACGCCGTTTTTGCCACCGTTTTTGCCACCGTTTTTGCCACCGTTTTCACGTCGTTTTCGCGCCATGTTTCTCATCTTGAAACCCCCTGATGGAAGCCTCGAGAATAATAGCGTCTCCCAATGGCGCCCTCACAGTCCTCCAACCAGACCTAACAAGCACAAAGTGCGGTGACTAGAGTGTACTGCCATGTGGCTTTCGTAACTAACGACGTGTTCGTCGGTAAAGGAATCTCGAGTGGGCGAGTTCGAGCCCCAGAAGGCAGCTGGTTTATCGTGGATCAAGGCAATGCTCGTATTCATTATTAGCGGGCCCAGCCAAGAATTTCTCCTATACCCTGCATGATATAGTCAAAGGTAACTTCTTTATACGGTCATCAAACCAGCCAAGGCACGGCCGGATCCGCGGACATTGCTGCACCGCTGTGGCCGATCTCAAAACGTGACGGATCTGCGGCCTCCCGCTCATAGCTCGCGCTTATAGCGGTGGAGTAAACCCTTGCTCGCGATCGGTCCCTGGTCGTTGACAGCGAGGCTGTTCAAACTTCTAAGGCTGCATCGAATTGCTGCCCTTTTACAACAATTAGGCAGGTTTTGCATTTTCCTGTCGCCGCTCACATTGGCGGTAAATAAAGGACGGCAATTCCACACACTGAGCCATTATACGACCACACCTTCACGAAGAATTCCCGAGCTCAGGTTGATGGCGATATATTCAAAGGCCATCCAGCTCCGGGAGACAGGGCATACCTCGACGATTTTGGCGAGATACAGAGCTCAACGGCCGAAGGTGGTGGACGGCAAAGCGAAAGTGGAATAATTCCAACGCCCGCAACGTACAGTCGTAGTGGGCGCCGAAGGACGCAGCCAGGCAAAACCCCACCATAGCAGAGCAACGACGATGACGACAATGACCAGACAAGCACCTGTTGATTTATTGATTTATAAGACTCGCAACGATTTCAGGACGAGTGGAGGTCGCTCAAGGCAAGTGAGCGGCGGGGAGGTGCTCAGGCTGCCCGATTCGGACTACGCGAACAGCTTCGTGAAAGGTTGATCTGATGTACGTAGGCATGCAGAGTTTCACGTGATATGGGTGGATCGGTACATTGGTGAATGACGATACTATCCGGGACAACGTCGCTCCAGTTAGAGAACCCAGAAGGGCTGCGCGGTGACGAGCGGCTCCGCAATTGAAGAAACAGATTGGATTTTGGGAAGAAGTCGCAAGAGTCACTGCATGAGACGTCGCTTCAAGTTGATTCCGTGCTTTGTTTCAGACATGGGCGAAGGAAACCTTGGTCTTTGGTCCGTGGAAAAAAGGGAAGGTTTTGCCTCCGTTGTTTATATATGTACCTCTCTTGGAATCATCCCCAGCCCAAAATCACCCCTTCCCATCACACATCCTCTCAGTAGACCGTGGAGCCTTTGCACGTACCCCGAATTTCGTGGTGCTGCGGAGACAGTCGCAACTGGGCGCACGACCGACCTTCAGCCTCGTTCGGTGAAGGAAGAAGATGCGCACTACTCCTGTTGCTGAACGTGATCTCCCAGCTACAAGACGTGCGGTGACGATGATCAAATTCGCAACACTGTTAGTGGATGGGCTAGGCCGAACCTGCCAAGACGTCTTCACCAGGCTAGAAGCTGCAGAAAGGCTCGATCGTCCTTCCCAGACGATGACAATAAATTGGCTTTAAGGCCTCACTGCTGTATGTCTACTCGAAGGTCTAAGGGTTTAATTGAGAGAGATCGGGGAAAGTGGGGCGGGCCAAGATCTCGGGTCGTTTTAGAATTCAGACGTTCGGAGATCTGCAAGGGTGTGCCGTTCAATCGGTGGCTTAATATCAACAGCTTGGCAACGTAGGGCCCCACCGCGCCAGCTGGACACGTATATCCCAACGCAAGGACAAGACGGCCTGCCGTATGACTACTATCCCGCGAAAGAATAGGAGGACTGGCCTATATAGAGGTGCTTTGGGACACGTATTCTCGCCACAAGAGACGTTCCTGCCCCCCCTCCCCAGTTGACTTCTTGCATCCTCGTCTCAACCCAGCTCTCATCAAAATCACCACCCTTTCGATACTCGCCATGCTTTGCAACTTGTTCTCGACCATCTCGACCCGCAAGTCGGCAGCTCGCCCTACCACCTATGTGCAACCCCAAGCGCAGGCTCGACCAGACGAACTCCATCCAGCCCCGCTCGAAAGGCCCTCGAGACTAAGAGGAGCGCTCCGAAGCGTACTTCAAGTCTTTCATCTCCGTCGTTCTAACCCCAAGGTGATTTCTGCTCCAAGCGTTCTCGCCCGTTTCACAGGACCCTGACGCTCCTGATCCAGAACGATCAACTGAGTCAAGACCATCAAGTATATCAGACTACGACCGCTACTACCCCGCTTCAGGTTTGTTGCAATTGTGCCTCGAGTGTCCCTAGTTCGTCCCCGACTAACTAGCATCCCTCCCTTTGTCGTTTAGCACCCATCGACTCGAACACAAGATCCTAAGCTTGTATCGACTTCCTCTGTCCCCTTGTCGGCTGCGACGCCATCTACCGCTGCCAGCTTGGCGGCATTAGCCGATATATCCCCTCTTTTCGCGCCGCAACCCGCTGAGTCGGCCATAACACCAACCACTACATTCTCTTGTCCTTCCGCCTTCCCTTCTCCTCTCGCCGCCCTCGACCTCATCTCCACCAAAGAGATGATAGCGAACCTCGAGTCCGCCGTCTCCGGCCTTGAACGACAAGGGGCGCACCAAGCCCGTACTCACAAGCTCGACAACACCGACGCGAAAGCCAAGGCTCGGAGACGAGGAGAAGACCGATCGGCCCGCGAGAGAGAAAGTCGTAAGAAGGTCGAGGAGTGGATGCTGCAACAACGCGACCCGCGATGCGACGTGGAGGATGCGGCGGGAGAAGTTCTCCGTCATCTGGAGAAGGCGAAGAAGAAGAAGAAAGGCCTCAAAAAGAAGATCCTCCGAGTCGACTTGGGAGGTGGATCCGACTGTCTTACGCCCGACGAGGCCTTGCAGGGACTTGGCCTCGTCGACGTTTCGGGAGAGGAAGCCTGCCATTCGTCGGGGTATGACAAGCGCGGTCGGGGACTATCCAACGCACCTCGTCCTGGATCTCGTGTGTGGTTCAAGAACGGTCGGGATCTTCTGGGGCCTCATGGCTATTAGGTTTGTGTTTCTTCCCTCCTTTAGAGCGACGGCTCGACTACATCTTTGTCGCGACGACTGACCGAGAACTCGTTCCACCAGGCCCCTTTCTGCTCAAGCTCTTTGAGCTCAGCTTCGGACTGGTTCCGTGGACTGAGCTCCTTCTCCTTGTCGTAGCCTGTATTAGACTTTTTCTCGGTAACTCAGTCTTAGTTTCGCTCCAACACCCCCTTCACGGACTTGCTTTTTCATCTCGTCTTCCTCTCCTCGCTTCTCGCGGCTGTTTCTTTTACTGCTTTTGTCCCTCGCACGTCCTTTGTATCCCATCGAGCCTCTGAACTCCTTCGAACTCGCTTATTCGCCTCGTTTCTTCCCTCTTAGAGTGTATTAGACTTTTTGCTTTCCGGTGCATCGGGTTTGGTTTCGCGGTGACATCCCTTCACGACTTGTTGTTTTCGTCTCATCTTTCTCTCTTCGGCTCTCGTGTATCGTTTCATTTACTGTTTTTGTCTTCTGTGCGTCTTTTGTATCCCATCGAGTCTCGGTTTCTCGTTGACCCATTCTATTCATTCGATCCGGCCTTTTTTTGGTTTCCAATATTATTCGGATTCCCTGCGCCAGAGCGAGAGCTTGCCTTGGAGTGCACTCAACAGAGTGGAGGGAAGGAGGAGACAACGCATTTGAGTGCAGGTTCCGAGTTCCAAGGTTGTTTCGAATTCGTCGCGTCGGGATGGCAAGGGGCAGTTCATTTCAAAAGTTCGCGCACGCGCCAAACTTGGTTATCAGGGTCGATCACGGATCGGCCGCCCATGCCACAATGACCAGCCATCGCCTTTCTCATGCCCCGATACCAAGTTAGTGTCGTTCATCACGCAGTACCGGGAACCAGGAAAGCTGAGGGTATACTGGGGCCAGTGGGTGAAGAGGATGGTCGACGTTGGCAGAGGTCGAAACCGGAACGCTCAAACTGAGGTTATAGTCGTTTTTAGAAAGACAGAGTCGGTGAATACCCAACTGCACAAGTGCGCTTCCTTCGTGGCAGAGTAAAAAGAATAATAATTCCCAGACTTTCCCTCCTTCACATTGGGCCAAAATGGAACGGAGATTCGACGCTCCGCGATCGAGGCTCGAGAGCAGAGTGGCTGCTCCTCGTGGATCTCGTTAACGTTGTACCCTGTTGCGTGAAGCAGGGAACTTCCCTGTGCCGGAGACGTCGTTGTGTGCTAGTTTGGAAGCCGTAAAGACTGGAAGGTCAGGGTCCGTGCCCCGTGCCTTGCGCGGTGCTTGCCATCCAACAACGTCCAACGCTTTGACCGCGATCAAGAAGACAGAGAAGACGGCAATATGTTGGATCTGAGATGCGTCTACAGCTACAGAGAGACCATTGTGTGGTCTTCGTCCAGGTGAGATAGCAGGCCAGTGGAACGGGAGTAAAGATTTGAAACTCCGCTTGTAAAGTGAACACTGCTTTCCGTGAAAACCCCAGCTTCCATGCATCCACCGATTCCACCGACTCACTCCCATCCTGCAACTTTCGAGTTCGCTCCTCTCCTCGATCGTACACTTTCATTTCTTGTATACATAGCACCACACTCCGCCCAAATTCTCATCCAAGACGCAGTCCCCTTGATAGAAAAAGAAAGTCAGCCACCACTCTGCATCTTCCGCGAGGATGGACGACATACAGTACTCTCATCCCCGGCCGCGACGGCAGCCATCTCCACCACTACCAGCTGGTCTCTAAGAAATTCTTTCGCATGTTGTCTTCTTGTCTCTCGGTTTCTCGCCACTTTACTTCCGACTGCCAGCGCAATATTGCGTTGTATGGACAACCCAAGGACTATAACATCAATTCCAATCAAGAAAACACACAAACCTTGAACAGACAATAAGGAAAATAATGGAGCCGACCTCCGAGGAAAGTAACGAACGACAATCTAGGTGCAAAAACCGTGGCGAATTCCGCGGCACCGGCTCTTCCCTGACGACTCTGCCGAGCTCCCGCCCCGGCCTCTGCTTGCTCCTTCCCTCCCTCTGACTCGCTTTTTTCTCTCATTTCCAGCCAATATTCTCACTCGTTGCAGCTGCTGCTTTATTTCTCTTCCCCCCTCCAAATATATCACCGGCATAGACTGCGAAGCTCCGGACTATCCTTTTGCCAAGAGCCCATGGCCGCCGAAGTCCACGCATCGTTGAGCAGGGATTACTGGAGGGCACCAACGCTCTCTACGACGCCTACAGACCCACTTAACCTGCGGAGTAGCTGTATTTCATCCAATCGCATTTAAGCAATCCACAAGGCCCTCTCAACGTCCTCGAGTAAGCTCTCTTGTGACGAATCGCGTTTTACATTCCGCGGACTAACTACTTCGGACGCCGGGTCCTGTCAGACTAGGCGCTGGGACAAGTATATTCACTCGCTGTTTGCTCGCGCACAAGACCGGGCCAACTTCATGCAGTAGAGCCGAGTGCGGGTATAAAAGAAGAATTCAGCAGGATCGTCGTCGACGAACGCGTATGGGTATGTTGGAGAGAACTGGAGAGGACGACGGCTGGGCGGATTCGGTCGCGGTCACCCAGGTACGCCTTTGGCTTTGAGCATGAAAACCAGTCGGCCGGCTGATAACTCGGCTGGGCAGGCGTGGCATTGGTGCCCGGATTTTGACAGAACGCTAGTACGCCTCCCCTCCTCTTGCGACCTTTATCTGATGGTCTAGAGCGCTCTATTAGGCGGAGTTCGTTCGGCTCCTTAAACCGGGCGGCGTGGTCGTCCTGATTTGGAACCTCAAGGGTATGAGCGTTGCTTGGGTGGCGACTAATCGAAGAGCTTATGAAGCGTATGAGCAAGGCACCCCGCAATTTCGACTTGGTTTATGGCGCAAGATGTACGACGTTCCAGCCATCAGGTTTTTCTCGCGCCAGGAAGAACGAGAAGTCACCTGGACCTTGCCAGCTACTGTTGACCGTGCGTCCCACTACTTCACTTCAGATCGATATTACCAGCTGATGACAATGCACGCTCAGGAGTTGTGGAAAGAGTTTTCACCAAAATTTATGTGGCCGTTCTGGATCAAGACCAAAGGGACAAGCTACGAACGGCATTCAAAGCTAACACAGAGAGGGGAGAGAGCCGGAGATGGCTCGATTAGGAACAAGGGGTCTTTGAATATCCTCGTAGGGACTTAGTGATCCTTTTAACTAAGAACTAGACAAACGGGTGTCGGACTGTTATTGCGGGGATGTTATTAAATCGTGACGGGTGCTCGGTATGCAGTATATTGCTGTGGTTATCTCCTCTAATTCTTTTCTTGTATTTGTCGCAAAAAAAAGGAAGGTCTCCTCGAGTGAGTGCGACTTGAAGGGCCCCTCGTTTACTCGACATTCCAGCATGCAAACACAATCTGCGACATATTCTTTATCATTGGGATTCAATTTGGTTTCTACTTCTAGCTGTGTGTGGGATGATGTGCAGTTCGAGATATCAACCAAACTCTGAAGGAGCGATTAGGACAGTAGTCGGTGGAGCAGATACTTGAGCATCGTTGCGGAAATTGGGAAGCCATGTCGAGATGGAATGCTCGGCCCCATCTTTGGTACATTGCGTATTCCTCGTTCAGAGCTGTGTGCCTCGAGAAGTACGCAGATGCACCGGTAAGTTTAATACACCAGCTATGGACACTTGACGCAAGGTGACACTCAAAATGCTGCTAGCATGTTCTGACATCTCTGTCTTTGAATGCCGCAGAATATACGGCAATCAACTAATACATTTACGTGTATATCAGACAAAGAGAGAAATGGCGGCCTCCGAGCTTATATTCGACATGAAGCAAGAATCCGATCTGCAGAGATACGATGTTGTCGAAATATTCTGGCATTCCGAGTCTTTAGAGTAGTTCAAACACAAGACGCTTGAAAGATACGGGTAAGCTCGGAACATGAAGTCGATGTAACACAGCCGTATCAACTTACAGCCTTGATTTCATAACGACCGATTTGGGTTTTGAGTTTGGGGTCGTCTTGCCGAAGAGGAGTGCCAGGCTTAACAAAGTAGATGGATGCACCCGAAGTGTCGAGATGGACCTCTGTGGTCTTGAAATCTTTCCTCGTAGCGATGTATTTAACAGCATCAGTCTCTCGCGGATTAAATTCTGCGCATTCCCATCGTCACATCAATGGCACCAATATTGCCGAAGGGATGTCAGTTTATTCGGGCTGACAGGTGGGCGGTGATGTTGAACGGACCGGCTAGGGATGCCTCAAGTGAGCCATCCGACAAGATGTTCCAAACACATGAGACGGCTCTATCGCGCGTGCCATCGATCGCAGTCACTCCGCTTGCGATCTGAAGTTCATATTGATAGCTCAAAACGCATTAAAGGGTTAGCCCTTGCCGATGGCTGTCACTTAGTTGAAGTACTCAACTCAGTGTTTAACACTTTGTATGAAAGGGAAAGGTCCCCATGGCTATTTGCGGCGTTCTAGTTGAACACGTGAGAGATTCTTCATAGCATACACCCAGCAACAACCTTACCAGGCATCCAATGGGGTGGGGTTCGGGTGACGATATAAAGCAAATAACAAGGGCTTCTTGACGATCTATTGTGGTACCGGTTTGAAAGTGGTATTCTGCTCGAAGGAATCCGTTCGGGGAAGTGTAATTGAATGGGGGTCGTCCCCGCGCTATGTATTGCGGCCGGCCGGCCCCGTCCTCCACCACGACACGGAGTATCCCGATCTGTCTCCCCAGAGTAGAGGGATCAAATGCGCGGCCAATTGGAGGAATTGAGTGTTGTGACCTGATCTCCGTTGCTTCTCTCTCGGCTTGGATGGTCGGTTGTAGAGCCAAACCCTGGTCAGAAGCAAGGATCACGGTTGAAGCACCAGGGCTGAATGTCGTCTCCGACCTGCAGACAATTGGAGAAGTGAGCAAATAGGTCACGTAGTATGACATGAAGAATGGGCTTTGAATTTGGACTTACCAGCTCGGCGTCGCGGTTCCCACCTCTGCAGGCGCCTCGACCAGAGGATAATGATCAAATAGTGCCTCGACAAAGAGACACCAGTCATTCCGTTTTGACGGATTGAGTCGTGCAAACCACCGAAGAGCTTTATGCCGTAACCGACTTCGCGCGAAAAGGAGCATCCGACCTTGATCATTAGACCACCCTTCTGTAAAGGCCAGCTCCTCTATAGCTGCTACGAACTCTTCACACTCGTTTCCATCGATGCCTCTGAGAACTATTTCAGAGGCTCCTACCAAAGGTGTTGAAGGATAAGAGCTACAATTTAATAGGTACGGTTGTAACAGCCTGTCTTACTTTCAGCGCTCGTCATTTGGAGGAATTGACTCGGCGATTTTGCAAACGTTTCGGCGCAAAGAATGAGCTCGCGGTCTAGTGGGTGGAGGGGTTAGAACGTGTACATCAGGCACGCAGACGGCGTGTTCCGATCAAAGCACAATATTCCCGGCTAGCAATGACGGTTTGCCTTCGGCGATGGGAGATCGTCTCATGTGTGACATACGACGCTCCTATTTTGCTCAAATAGAATTCGATCATCCTCTAACACCCAATTGCCAATGATTACGGTAACAGTTTGACTCCCACTACCGAAACCATCGCTCGCGCCGTAGATGTCGCCTCAAGTATTTAGTGGCAATGTCTCTGCTAATGGAGTTTGGTTTCAACAGCAATTTCCTCATACTTCAAAACGTAAGGTTATGAGCCATTGTCCTCCTTTCGAGTCCTCGTCCTTGTACCACCACACCCAGGAGGGTGAGAGAAAGTAAGTTCCCACTAATCGCTTGATAGCTACGATGCAAAATAAAGGGCACAAGGTACAAGCGGCAACTGAGGCCAAAATAGTCGTACGTGGCGACAGGGTATGGCTCGGGTAGAAAATTGAAATCCGGAAGCGTCTTCATACGAAATTAGTGGTGTTCAAGCTAATGGATAAGGAAACGCACATTGTTGATATATTAGTTATAGGAGCAAATGGCAGTGGCGATAATTGTTGGAGAGACCTGCTCCCGGTCCACTCATTTTGAGATACTCGATGGCACAGATGATCAACAGCGATATATGCATTGACTTAACTTTTATTTCAACTCTACAGCAGCGAGCTATCGGCCCATCGGAGGTGTGTTAATTCCTCAGTTCAGATCCTCCAGCATGTTGCAACGACGGAAGACTTGAGAATAATAACGTCTCCCAATGGGGCTCTCACAATCATCTGAGCTAACGACGTGTTTGTCGGTAAATAAATCTCAACTAGGCGAGTTTCATCCCCAGAAGACAACCGGTTTCCCGTTGATCAAAGTGTTCATTGGGACCGAACCTAGCCAGGATATTCCCCTATCCCCTAAATGAATCAATCAAAGGCGGCTTCTTTATATGGACATTAAACTAGCCAAGGCAGGAGGTTCGTGGATATAGTCGGACATCGCTGTACCGCTGTGGCCGATCTCCAAACGTGAGGGATCCGCGGCTGGCCGCTCATAGCGATGGAGTAAACCTTTGCCCGCAATCGGTCCCTGGTTGCTGACAGCGAGGCTGTTCAAACCTCTAAGGCTGCATCGAGTTGCCGCCCTCTTACAACAATTAGGCAGGTTTTGCCTTTTCCTATCGCCGCTCACATTGGCAGCGGTAAATACAGAACGGCAATTCCACACACTTAGCCATTATACGACCACGGCTTTTCGAAGAATTCCCGAGCTCAGGTTGATGGCGATACGTTCAAAGGCCATCGAGCTCTGGGGGACAGGCATACCTCGACGAATTTCAGCGAGATACAGAGCCCAACGGCTGAAAGTGGTGGACGGCAAAGCGAAAGAGGAATACTTCCAACACCCGCAACGTACAGTCGTAGGCAGGTGCCAAAGTGGGATAGGACGCAGCCAGGGCCCCAAAACCCGACCATAGCAGAACAGCGACGATGACGGCAACGACGGGACAAGCACCTCTTGATGTATCGTATTATAAGATTCTCAACGATTTCAGACGAATGGAGATCGCTCAAGGGAAGTGAGCGACGGGGAGATGCTCAGGCTGCCCGAAACAGCTTCGTGAAAGGTTGATCTAATGTAAACATGCAGAGTTTCCCGTGATATGGCTTGATCGGTACGTTGATGAATGACGATACTATTTGACACAACGTCGTTCCGGTTAGAGAAACCAGAAGGGCCGCGCGGTGACGAGCGGCTCCGCAATTGAAGAAACAGAATGGATTTTGGGAAGAAGTCGCAAGATTCACTGCATTCGACGTCGTTTCAAGTTGATTCCGTGCTGTGTTTCAGACATGGGCGAAGGGAACCTTAGCATTTGGTCCGTGGAAAAAAGGGAAGGTTTTGCCTTCGTTGTTTATATATGTACCTCTCTTGGAATCATCCCCAGCCCAAAATCACCCCTTCGCATCACACATCCTCCCAGTAGACTTTGGAGCCTTTGTACGTACACCAAATTTTGTGGTGCTGCGGGGAAAGTCGCAACTGGGCGCACGACCGACCTTCAGCATCGTTCGGTGAAGGAACAAGATGCGCACTACTGCTGTTGCTGAACGTGATCTCCCAGCTACAAGACGTGCGGCGACAATGATCAAATGCGCAACACTGTTAGTGGATGGGCTGGGCCGAACCTGCCAAGACGTCTTCACCCACTGGGAGCCGCAGCAACGCTCGATCCTCCTTCCCACACGATTACAATAAATTGGCTTTAAGGCCTCACTGCTGTATGTCTACTCGAAAGTCTAAGGGTTTAATTGAGAGAGATCGGGGAAGGTGGGGCGGGCCAAGATCTCGGGTCATTTTAGAATTCAGCCGTTTCGGAGATCTGCGAGGGTGTCCCGTTCAATCGGTGGCTTAATATCAACAGCTTGGCAACGTAGGCCCCACCGCGCCAGCTGAACACGTATATCCCAGCGCAAGGACAAGACGGCCTGCCGTATGACTACTATTCCGCGAAAGAATAGGAGGACTGGCCTATATAGAGGTGCTTTGGGACACGTATCCTCGCCACAAGAGACGTTCCTGCCCTCCCTCCCTAGTTGACTTCTTGCATCCTCGTCTCAACCCAGCTCTCATCGAAATCACCCCCTCTCGATATTCGCCATGCTTTGCAACTTGTTCTCGACCATCTCGACCCGCAAGTCGGCGGCTCATCCTACCACCAATGCGCAACCCCAAGCGCAGGCTCGACCGGACGAACTCCATCCAGCCCCGCTCAAAAGGCCCTCGAAACTAAGAGGAGCCCTTCGAACCGTACTTCAAGTCTTTCATTTACGACGTTCTAGCCCCAAGGTGATTTCTGCCCGAAGCGTTCTCGCCCGTTTTACAGGACCCTGACGCTCTTGATCCAGAACGATCAGCTGAGTCAAGACCACCAAGTATATCAGACCACGATCGCTACCCCGCTTCAGGTTTGTTGCAATAGTGGCTTGAGTGTCCCTAGTTCGTCCCCGGCTAACTACACCCTTCCCCTTGTCATTTAGCACACATCGATTCCAACGCAAGATAATAAGCTTTTATCCACTTCCCCTGTCCCCTTGTCGGCTGCGACCCCATCTACCGCCGCCAGCTTGGCGGCATTGGCCGATATCTCTCCTCTTTTCGCGCCGCAACCCGCTGAGTCGGCCATAACACCAGCAACTACATTCTCTTGTCCTTCCGCCTTCCCCTCTCCTCTCGCCGCCCCCGACCTCATCTCCACCAAAGAGATGATAGCGAACCTGGAGTCCGCCGTCTCCGGCCTTGAACGTCAAGCGGCTCACCAAGCCCATACTCACAAGCTCGACAACACCGACGCGAAAGCCGAGGCTCGGGAGCGAAGAGAAGACCGATCGGCCCGCGAGAGAGAGAGTCGTAAGAAGGTCGAGGAGTGGATGCCGCGACAACGCGACCCGCGATGCGACGTGGAGGATGCGGCGGGAGAAGTTCTCCGTCATCTGGAGAAGGCGAAGGAGAAGAAGGAAAGCCTTAAAAAGAGGATCCTCCGAGTCGAGTTGGGAGGTCGATCTGACTCTCTTACGCCCGACGAGGCCTTGCAGGGACTCGGCCTCGTCGACGTTTCGGGAGAGGAAGCCTGCCATTCGTCGGGGTATGACAAGCGCGGTCGGGGACTATCCAACGCACCTCGTCCTGGATCTCGTGTGTGGTTCAAGAACGGTCGGGATCTTCCGGGGCCTCATGGTTATTAGGTTTGTGTCCCTTCCCTCCTTTAGAGCGACCGCTCGAATACATCTTTGTCGCGACGGCTGACCGAGAACTCGTTCCACCAGGCCCCTTTCCATAAACTTGCTCAAGCTCTTTGACCTCCTTCGGACTGGTTCCGTTGCCTGAGCTCCTTCTCTCTCTCGTAGCCTGTATTAGACTTTTCCCGGTAACTCAGTCTTAGTTTTGCTCCAACATTTTTCCATCTCGTCTTCCTCTCCTCGCTTCTCGTGGTTGTTTCTTTTACTGTTTTTGTCTCTCGAACGTCCTTTGTATCCCATCGAGCCTTTGGACTGGATCCTTCGGACTCGCTTACTCGTCTCGTTTCTTCCCTCTTAGACTGTATTAGACTTTTTGGTTTCCGGTTAATCGGTTTTCGTTTCGCGGTGCGGACTTGTTGTTGTTTTCGTCTCGTCTTTCTCTCCTCGGCTCTCGTGTATCGTTTCCTCTACTGTTTTTGTCTTCTGTGCGTCCTTTGTATCCCATCGAGTCTCGGTTTCTCGTCCACCCATTCTATTTATTCGATCCGGCCCTTTTTTTGGTTTCCAATATTATTCGGTTTCCCTGCGCCAGAACATGAACTTGGTTCGCTGAGCCTGCCTTGGAGTCCACTCAACAAAGTGGAGAGAAGGAGGAGACAACGCATTTGAGTGCAGGTTCCGAGTTCTAAGGTTGTATCGTCGCGTCGGGAAGGGGCATGCGGATGAACTGGGGCAGTTCATTTCAAAAGTATGCGCACGCGCCAGACTTGGTTCTAACGGTCGATCACAGATTGGCCGCGTATGCCACAACGACTAGTAATCGCCTTTCTCATGCCCCCATATCAAGTTGGTGTCGTTCGTCAGGCAGTGTCGGGAACCAGGAAAGCTGAGGGTATACTGGGGCCATTGTTCCAGTGGGCGAGGAGGATGGTTGGCGTTGGCAGGGGTCGAAACCGTAACGCCCAACCTGAGGTACTAGAGTGACCGCTCCTCGTGGATGTCGTTGTGTCCCTGGAATTTCCCTGTGCCGAACAAAAGCAGCGGAGACGTCGTTGTGCGCTAGTAATTGGAAGCAGGAGGAGACATTTGAAGGTCGGGGTCCATCCCTTGTGCCTTGCGCGGTGCTTGTCATCCAAGAACGTCCAACGCTTTGACCGGATGAAGACAACAGAAAAGAAAACAATATGTTGGATCTGAAATGCGTTTACATATACAGCTGCAGAGAGACCATTGTGTAGTCTTCGTCCAATTTCCGCGACGACACAGCAGGTCGGTGGAACGGGAGTAAAGATTTGAAACTCCGCTTGTAAATTCAGGACTGTGAACACCCTTCTCGATTGTGCACTCTCATTCCCTGTATACATAGCATCACACTCCCCCCAAGCTCTTTCTATTCTCATCCAAGACGCAGTCCCATTTATAGAAAAATAAATACAGCAACCACGCTGCATCTTCCGCGAGGCATATGGACGACGTACAGTACTCTCATCCCCCGCCGCGCGACGGCGGCCATCTCCACCATCACCAGCAGATTTCTATCGCTTCTCGTCTCTCGTTTTCTCGCCACTTTACTGCCGACTGCCGGCGTTGTATGGACAACCCAACCAAGAAAACACACAAACCTTGAGCGAGCAACAAGGACAATAATCGACGTCGGAAGCTCTGTGGCACATTCCCAGGCGCCACGGCGACTGCATTCCGCGATGACTTTGCGCTCGCCTTAATCTTCCACACCTCATCTGCGACATTTAGCACTGCATGGGGGTTGAGGTACAGCTGAATTTGAAAGGGCAAGTTAAAAATGGTAATCAGGGCTGACCCGGTGAGGGTGGAGGATAGTATAGATCGCTCAGGAACAAGCTTTGAGCATCCTCGTAACGACTGGGGGCTCTTTTTAAGAGAAATTACTATACGAGACTTTGGGTTGATGCCGGACCACTCGATTTATCAGTCGGAAAGCCGCTCTCGATCCGAATTTGCGGGGGTACTCTCCTCCCTGAATAGATACATCCATCGACGACTGGGAAGTCTCGTCATGAATTCGAATTATCTAATATCCACAGAATTTCGTTGAATAGCTAGCCTCCAATCTTCCTTGCAGCATCCCGATGTTGCCTGGAGAAGGTGCTCTCTCCGAGTCGGTTCAAGCACCTCTTGTACGTCGAAGGGTACAAGAGGCCCTTAACAGCGATTTATGGTCGACCAAGCCACGGTAGTTAGAAAGCGTTAGCCTCGGGCTATCAGGCCGCCTAGCCTGGTAGGATCAACCCAGTGGACAGACGCAAGGCATCACGCATTGGCTTCATTCCAAAGGAATCGGTGAAGTGTTGTGTATATGTATAACTGTCCGAGCTCGGGATGCAACGGATCCGCTGTCACCGCCCGCGCTGATGGATCAACTGAGACATGTGTACCGGAAACGACATGGGGAATCACTGTTTTATAATTGACACGCGTGTTGGGTTATTGATCTAATTTTCAGAGGTACGACGCTGACGAAATACACCTACACGTCGCATCCCTAGAGTGGTTCAAACACCAGACGCTACGAGGAAATAGGCACACGAGGCAAGTATAAGCTCGGGCCGCGAGGTTTATGTAACACAATCATATCAACTTACTGCCTTAGTCTCGTAGCTGACAGGGTTGTTATTGGGATCAGGGTGGTCTTGAGCAAGAGGAGTGCCGGGCCTAACAAAGCGGACCGAAGCGCCCGAGATGTCGAGATGAATCTCTGTTGTCTTGAAATCTTCTATGCTAGTGTATTTTCCGGTGTTATCACGTAAATTGGGATCGATCGCTGCGCGTTCCCGTGAATATATATTGCCGAAAGGATGTCAGCTAACTTGAGCTAGCGAGTGGTAGTTAGGTTACACGGACCGCACAGAGATGCTTCGAGTGAGCCATCTGGTAACACGCTCCAAACACATGAGACGTTACTAGTGCCTGGGACGTTTTTATTGATCGGGACCACCCCGTTCGCAATGAGGAGGGGGCATGAACTTAAATGAGACAACGCGTTAGGGGTTCCGTGGTCGCTGCGTCTCCTCTAAGGACTTAACTTGCAGTGGGGACTAGAGGAGTTATAAGAAAGGAAAAGGTACCCAAGATTATATGCAGCGTTCTGAGCGAGCACGTGAGATATTCTGCACACCCCACAGACGGACAGAAACCGTTACCAGGCATCCAATTTGGTGGGGTTCGGGAGATGATATGAAGCAAACAACAAGGGCCTCTTGACGATCTATTGTGGTCGTAAGTTGATCTTGGTTTACTGGCTGAGAGTATCCATGTATGAGGGAGGGGATGGCGGGTCGTCCACGCCATAAGTACTGCGGGCGGGCCATTCCATCTTCAGGGACTATTCGAAGTATCCCGAGCTGCCTCCCCATAATAGAGGGGTCATAAGCACGGCCATTCGGAGGAACGGGCTGGAGTGTCCTGCTCTCCGCTGTTTGTCCTTCATCTTGTGTGTTCGGCTGCAAGCCCAAACCACGGTCAGAAGGGAGGATCGTGGTTAAAACTCCAGGGCTAAATGTCGTTTCCGACCTGTGAACAAGTTGGAACAAGAGATTGGAACAAGAGATCATGAGTTACGTAAAATGGCATAAAGCACAGGCGTTGGGTTTAGACTCACCAAATGGGCGTCGCGGTTGCCACTTCTGGAGGCGCCTCGACCAGAGGATATTGATCAAACAGTGCTTCAATAAAGAGATACCAGTCATTCTGTTTGGTCGGATCGAGTCGTGAAAACCACCGAAGAGCCTTATGCCGCAGTCGACTTCTAGCGAAAAGAAGCATTCGCTCTCGATCCCGGGACCATCCTTCCGTGAATGCAAGTTCTTCTATTGCTGCTATGAATTCTTCGCACTCGTTTCCATCCATGCCTCGGAAAACTATTTCAGAGACTCCTATCAAAATAACCAAGTGGTGTCAAAGGACGACAGCCACGATTTCGTAGGCACTGTTGTATCGGCGTATCCTACTTTCAGCACTCGTCATCTTGACAGTCAGCTCAGTGCTTATGCAGACGCTTCGGGTCAAAGAGCAAGTCCTCGTTTGAGGGGAGGGAGGAAGGGTTGGAACGTGTACGTCAGGCACACGGCCGGCGTCTTCCGGTCTAAAAAGCCACATTATTAATATTCCGCGCGGCGAATGCCCAAGCCTACCCTCGCCCGTATATCTTTTACCAGCGATATCCGATACTCCTACTCAACGCAAATACAACTTTTTTAACCTCGGACAATGCGCGAAGACGGCAATAGTTCGACTCTCACCCGTCAAAGCTGCCTCCCCTCAGTCACGCAGGCCCGACGTCGCTCAAGCTGTAGATGATATGGCTTAAACTATTTAGCGACGATGCCCCTGGTCTTGGAGTTAGGTCTCGGCCACATTTTCTCCCAACTTTAATCGTAAACTCATGAGCCATCTTTTTCCTCTCGGATCCTGGCCCTTTCAACTTTATACCACCACACCCTAGAGGGTGAGAGAGAATAAGTTGCCATTCCTCGATTGATAGGCATAGCTCCGGATGAAAGGCAAAGGTCATAAACGGTAAATTGTGCTTACATGGCTCTGGGCGGGGCATGGTTATGGCTTGGCCGAAAAGGGGCATCTATGCGAACAGTGTCGGTAAGCCGTTGAAGAAACCAGCTCTCGATCCATCGGGCCCCTCTCCACCTGGTGTGAGATAGATTCGGTGACGGTCGGAAGGCCTTGGTACGAGTAATCTATGACGTATCTTCTCTTCACCTTCGCAAATGCCCGCTGTTGGGTGCGGTTTTGTTGCTCTCTTCGTTTAAACTCTCCCGCACGCTGCAGTGACGGAAGGAGAATAACAGCGTCTCCCAATGGCGCATTTATAGCTACCGAACTCGGAACGGCGGGCACGAAATTATGGCGCGCCGTTTGTGTCACGATCGCCAATTCCGATCGCCAACCTCCGATCGACAATCACGATCGACGACCACCCTTAACGACCGCTTCTAGGCAGTAAAATGGTGCACTGAGTGTTATATATATGTACATATAGATATCTATTTACATTGTAGTAGTAAGTGCGTTGACATAGACGACCTCAGCCTAGGGGCTTCAGGAGCGTCGTGACGAGATCACTGTGTACCCAAGACCCCTGTCCTAAGCCCGGTTCCCACCCCGTTTGGCCAATTATTCGAGTTCGCCCCTCGG
>WSUB01000201.1:0-67097 GCA_019633425.1 Tulasnella sp. 424
AAATTCGTCAGGCGTTCCCGATGGAACCTTGTGTTCATCAGCTCGCCTGATTTCCCACGAACATAATTTGGTTTCCGGAGGGATCACGCCTGACTTGAGAGGCTAGTCAAAGAGGTGAGTGAGGATGTTTGTTCAATGTCCGTCCTCCTTTGCCCCTGCATCACGGCATTCAGGCGGCGCTTGAACGGCATGCGCGTAGCATGAGGACTCCAAGTCCAACCTCTCCCTCTACCACCCACCTCCGCACAAGTCAGAGTTACGACTGCCTCACGAGTCACTCTCGAAGCTACGTAAGGGTTCGGGTGGCTGCGCTATGAGCTAATGTAGTTGGACCTTCGGTTACTGTTTCATGATGGATCCGGGCGGTGGATGAAAACTAATCATGTCTTTGATACATCCTAGGAGAACTTGTTGGACCTTTACTGAATCAATTCTCGAGCCCATACACATGGCTTTTCGTCCTTTGTTAGCGGTGTCTCATAAATGATAATATCTCCACACTATTTCACGAATTTGATTATGCTCAGTATACTTTGTTGCAGCTTGCCCCATGAATCTTCACACCCATCGCCTCGCATCGTAATCTAGTTAATTCGCGTCATCTGAAGCGGTGATTAGCTTTTGCAACGAAATGACCTTGCGTCGAGTACGGTACCTGCCACACGGCTTTCGGTCACCGATACATCCGTCGTGACTTTTGGATCCGCGTCCTACACCTCAGCCTTTTGCAGACTGACCGTGCCATTTCAACATACTCGAACATCAAACGTATTTACGACTCATTGTGGTCGATAGCTGATGTAGAATGGAACACCTTTGGTAAGACAACATTCCGAAGTGATAACTTGCGGTTGAGGACCCCGACACATCAAAGCGGTTGAACAAGACACCCCTCTGTGCCAAGAGTTGTAAGCATTCTCAGAAATTCTGCGATACATATTCAGGAAGCTTGAAAATGTTGATCGTGCTTACGCAGCTCGCGTTTGTCTGACTTGGGTCGATGTGGCGCTGGACGTTCTTTGGGAACACCCCGAGTCCCCTTTCCGATCATGGCGCTACTTGGACCTACCAGCGTTCAGGGAGATGAATGGGTGATTAAAAATATTTCTTGCGCATCGAAACCTTTTCTGATCGATACTGAACTTCCTAGGATTGGGAGACTGGGTTTCCGGGTGGAGAGGGTTCGGTCCTTTTTGTACGACGGACAACTGTACAACGAGGGGGAGTTTGCCCGCAATCATCTCGCTCCAGACGTTCCGGCCAAGTTACTCTACTACATGGCAACAAACCATGGAGGACACTTACTCCCTCAAGTTTGTAAATCCGGTGGTGCGCCAGTACCGAGAATAACCTGCTCCCCGTTCCTCTCACCAACTCGCAAAGGCATCGAATGTTGAGGCACAAATGGGAGGTTTTCTCTTCAGCAACACGCCGATTGCTTCGTAGTCTCCACGCGGTGCTTCCTCATGACCTAGTTTCATTCCGAATTCGTCCCAAATGAGAGTTTCTACGGACCGGAAAAGGGAATAGAACGCGTTATTGTCGGTCGAACGAATTTGCAGACGCCTTCGGATACCAACTTGCCCGATGAACGCCACGATGTTCATTCCACAACTTCGCATCTTGGGAGTCCGAGTTCCATGTTACTTGGAACTCGGGTCCTGGTGCGTTTCTTCTCCATCTTTCCACTAAGTGCCCTCTCATCGAGGATCTTTGAATTTTTTTTTTCTGAGCGATTCTATGCTCACGATCGAGTCCATATATCCACTTCTTCGATATTTCAAGTTTCGGAGCTTGGATTTGGATTATGCGGAAGGGGTAGACTTGGAAGAGAGACACAACAAGGAAATGGGAAGTCCTTGCCGTGGTTACGATTGGTCTCGGAGCATATTCCAGCCCCACGAGGACGGCCGACTGGCGACGCATCCCACTTGGGATGGATGCGTTTTCAGGGATGCTCTTAGGAGATAGAAAGGTATGTTTCGCAGGAGCATACCTGTGCACGCGTTAATTCATGTTTGGTGTTCCGTAGGTCGGTTCCCAACGAAGCGCAAGGTAACTACCGGAGAATTGATTTTCGTCTTTTGTTAATACATTCTGTTCTACTCGGACCATAATCATATCCTCATGTATCTTGCACAGTTCCCCGGACGTTTGCGCCATAGCAATCCAGAGCGCCTTCATCCCCACTCTCGTCAGCGGCCACCTCCTGGACCGGAAGCCTTACCGAATATTGTAAGCGTTAATTGGTAGCCGTCTCGACTTAAGAGTCAGACGTGGGTAGATATGCTTGAACAGATCCGCCTGCGTCCTTGAAACCATCTAGTTACTTGGCAACTGTGGTCTTGGGTGCTTGGCTGAGCCAAGGTTCTCCATAAGTCCACCAAACGACTATTCGGCCTCCTTCCTCCTCACCTCTTCGACCGCGCTGTTCGCGGCAGGACCGCAGGGGGGCGACTACGCATCCGAACTGACGTCCTGTGCAGTTCCCCGAGAGTGCTTCTTCAGCGCGTTGGCAGCTACGGTTCGAACTACCTGGTCGACAGCATCCCTTCAAACCCGATCCTGGAGCCAAGAAACGGCGTCGGGCGGCAGACGAGGCTTGGAAACGCTGGCTTGAGACGGCATTGTCCCCTTTTCGCCTTCAAGTAAGTCCCGGACGTCTAGAACCGCGTCGACGATTCAATCCCCTCAAAATATCCTGCTTGCCACTGCAGAGACGGTTTGGGGGAACGCTGTGAACGGTCCTAACGCTGGTACCTTCGTCTCGCCATGTCGGGGCAAGGCGAGATTCGATGATAGGGGTGAAGAGTCGAATAAGGTGTGGCGTGGCCTTTTCTTCATCTGATTCGTAGGGTGAGGTGGGGACGGCGATTGGGGTCGGTCTTGCATCCGAAACGAGCCTCGAGATTGCAAGGTGTGCAAGGGAATGGCTTCGCAGATGGTAAGAAGGTAGCGAGGACACGAGATATTTGCGAGTTGACTGGAGAAGAGGATATTTCGAGAGCCGATGTGCAGATTTTGACTCTTCTGTAGCGAAGACTTGAGGTCGTTGTCGGTATCGAGCTCCGCCATTACCGAGCCGCGATGGTGGTTCCGACGACAGACCGCCCCCGGGATTCGTTGAGGTGTGCGGGTACGGAGTATTTGTGGGAATTGAGGTTTTCGCGGAACTATGTGGTTGTGGGATGCTGCCGAATGAGAATAGGTTCCAGCTCGCACTCCGGTACCTGATAGGTATAGTCGGGCGTTTCGTGGAAAGCAATCTTAGCAAGCGGTTCGATAGAAGGAAACGACTCACGATACGATGCCGAAGACATTCTGACGATAGGCGGGTTGCCGTGGAGGGTGTCTACCTGCAAAGCCATCAGATTGAAAGACGTAAGTGGCCCAGCCTAGGAACAAAAGCAAGCGGAGTTCAGTTCAACGCAATGCAGAGTGAGAAAGAATGCTCACCTTGACGAGAACTTTCGACGAATAGGTAGGAGGTATAAGATTGGACTTTGGACCTGGAACCCGAGCTATCCTCTGGGCCTTGACCGAATTGCTTGAAGTAGGATCCGGGTCCTGACTCCCCCGTGCGGTCAGAGAGGCGACGAGTAAGCAACGCTTGAACAAGAGGTACGACCAGTGATCGAATGGCGCAGTGGGCGTTTGGTTTCTGGTGCCTTTGGTTCCGTTCGCTTATGGTTCGTCGCCCTTGACACTGCTTGGAGGGCGAGCTGTCATAAAGATATCGCTGCCGGCGTTCGCAGGCTGACTGGAAGGAGCAGAATAACGTAACATGACCTGAGCGGTGAGGAAGGGAAGAACGGGAGGAAAGGTGAGGGGAAGAGAGGAGGGGAACATCGTTGCGGTTGTTGTGGCTGAAGCTGCCAAGTCTAAATGAATGGAAGTCTTGTCTCTCGGCAGTCGCCGCCGTATCCCCCATCGACCTCCAGCAAGTCTAACGTCCTATTGTCACTAAAACCGAAGAGGACAAGGGAACTATGGTATACGTAAATATACACCAATGCGGGTGCAGACGACTTGTAAGCGGTATGCTAGTAGCGAGCGGACTTCGGGTGTTGTGCGTAGAGGTTGGTTGGCTTTGCCGTCATGATCATCATCGTGAACGTCTGCTCCTTCCTCTCCGCTGCGTCGTTCCTCAGCAGGAGCTATCAAATCGATTCTCTGCCCCATCTTCCGTCTTGCCGGACAACCACCTTGAAACATCCAGCGCGTTCCACAACATCGCCAATGCGCCCAATGCGCCCAAGCCGCCTTTGCACGTCCTCCGCATCGGCCATCGCCAGCAAAATACTGTAATCTACTGACAACCGCTTCCCCCTTCCTCCAACGGCTCACTCCTCGTCCCATCCAACTCCTCGCCCTTATTTCGCTCCCATACTGCATTGCCCGCAGCGAGATTGCGCAACACCTCCGTGGCTACACGTCGAACCATTATGCTGTTATCGAGCAACAGCATCTCGGTCTTGTTCAAGACCGTGCGGATCCAGTGGTGCGAGGTCGGTTAGTGCCTTGGGACTGTCGAATTTCAGCGGAGCGTGCTAGAAGCGTTAAGGAAGAGGAGACTCGAAGAGAGGGGGTGGACGACGTTGAGGGGAGGCAGGGGCGTCAGGTCCAAGGAGAAGGACCGGTGAGGCAATGATGGGGAGTTTGGCTTGGGCTTGAATGGGGGTATGTCTTGTGAGCCGAGTGATTTCGCTCGTGGGGACGAAACTCCTGCCACTGTCAAGTCGAATTTCGAGGGGCCTTCCTTTGACGGCGGAGCTGTTGGACTGTGGTCAAGGCTCGTAAAGGAGACTTCGATCATTCGTTACAGAGCTTTGCCACCGCCTCCTTGAAATCGGGATCAACGAGCTTTCCGCCCATTATTGCCCCCTGCTTTGTCACCCCCTCCAACCGAGCCACCTGTTTCTCTTCCTTGCGAAATTTCGGTCGGAACGCAACGTGGTTGCTGAGGACGACGACCGATACTCCTTAGAATAACGCCACACTTCCTTTCTCCTCTGGGATGAGGTGTTCAGCTCCGACGTTGGCTGTGGGTTCGGCGCTGGTTCGATTTCGGTTTGGAGGTGGGAAGAGAGAGGATGGTCGAGTGAGGAAGCGGGTCCGCCGAAAGGGATTTCTTGACGTTCGAGTCCATGCTGGAGTAAGCTAGCCCCCTACCACCGCATCGAAGCCTTTGCGAAGGGGTTGTCCTGGCCCAACATTTCCTTCGAGTCGAAGATGAGGCTCTTCAGATGTTTGGCGAACAACTTGTCGTTATCCTTCCTCCTCTCCGCTTCCACCGCACGATCTGTAGCGGGACCGCCAAGGGACAACAATGTATCCGAACCGACGTCCGCCGCAGTTCCTCGCGAGCTTCATCAGCGCGTTGGCAGCCGCAGCTCGAACTTCTCGACAGCATCCCTTCGGACTTGGTCTTGGAGCCATGAGATAGTGGGCGCCTGGACGAGCGGTCAACAAGGCGTCGGAACTGCTTGCTTGGGACAGCAAGGCCGCAATGTCGCGAGAAGCCGCTATCCTGTTTTCGCCTCCAAGCAGATCCACGGCGTCCGGAACCGCATCGACGACTCCGTCTTTGGAAAAAATAAAAACCCCCCCCGGCTTGCGCTTGAAGAGTCGATTTGGAAGCGGGTTGTGACAGGTGCTGGAGCTGGTACAAAAATGTCGTGGCAAGGCCGGATTCCATGATAGTAGAGACGAGTCGAATAGGGTTTTGCGTCGCGTTTTCTTGATCTGATTTGTAGGGTGAGGTGGCGGCAGCGGCGGCGGTTGGAGCTGGTCTTGAATTTGAGATGAGTCTTGAGATTACAAGGTGCGCAGAGAGCGGGTTGGTGGCTTAGTAGATGGTAGGATGGTAGCGAGGGCTGGAGATAGTAGGGACTTGATCGAAGAGGAGGATAGTTCGAGGCCTGACTTCAACCCAAATTTTTTATACCGAAGACTTGAGATTGGTCTCGGTGTCGTGGTTTGAACAGTAGCTCGCTTCGAGAATTCGTTGATGTGGGCAGGTACGATGCCTTGTAGGAAGTGGGACTTTCGCGAATGTGTGTGGTTATGGGATGCTACCGAGTGAGAAGATGTTCTAGCTCGTACTCCGGTACCTGAGAGGACAGTCGAGTGTTTGGAGGAAACCAGTCTTAGCGCACAAGCATAATGATAGAAGGAAATGGCTTACAATAAGACGTTAGAGATACTCTGAAGAGTCCTGCCTTGGTGTGGACCGGATCGTTGATAGCACGAGACCTACAATTTGTTCTTGAAGGCCAAGAGGCACCACAGGGAGCAAGCTCATCGGGCTGCGGGAACCCACAAGGTACCTCGTACTAGGAACAGAGCCCGAATTCCTTGTAGTAGCGTAAGCTCCTGGGATAGATAATCGTCGGGACGCCAGATGTCCGGACCCCAGCCTTCGAAATAAGGCAAATAGAGTTCAGTTCAACGCAACACAAGGTGAGGAAGAATGCTTACCTCGACGAAAACCCGCGATGTTAGGTATGAGGTGATTCACGAGGGTCCTGGAACCCAAGCTATCCTACAGGACTTGACTGGAAACACTTGAGGCGGAGATCTGGTCTCCGAGTGACGTGCAGTCAGAAAGGCGACGAGCAAGTAATGCTTGAACAAGCGGGACGGCCGGTCGTTGAATGGCGGTGGTGGCGTAGTTTTACGTTTGGTTTCTAAACGCTTTAGTCCTGGGATGCCTTTGGTTCGGTTTTGTCGCCCTCATGAGAAGGGTAAGTCGGTGGATGCGACATCGGTTCGGACTGAAATCGCTCGCATGACTGGTGTGCCGTGTTATAACTGCCGCAGCATTGTCATGGAGAGACGTGACGCGCCGAGTATATGAGGTCTAGGAAAAGGGATGGAAGGGACAAGATCTAGACGGGTGGAAGGGAATTCAATTACCGTCTGATGTGGATGGGGTTTGTACCTGTGTGTCGGGTTTTGGTAGGACCACGATGCCGGGATGACTGGGATTTGTCCCTCATTCAAATGCTAAAAGCCTATATATATATGAGCCTACAATATGAGGAGGGGTGGTCAAGCATTCCCCAATAGCCGCGCTAAACCAGGCAGGAGGGATTCAGTTTCCTGTGTCGGAGCCAGGCGACTGCTCGCCTCGACCCTATTGAGGGAGAATTCGATGACACGAAGCCCGATTTAGTGCATGAGACGCATAGAAATAAATAATCCGTCGCCAATTGAAATTGAAGTTCTTCGTATGGACGCTCCTCCGTGTTTTAGCTTGGAAGGGCACCAGGTTGAGAAGGCGGGACGGATTGGAGACGGAATGCCTTGAAGGGCTGGCTAGGGGACCGAGTTTCGAGACGTGCGCACTGAAGACAATCCTGCGAATCCGCTCTGTCAATCAACATGCCCCAAAAGATGTGCAGGAAGGAGGAAATGAGTCAAGGATAAAGAGTGTCCTTTCCATGACCGTCCTGACACGCTGACGAAAGGAGTATGGTCGCGGCACTGTCTAGCTTAGCGCTCAATGCCACGAGCAAGGCATGGAGGACTCTGACTTGATTTCTCGCTCCCACCACCTCTCAACACACAATCAGCACCACAACTGCTTCAGTATCAGTGAATAACCTCTGTCATGAATAACCAATCGACTCTCAGTCGAACGTCTCGAGAATCGCTCGACATTACAAGACAACGAAATTCCGCCGGATCTACCCCTGGGGCGCTTCAACCGCTTGGAATCTACGATCGGTTCACCGAAGCGAAGACCGCCATCCTAGAACTCATAAAGGTAATACCATCAGCTCATTGTTACCCGGTCTCCTCCTGACTTCGTCGCAGAATACGGCATGGACGTCGAATTCATCAAAAGCCGAGGAAAGCTTGCTACAGACCGTCGATAGTTTGGCGAATATCACGGAGAATACCGCCCAACTTTCAGCAGGAGAAATGGCAGCCATGGAAGAGCTTACGAGGTAAAGATAATCTTCCTGCCGTCTGTAGTACCTTCCTGACACGTCTGGCTCCCAGGACCTTGGAGGACGTCCGTGGAAGGTTGAAGGAGGCCTCTGCAAAGTACGGAACGGAAGATTCAAGGAAGCGTGATAAGATCAAGAACTTCTGGGCCCATCTTGACCGTGATGGTGGCATTCAAGTCTTGGAGGCTTGTCGGACTAACATCGAGGCCGCTGTGAATCGTCTTCGGGTATAGTCCCGTATTGTCGCTAAGCAGGTAACCAATTTATTCCACTAACAAAAATCGCCCGTAGACTATTCATGAACCGCTACCTACCGAGGGTCAAGACAACCAGGTTAAGGGTGAATCGTGTCTCAGTAGCAACCTCAGTATCGCAAAGTCAACCTTCAACGTGATCGAAGCAGTGTCGGAAACCATTCCCCTGGTCGGGTCGTACATCGGCGCTGCTGCAAAACTGGGATCAACCATAGTCGAGATGTGGCAGGTAAAACCTCTCGCGTCTACTTAACCTTCTGGTTTCTGATGAGGACTGTCAAGGGTATGGACAGTAACAAAGAAGCTGCGAAAAGTCTCGAGTCCCATATGGCCATGCTCGCTAAACAGCTCGAGTATTTTAAGTCTCAGCCGGAGGAGACCCAGAAGGAACAAACGAACAAACGAATCAAGGATTTGCAATTGTTAGTTTTACCGCTGTCTTCATGACAGGGGACACCGTCCTGACGTGGCCTTTTAGGCAATTGAAATTAGTAGGAGAGGAGATCGGGGCATTGAATTCGAAGGGTGCCCTCACAAAAGCATTTTTATCTTGCGATAACGCCGAGATCCTAAAGGGGTTTCAGGAGCAAATTAAGACAACAGAGGATGAAATACACGTTCGGAAATGTCTCTTTGGGGCGTATGCTCGTCTTACTCATGTGATCTTTGACAGCGGCTTGTCAGCTTTGACACTAACGACCTTCTAAACAAACTCTGTATGTTTCATGAGGTCACCTGATATTCGACAGCGGCTTCCTCTCACACTTCTATCACTAGATGGGGTCGAAATGAATGCCGAACGCCGCGCTCTCCTCGCTCGTCTGGGAGACGGTAGCTACGGCGAACATGGGCATACAATTGAGGATGCCATCTGCCTGGAGGGAACGAGGGAGGGGATTCTTCAGCGGATTGGCGACTGGGTTCAAGACGCGTCTTCGCATCGCGTTTTGTGGATCTCTGGAATGGCTGGGCGGGGCAAGTCTACCGTTGCGGCAACAGTCGCCCACCGATGTGGCAGCCGAAGTGCTTGTGCCCTCTTTCACTTCCGCCGAGGTCAGACCGCATTAGAAAAACGGCTGATCTGTGCCCTAGCCAAGCAACTTGAGCGTCGCGGGACTCCCCAAGTCAAACGCGCGATTCTTGAGGAGATGCAGAACAATGAGGACATCGCGGAAGGGAGGTTAGACGAGCAATTTGAGGTCCTTTTATTCAACCCCTTAAAGGACTACCCCCCTGGATTGCCTCCAATTCTGCTCATTGTCGATGTGCTTGACGAATGCGAGGACAGCACTTACGCTACCAGGTTCATCGAGCTCATTGACAAGTATTCATCATCTCTCCCTGAAAATGTTAAATTTATCCTTACTACTCGCCCCGAACATCCACTTCTCGACACTCTTCGCTCGAAGAAATGGTGGATGGAGAGCCTCGACCACATCACGGAGACTCACCATGACGTGGAACTCTTCATTCAATCCGAGCTCTCAAAGATTAAGAGGCTGAAAGATCGCCTCCCCGAAGATTGGCCATCTCAAGACTCCATTCAGAAGCTGGTCGCTTTGTCTGAGGGGCTCTTCCAGTGGGCACGCACTGCTGTGAAATACATCGGCGGCGGATCTCCAGATCACCGGCTGAACGAGGTGCTCGAGGACTTGTCCAAGCTCCGGGGCCTGGATGGTCTATACAGACAAATCCTTTCTAACGCCTTTGAGAAGGCTGAGGAAAGCTTGCGCGCCGATCTTCTGCATCGGACGCTTTCCACTCTTGTGGCGGCCCCGTATCCTATTTCACTAGAGGTCCTCACATACCTGTTCACTGGTCCGGAAATTCTGTGCGATAAGGCCCTAATTGAAGCCTACTGCGCTTTCATGTGTGACGACATTCTCCCCAATATTGAATCCCTACTATTCATTCCAACATCGACAGCTAAGCCGATCCAACTCATGCACACTTCCATCCGAGACCTCCTCATTAATGTCAAGCGGTGCGGCAATAGTCTTTACTCCGTCAATCTGCCTCGAGCTCATTGGGACCTTACAAGAGAGTGTTTTCGGTTGATGGAGCGGGATCTGAAGAAAAACATCTGCAACCTCTCGGACCTCTCAAAGCCCAATTCGGATCCTGGTGTACAGGCACATGTGGCTAGCCAAGTACCTTCAGGCCTGCAATATTGCTGTCGGTCATGGGCCATACATTTTGTAACTACACATGAATTGGACTGGAATGGAAGAGAGTCCGAGGTTAATACCAATGATTTGGAGCATTTCAGCAAGACAAATTTGTTGTACTGGCTTGAGGTCATGAGCCTTATTGGAAGGGTTGGAGAAGCAATTGCAATGGCAAAACAAACAGAACAACAGATGGTGGTGAGTTGGCTGGTAATTATGTAGTGGAAAAGAAGTGCTAACATGTTGGGTGATGCTCCAGCAGTTTGCAAGTGACTCAGATACCTGGCTACGACCCTTGTGGAACGATGCAAACCGCTTCATGGTGGAATTCTTGGAACCAATATCCTATGGAACACTTCACATTTACACATCAGCACTGCCCTTCTGCCCCATTGATACTCAGCTATGGAAGTATTATCACCATCAGAGATTAAGTGAGGTGTTGGGGGGGCAACAAAACAGGAAATGGTCTGCAAAACTTTGGACCAGGTATGTGAATAGCGCAATAAAGAGCATCAGATTCTCGCCGAATGGCAAGATACTTGCACTGGGAGTTGACGATGGGACTGTTCACTTGTGGAATATTGAGAGGGGGGAGCAGCTTGGGGAGCCCATGCATGGCCACACCAACCAAGTCACCTCTGTTGCCTTCTCTCCAGATGGTAAGAGGCTTGCATCTGGGTCTTTAGATGAGACAGTACGCTTGTGGGATGTGGAGAAGCAGGAGCAGCTTAGGGAGCCTATGCATGGCCACACTGGCTGGGTCACCTCTGTTGCCTTTTCTCCAAATGGGAAGAGGCTTGCAACTGGGTCTGATGATAGGACAGTGCGCTTGTGGGATGTTGAGCAAGGGGAGCAGCTTGGGGAGCCCATGCATGGCCACACTGACCAGGTCACCTCTGTTGCCTTCTCTCCAGATGGCAAGAGGCTTGCATCTGGGTCTTTCGATGAGACAGTGTGCTTGTGGGATGCTGAAATGGGGGAGCAGCTTGGGGAGCCCATGCATGGTCCCAACAGCTGGGTTACCTCTACTGCCTTCTCTCCAGATGACAAGAGGGCTGCATCTGGGTCTTTAGATGAGATGGTGTGCTTGTGGGATGCTGAGACAGGGGAGCAGCTTAGGGAGCGCATCCACATTAGCCAGGTCACCTCTGTTGCCTTCTCTCCAGATGGGAAGAAGCTTGCATCTGGGTCTTGGGACACCTCAGTGTGCTTGTGGGATGTTGAGAAGGGAGAGCAGCTTGGGGAGCCCATGTACGGCCATATCAACCAGGTCAACTGTGTTGACTTCTCTCCAAATGGCACATGGCTTGCATCTGGGTCTTTCGACAGGACAGTGCGCTTGTGGGATGCTGAGAGGGGGGAGCAGTTGGGAGAGCCCATGCATGGCCACACTGATCAGGTCACCTCCATTGCCTTCTCTCCAGATGGGAAGAACCTTGTATCTGGGTCTAATGACAAGACAGTGAACTTGTGGGCTATTGAGAGGGAGGGGCAGGCTGGGGAGTCCATGCATGGCCACACCTACCAGGTCACCAAAGTTACCTTCTCTCCAGATGGGAAGAGGCTTGCATATCTGACAGGGGACAGCACTTGCTTTTGGGATGTTGAGAAGGGGGAGCAGCTTGGGGAGCCCATGCCTGGTCACATCACCTCTGTTGCCTTCTCTCCAGATGGGAAGAGGCTTGCATCTCTGTCTTTTGACACCACAGTGTGCTTGTGGGATGTCGAGAAAAGGGAGCAGCTTGGGGAGCCCATGCACAGCCACACTGACATAGTCAGCTATGTTACCTTCTCTCCAGATGGGAAGAGTCTTGCATCTGGGTCTGCTGATGGGACAGTGTGTTTGTGGGATGTTGAGAGGAGGGAGCAGCTTGTGGAGCCTATGCATGGCCACACCTACCAGATCACTTTGATTGCCTTCTCTCCAGATGGGAAGAGGCTTGCATCCGTGTCTGGGGACAGCACTTGCTTGTGGGATGTTGAGAAGGGGGAGCAGCTTGGGGAGCCCATGCATGGTCACATCACCTCTGTTGCCTTCTCTCCAGATGGCAGTAGGCTTGCATCTGGGTCTTACACAACAGTATGCTTGTGGGATTCCAGGAAGGGGGAGCAACTTAGGGAGTCCATGCACAGTGCCACTAGCTATGTCACTGCTGTAGCTTTCTCTCCAGATGGCAAGAGGCTTGTGGCCAGGTTAGAGAATAGTCAACTCTATTGGCTCTCTCCTTTCACTCTTGAACCACTCTATGACCCATCCGCTCTTGTCAATCATGCTTACAAGAATTTCCCTCCCCCCTTTTCCCCCTTTTCTTCCCAGGGTCATTGGGTTACCTACCTTGGTTCTAGGATGCTCTGGTTACCACCACAATACTGGGACTCTCCAGACATGACCATTGTTCTTTCTGGGGAAACTCTGCTTGTGAATGGTGGTATGGTTTCCTTTTTTTATATTTCTAAAATTCTCCAATTTTACCCTCTTGCTTTGTAATTCTTTTAATTATATCAGGTTTTGCTTCCCTTGAGTCTTGTAAATACATCCTTCTTTTGATTTACAATATGTTGCTCTATTTCAATCATTTCAGTGTGTTGTATAAAGTCCATTGCAAATAAGAGCAGGTTACTACACCCTTAAACATACCTCGCTCTTGGTGATGATGTTATTTGTTCTTGCACTCCTCCAATCCCTCTGCTCATCCTCCTTTCACTCTTTCTCTTTGCTCATCTCACTTTCACTTGTTCCCTTCACATATCCCGCTTTTGTTAAGTTGGGTTGCTCACCAACCCTCCTCCATGTCTGGTATTTTTGAGTCCCTGTGATTGATTGATTCTACGCTCCCACGGTTGATGTGATCTCTTGAAGCAACCAATTGTCAGAGTCGGGGTCGATATCGAGAGATAAGGCGAGGCATTCCGATGGAGATGATCAAGAGTTAAGAGGTAAAAGAGATGCTGATATTATGAGAGTAGACAAGAGGCAGAATGAGGAACAGATCTCCTCATTCCACCAGGTTAATATAGAACGAAAGTGGAGGTTTATGACTAATGGGTGTGTAACGACATGAGGTGCTGACTGAGAATACATGAGGCGCTGACTGAGGAATGGAGGCGACGCGTCAGCTAAGAGTGGAGATAAGATATGGTACGAGGACGGGATGATAAGATATGATGTGAGGACTAGGTCATCACAGTTGCCCCTCCTAAGAGCGAAGCCGAGACGATTGGCGTTGAGGTTGAGCATTGTGTGCGTCCGGGAATCGTCGATGGAAATTGTGGACGGCATCGAGCGCATGTTCGAGGTTCTCCGCATTCTCCCAGGTATTATTCTCGTCACTGAACCCTTTCCACTTGACGAGGTACTGGAGTTGTCGGTATCGTAAACGAGAGTTAAGGATTTTCTCTACTTCCCATTCCTCTTGTTCATTAATTATCACAGGTGGGGGGGGGATCTGCGTTCGTCCTGGAATAGTGTTGACAACGTGTGGCGTAAGGAGGTTGACGTGGAACACAGGGTGAATCTTCATCGTGGGGGGTAGTGCGAGTTTATAGGCATGCGTCGAGATCTTGGATTCGATAGCGAACGGTCCTAATCTCTTTGCCGCTAGTTTAACTGAAGGTCGATCCATGTTGATGTTCTTTGCTTCCAACCACACTTTGTCCCCTACGGCGTAGTCTGGTTCTTGCTGCCGATGTCGATCGTAGCATTCCTTCTGCTTCTCCTGTGCTAATTCCATCGCCACTTGTACTTCTTCCTGTATGGTGTGGATTTGCTCGAGTCTTTCCTTGGCAGACGGATTTGCTTGTGCTCCTGACGGCATATTGGTGAACATCGGATTGTACCCTCTTGCCACCATGAATGGCATTTCACCGGTAGACGAATGTGTTGTGTTATTGTATGAGAACTCCGTGAATGGTAATAGTTCGTCCCAATCGTCTTGTCGGTGGTTGCAGTAGATCCGTAAAAACCCTTCGATGTTCTGGTTGACCCTTTCTGTCTGTCCGTCGGTCTGGGGATGATACGCCGTTGAGAAGGTTGGCTTGATACCAAGTCCGTTGTACAGTGCTCTGAGGAATGGGGCGTTGAACTGTGGGCCTCTGTCGGAGACGGTCCGAGTGGGTAGGCCATGGTACTTCCAGACATTCGCGATGAACAGCTCGGACGTTTTTTGTGCGTCGAGTCCCAGCTCCTGCGTGGCGACGAAATGAGCTTCCTTTGATAGTCGGTCTACTACTGCCAGTATTGTGTCGTTGCCGTTCTTGGTTGTTGGAAGCTTGGTGATAAAATCATACGACACATCTTGCCAAGGCCCTTCGGGAATTGGCAATGGCTTTAACAGACCGGTGGGCTTCGAGTAGTGTGGCTTGTTTCGTTGGCATGTATCGCAGGCTTCAACATATCGATTGACATAGGCTTTCATCGATGGCCAGAAATATCCTCTTGACAGTAGTTCCAACGTTTTGGCTTGTCCTGGGTGTCCTGCTATGATGGCGTCGTGATACAGTTGCAGTAGGGATCTCTTGACGTCTTCGTCGTTAGGGACCTAGATTCTTTCCTTATACCGCAGTAGTCCATCCTTCCTAGACCATCCTGCCATGTCTTTTCGTACATTTGCTGGGGCGGAGTCCGGATCAGCGTTCAGGTACGCTAGTACTGCTTTGATTGTCGGGTCTTCCTTCAATTTTGATTCGATCGTCCGTACTATCTGTTCGTCGGTTTCCAATCGTACGTCTTCTTCGTCCTCATTCGCATCGACTTCCACGAATCTCGATGGTGGTAGGAACGTCAGAGGCGTTTCTTCTGCCCCCCCCTCAGGTCGGTGATCCGGACGACGAGACAGAGCATCTGGTTTCCCTGATTTGACTCCTGGTCGGTATTCTATTTCGAAATCGTAGTCGGCGAGTTCTTGCAACCATCGGTGTTGGCGGGCGTTGAGAGTTTGCGATTTCATAAACCATTGCAAGTTCTTATGATCCGTTTTGATTCGTGTCTTGTGTTTGGTGCCCTTGAGGTAATGCTGCCAGTATTTGAGGGCTCTGACTATGGCTAACATTTCTTTATCGTAGACATCGTAATTCGCTTCAGCCGGAGTGAAGGACTTTGACATGAAGGCGTTCGGGTGCAATCTGCCGTCTTTGGCTTTCTGGGATAGGATTGCTCCATACGCATACCCTGAGGCGTCCGTTTCCAGTGTTGATGGTTTTTCCGGGTCATGGTGTCGTAATACCGGGGCGGTCATGAATCGTTCCTTCAGGGTTTCAAAAGCTTTCGTGCATTCACTCGTCCAGTTCCATTTGACGTTTTTCCTGAGCAATTCCGTGATTGGGGCTGCGATTCTTGAAAAGCCTTCTATGAATCGTCGATAGAAGTTGGCGAAACCAAGAAATGTTTGGATCTCCTTGACGTTGGTCAGTGTTGGCCATTCCTTGATTGCTTCCACCTTGTACTTGTCCATCGAAATTCCTTCTTTGCTGACCCACAATCCCAGGTACTCCGTTTCGGTTACGAAGAACCTGCATTTTTTTGGCGTTGCAACGAAGGTCGTTTTCCCTAAAGCGTTTCAAAACCTCCTTGGTGATTTGGACGTTCTCCTCCCTAGTTTTTGTTGCCAGCATCGTATCGTCGAGGTAGTTGAGGACGGCAGAGTCGAGAAGGTCATGGAGGATGTGGTTGATGAATCGTTGGAATACAGCTGGTGCGTTGCAGAGTCCGAACGGCATCACGGTCCATTCGAACAACCCAAACCGCGTTCGGAACGCCGTTTTCCATTCGTCTCCCTTCGCTATTCCGATCAGATGGTAGCCGGATCTTAGGTCGAGATTTGTGAACCATTCCTTCCCTGTCAGGCGTTCGATTAGTTCTGTGGCCAGTGGAATCGGGTACCGGTCTGGGACTGTGATCTCGTTCAGTTTCCGGTAGTCGATAACCAGTCTTTTCTTTCCGTCTTTCTTGCCGACAAAGAAACATGCTGCTGCGATCGGCGAGCTGGAGGGTTTGATGAATCCTTTTTGTGTCATTTCTGTCACCCACTTCTTCATGTCTTCGTTGTCCTCGGCTGATCCTTGATATAGTCCTGATGGTTTAGATAGTTGTGCTTCGGGTTTGAGGTCTATCTTGCAGTCGAACGGTCTGTGCGGGGGTAGGGCGTGGTTGTCCTTCATTTCTTCGAACATGTCTAGGAACTCGTGAAGTTCTTGTGGTACTGCTTGTTCGATCGGAAGTTCCTTTGGGGCGTGTTCGGAGGCGATTTTTGCTGATATGCTCGTTCCGGCTACTACTGGTGTGATGGGTCGTCGATCTGGTTGCCCATTGATCTTCCCGAAAACGTCTGCTGGTGCGTCTAGACAATTTTGCGAGCAGTAGACATCGTCGAATGTTACTCTTCGGGTTCTCCAATCCACTTGTGGGTTATGTCGGTACAGCCAAGGGGCGCCCAGGATCACGGGGTGCTTTCCTATGTTAGCGACATCTAACGTTACTTCCTCCGTATGTGGCCCAATTTGCAGTTTGGCTTGCACTTCTCGATCGATTCTTCCTAGTGGATGTCTGTCAATGGCGACTGGTTGTAATGGAAATTCTTTGGGTCGAGTCAGGATTTGGTTTTCTTCGACAAAACGGTTACTGATAAACTCCGAGGTGGCTCCTGAATCGATCATTACCGTCGGAAATGCTGTGACTTGTTCTGTCGTTATTCTTGCTGGTACAATCAAATGTGACGTAGGGTGCATGTTCATACGATTTTCATAATTCATATTAATCACATGATCAGTACCTAGAAGATGATGGAGAACGGGAGCGCGAGATGGCACAGTCATCACGTGCTGGGTAGAAAACCCTGCTGCATGAATGGACTGAATGGATTGTTGGACTGAGGGGTAGTGGACGTTGGGACGGACTGAGCGGTGGGTGCGGGGATGATGGTAGCCGCAATGGTGGTGTCAACGACTCCCTGGCGAGGCCTCTGGGAAAGATTGTGATCGCTTGCCCTGTGTCCTGCCTGCCCGCAATAGTAGCATCTTCCTTCTTGTCTTCGTTTCGCTTTTTCTTCGGCCGATACTGGTCCACGTTTATTGGCGTCTATTTGAATAGGGACCGGTTGAGAGTGCTGGAAGGCGTTCGGCGCTTGTTGGTTGGGATTCGCTCGATACGTCTGTTGTGCGGGGGCAATAGGAGGAGGAGGCGGTGGTGGAACTTGTTGATTCAGGAAGGGGTTGTTTCGAGGTTGCGGGCGAGGCAGGGGACGATGTTGACCTTCGTTCTTCTCCTGCTTTCTTTCCCAGATTCGCTCATCCAGTCGGATACTCAGGTTGATTAGTCCTTCCAGGCTTGTCGACTTTGGGTGATAGACTAGGGCGTCCTTGACCTCGTCCTTGAGCCCTCGGCGGTAATAGTGGATGAATGTTCCTTCGTCCCAGTCGATCTCCATCGTGATTCTTCGGAAATCGGATGCGTAGTGTGTGGCCGGTCCTCTTTGCCCTTTGGCTATTAACACTTCTAATTCTCTAATCGCGGCTGCCTCCTTATCCGGGTCTCCAAAGGCTTTAACAAATTCTTCTTCGAATGCATCCCACTTCCTAGCTTCCCTCTTTTTCTGCTTTCCCAGGATATCTTGGAGGACGGGACTAGCCCAGGTTTTGGCGGTGTCGGTGAGATAGGATATAGCGAATATGATCATCATCCTTTCGTCGTCGAAGTCTTCGCTTTTAACTAGGAAGTATAGTTTGCAGGCTTCGATGAACTGGTTGGCCGGGAGTCCTCGTTTCTTTCCATCGTATGTTTCGGGTTCTCGGACCTTGATTTTGTGCTTCCTTCCGATTAATCCCATCGCCGTGAACGCTCTCTTTGCTTGCCTGAACTCGGGGTCGTTTTCGTCGACCGGCGGGGTCCTTCGGATTGGTGTCTTGGGTGTCTTGGGCGAGTGGAGGTTAAACCCTCCGAGGTCTCCTGTGACTGATTCGACTGATGGCGCTCGATCGTTTCGGTAGGTGCTGAACTGGAACGGATGTCGTACGGTAGGTTGTTGGGTGGGAGGTATGAATGGTTGAGGCAGGGGTTGCTGGATTTGGTCGACTTCCGATTGTAATAGTAGGGGTGGTTCCTGGTTCGTAGTCGATTGTTGTGGATTTCTGTTGCTTCCAGATGGGTTCTCCATGGTTGCGCTTTAACGAAGATGTCGACTGGTAGGATTCGATAGAGTTGTTGAAGTTGTCGTTCGGTCGGTTGATAGGGGATAACAATGGTTTTGTTCTGGACTTCCGCGAGTGTTAAGATGTTGAGGATTTCTTGTACTTCGTACTTGAACCTGGTGGTTATGTCGATGATGAACCGTACTTGGAATTCTTTCACTTCTTGGATTAGTCGGTCGAGCCTTGCAAGGGTCCCGGTGCGCTTGATTCTTTGGTTTAGTCTTGTTTGGTGGTATTCGATCTCTGGTAGGGTTTCTTCGTAGTCGATGAGTTCGTTTGTGTACTTGGGCATAAACGGGTCGCCTTAATAAGGGATTCCGCCTAATGTCAGAGTCGGGGTCGATATCGAGAGATAAGGCGAGGCGTTCCGATGGAGATGATCAAGAGTTAAGAGGTAAAAGAGATGCTGATATTATGAGAGTAGACAAGAGGCGGAATGAGGAACAGATCTCCTCATTCCACCAGGTTAATATAGAACGAAAGTGGAGGTTTATGACTAATGGGTGTGTAACGACATGAGGCACTGACTGAGAATACATGAGGCGCTGACTGAGAATACATGAGGCGCTGACTGAGGAATGGAGGCGACGTGTCAGCTAAGAGTGGAGATAAGATATGGTACGAGGACGGGATGATAAGATATGATGTGAGGACTAGGTCATCACACCAATCAGTGACCGTGACTAGCACCAATCTAGCTCATTGTGTCACCCTAAAATATCGAAGTAGGATTAGATAATGGATCAGTACCATATATACCTGGTATGCATATGGTGAGCGTGAGCGTAGCCTTGTTACTTACCATCAGTAACAATATAGCATGGTCTCGTCTCCAGCAAAAGACGAGCGTCTTGGTGGCAATAGCCGCCGAACACAAGGCTTTCGCCCAAGCATGTCTGGATTTGTTATACTAAATAAATGCATTTTGAGTGATATCTTCTCTGGGAAAAGGTGAACATGAGCCTTGAGCCTTGCCACCTATTCGATGTAGGAATGTTCGATTATAATCCCAGGAAATATGATGTTGGGTTGCTTGCAAACTCTCAGCAATGCCTGTTATCTTCAAGTCCCTGCTCATCCGGATTCCGGATCTACCCAATGCTGTGGATGCAATAGGGTGCTGTAAGGAAGGCTGGGTTGAAGTCGCATTGGATGAGACTTCACCCAGGTGGAATTTTGTGCACCAATGACCTTAAGAGCTCATGGCTTGTCCTGGCTTGGTCACTCACCTGTTAGATGCTGGATGGGAATAGCCTGACTCGGACGCAAGACCTTCACCTGCTCATGGACTATGCAGACAATTGAACTAAAGATTTTAGGGACTTGGACCGAACAACTCACCCTCTGTTGCCAGAACGGTGACGTTACAAGTTTCACTTACTGGTAGCCAAAGGCATGCGCAAACTGTGGGAATGGAGGTCGCTGTGAAGGGTATATATTAGAAGAAAAGGTACACTAATAGCTTAGACTAATTACCTAGCTAGAGCCATAGTTAGAGCTAATGAAGATTGTTGTAGGGCTAATAGATGGGTTCTGGACGATAATGAGTGAGAAAGACGGACAGGAACGTCCAATGTTGAGCGAGGAATGGTTGGGCAAAAGACCAGTGCCAAAAATGGCAATGGAGAGCAAAAGGGAATTACCTCTGAATCTCCGAGGTTCTAACGCTTGGAGTATCTTTGCTAAGGTAATTTGTGAAGGCTGGAAGTGTTCTTGCAGTAGTTGGGTAAGGAGGGGAGGTTCTAGTGACTCGGTCGCAGCAGTGGAGCCTGATTCAGTTAAACGCTGGTCTTGGACTTCTTGGAAGCGGTCATTCCCTACCTAGAAGTTCAAATCTCATTAAGTGAATACCACCGTTGGATTTGCGTTGATGAGGGCTTCCGATGGGTATCAAAAGCGTACAGGTTCTCCCATGGGGAAGTTTGCTAATCCAGGGATAAAGCAATAGGAGGGCAATAATAGTGATTATCTCAAAGGAAATTGTATATTCACCTAACTACTAATAATAAATAAGTAGCTAGTAGTAGTACAAACACATCAGTGTACTCACTGTGTGATTCAGTGAGGTTTTGGGCTCACTAGAGGCCAAAAGGTGGCGGGGACATTTGGGATGGCGCCGATGCAGTTACCAAGATTCTACTTGTGCTGCTGATGTGAGAACCCTTTATCCTGATGGGTTGAATGGTAAGTAGTTTGTTTGTCATGCGGAACTTAGCGGGATTGGGCACATGAAGGCGATAGTTCAATTGGGGGTGGAAAAGGGTTGTTCGGCCTCTCCTGGGGCAGAACTCATATTTATTAGATAGCTAAGAACATTCTAGAGTATTCTACTTCTTTCCCAAGCCTTTGATGCAAAGGGGAAGGCTCAGGCAGCACGCTGATGGTGTGAGCAAGGCTTTGGGCACTTAATTACCTCCTTAGGCAATTGAACGGCCCAGCGCCCAACATGGCATGCTGCGGCATGTTGCAACATGATTGGTGAGTCGCCTGGAGGGACTTGCCAAGCTTACAAAGCTTAGATCAGCAAATCTGGTGACAGGGAGCATCAAGCAATAGTCAGACTGGCTTCCCAAACATGCCGGCCCCAAAAGGTAATTTCCCTATTTCTTTAGCTATCAAACTCGGACTTTTTACATAGTATTTTTGGACATAAAACAATAGGGGAAAATGGAATTGATTCGAGTAATAGAGTAGGGAGAATCTTTAGCTAGTGTTACATTCTGGGGCAGGGTGTCCATTTAGATGCGGATCGCACGGTTCCCTAACAATACCTGATGCTTGGTCTCTTCTCACTCAATCCTCCCCCCACTTGCTCCCTCCCCCCCCAGATCGTCCCCCCTTTTTTTTACGATCCCAATTTCCATCCCTTTTCACTGAATAATATGTGTGTTGTAGTTCACTCACTCTTCAGTGTTCCCCCCCCCCGGTTTGACCCCATCTCCCATTTTATCTATGCTTTGGCCTTTCGTAACCCATCCCTGCCCTAAACGGCTGCTGTAGTAAAGCGAGGTGTGTCTTGTAACTACACTCTTATTCTAGGCTTTGGCCTTGCATAACCCATCCTTCCCCTAACTCCTGCTGCTGTAGCAAAGCGAGGCATGTCTAGTAATAATTTCAAAATATGTACAGATGCGATTGGCATCTAAGGGGGCTGCTTGGTCGCCTCCCCTAGGTCTGTAAACATTTACTTTTATTTTCCCTATCATCATTATTGCCAGGCCCTTCCTTGAGGATCCTTCTGCCCCTTTCATTGCTTTACCTTTCACTTGGTCTTTGGCAGCCTTGATTTCACCTGCTGGTTGCCTCTCTTTTTTTTTTCCTGTCAGAAAAGGGAGAGTTAGGTTTGTTGAGACCATAGTCGGCTAACAGATGATGCCGTGTGCTGAATGATGCGGGGGAATAGTCAAAAGGAAAGGTTGGGTGCAGGTTGTGTAGCTGGGTGTTGATCGCAAGGAGTAATGTAATTAGTGTTGTGCCAGAGCGGGCCTCAGGCTCAGGCCAGCTCAGGTGGTCCTGCCGAGCTCAAGCCCGCTCACTGGGCTTGAGCTCGCGAACACCCCAGGGACCTTCTCTTTTAGGGTTGGTCCCATCTCGGAGGTAGACAGCAGAGTGCCGTTTGGCTCGGCTTGGATTGTCTCTTGCCTTTTATGGTAAATGCGCCGGGCTCGAGCTACCCTTGGGCCCGGCTTGGGCTGAGCTCTGTTGACAGAGCTTGAGCCAAAGCTCACAACCAGGTCGGGCTCAAGCTTGCCCAACACTAACCGTGATCTGGAACTTGCAGTGGAGAGTCTGAGTGGAGATGGTCGCGTGGCCGTTGTTGGGTTCCTCACTTTATACTTGATCACTGAAGCAAGGAAGCCCCACTCGGATATCCTCACTATTCACACCGGCAGGGAACGCAAGCCGGCAGACCTTGGAACTGATATTGCCATTAGCTCACATTCAACATCTGTCCATCATTAACTTAGTACTAGACGCGCCGATAGCTTGACTCAAAACGCAACCCTATAAATATCTAGAGTCTTAAATAAGGATCCTCTCGGATTGGCTGCAACGCCCTCAACGCATCGTGGACCTTTGTCCATTCCTCGTACTTGGCCGGGTTACCCACCACCTCCCTCGGCAAACCCAGAGCCTCCAACTTGGGGAACAGCAAATGAATCGCTTCAGCGACGGTCTCGGCCTGCTCCTCCTGAATCGCTGACGCTCCGATAAACCATTTCCGCAACTCCGCACTTCGTGCCCGAGCCGATTTCCCAAGCGACTTGATCACATCTCCAACGTTCCTAGAAGCGTCGATCTTGAGTTTCAACTCCAACAGATTTGGGCAGCCCGCCGTAAGCGTCCGAAGACCGACGAAGCTGGGTAAAGTCGTCGCCGAAACGGCCTCGACTTCCTTCCACGGACAAATATGCAGCACCTGAAGGTTTGGCCATGCGCTCGCCATGTCGCCCAGGTCGTCGTCGGTGAGATGGTACACGACGTCCAAATCGATTTTGACGGTTTCCAGCTGCGTGAGGATGAGCAGAGGATACATCGGACGCATGGTGAAGGGTGGGACGGCGCCGACGGTGCGTTTGTTCATCCACAGACGTGTGTCTGAGAGGACGCAGGTTTTGAGGTGGGATGGGTTGGTGGAGATAACTTCGAGCAGGAAGGTGAGGTCGTCGAGGGATAATGCCGTCGGATGGATTTGAAGGTGAAGTAGAGAGTTGGGGAGGTCGAAGAAGCGTAACGTATCCACGATGCAGTCTGCCGACGCGCTGAGATGGAGGTTTTCAAGCACCGGGTACGCCTGAGCGTCGGCAAAAGTCTTGACGGGCATCAGCCCAGCTTCTTCGAACAGCTCCTCGAAAGTCCCGGACGGGTGAGGTTCCAACGCTCCCGGAACGTCCTCCTTACTGAAACTCAACCGAACGTCCTTCAACTCCAACTTGCCAGCCATGTTCGCTATAGCCCGCCCGATTGCATGCTTCTTCAACCCCAGATCGATGTACCGAATGCTTTTGAGATTAACCACAGCGTCGGCGAAAGCGATTTCGATAGCAGCCGAAACCTGGTCGACCCGGAATTCGAGGCGCTGCAGGCGGGTCAACATCGCGCCCGAGCGAGCGAGTTCCATATACCGTTCGTTGACGAGCATTTGAGAGGACGTTTGGTACGTCCATGGTACGAATGCCGAGACTTGGAGTGTTCGTAAGCTGCTGGTATGTTGCAGGGTGCTGGTACTGCTGCTCCTCGAAGGTAACGGGGGTCTCGGCTGACTCGGACCGGATTCAGATTCGGGTGTGGTCTCGCTCTCGTTCCCAACGGGTGCCGTCGCTCCATTACTGCTAGTACCACTGTTGTTGTTACTCCCGTTCCAGTCCCACAGCTTGTTGGACGTAAGCTGGAGTAAATGGATCGTATGCGTGATCCCGTGGATGCTTCGAACAGTCGAGTGAAGGTGTCGGAGGTTTGGTAAAACGCTCATGTTTGCATCTTGGTACGTTGGATCGGGTTGAGGCGGGTAAGCGGCCACGAAGGCGAAGAAGGTATAGGTCTCAGGATCGTCCATGTCCTTGTCGCCCATTGCGATTCGACGAACTCTTCGTGCGCAGGACATGACTCGGGTTCTTTGCTTTTCATCGAGACCCAGCGAGATCAGACGCTACGAGGAACGAGAGGCAACCACAATCCCATTAGTAGCAATTAGACGATCTCGAACTGGAGGTTTTACCTCTCGTTCGGTCCGAACAGCCTGAAACCTCTCGGTCCTACTCCTCCAAGCACCATCGTAATCCAAATCGTCGTTCAAAGGTTCAGGAAATAACATCCGACTAAAACACGTAACGCCCCTGATCTCCTTCCACAGATAGTCTAAGGCGATGTCGTAGAACGCTTGACATGTGCAAGCCAAGTTGATCAACGTCGCACGATCTCCGGGGATGGTAAAATTTGAGAAGACGGAATGGATGATTTCTGAGATTAATAAAGCTGGGTGCATGATGTGCTGATTTTGATTTGAAGGTGAGCCTCGACGGAGGATGAGAGAATGGTGCTGATTGTGATTGCTGTGACTGCCGGTTGCTGTGCCAGTGGTCGAACTGTCATAAGTATATTTGCTGCTGGCGCTAGCAGGCGGACTGGGAGGAACAGAAAAATGCGACATGAGTTGAACGGTGAGGGTGGGGGGGACGGGAGGAGAGGTGAGGGGAAGAGAGGAGGAGAGCGTGGGTGCGGTTGTTGCGGGCTGAAGCTGAGGTGAGCCACCGAGTCTAAATGAAAGCCAGTCCGGTGTCTCGGAAGTCGCCGGCAATATTCCCCCATCGACTCCCACCAAGTCTAACGTCGTATAGTCACTAAAACTGGAAAGTACCGAAGAGGGAAAAAAAGGGGTGGGGACATGGCGTGCAAAGGAAATTACGTTATACGTATATTGAGCTAAAATACACAAATATTTAAAACACGTGGGGAAAGCAAAAAAAAAAGGAGACGCCACTAGAAACCAAACCTTCCTTAAATGGAATACTCCACCCAGAAGCTAAAACTATAATTTTTCTTCTTTCTGACATGGGTGATCACGCACCCGCAACAAGCACATTTGGTTCCTCTTCCCCAATGACCTCAACACCGTCCTTCCCGCTTGAGCCGCCTTTCACGCTGAGAGGCTTCGAAGCTCTCGGAAGCTGCACCGAAGGCGCACGGCTACTTTCCACGTCGTCGTCATCTGCCACAAGGTCAGGTGCTGTCGAAGATGTTTCCGAGTCTACCGGTTTCGGTCTAAGGGGGTGATAGAGAGTCGCCGTTAGCACGTCGAATCAGACAGAGAAAACACGAGGCACGGCAACGTGGGACTCACGATTCCTCTTGCTCTTTTTGAGCCCGTTTCCATTCTGGCTCATACCGGCTACCATCTGCGTTTACTCCAGAATGGCGACAGATTTGTTCCCAGTACGAGTCGGGATTAAACTCGTAATCGAACTTGCCCCCGAACTCGACCTCGAGGTGTTCGTCCGGGATGAGCTCGTGCAAGTTGGGATTGAACTTCATCTAAACCGCGGAGGAGCCGCAAGGGTGGGTGAGACAAGAGGTGCAATGGAGAAAAATACACGACATGACCCACCTTTTCCCTCGTCACTGGATCCAGGAACGGCCCAATTCCCTTGAAGAAAAAGTTTAACAGCATGGGGAGGTTGGTTACGATCGCTCGTCCGAGTCGTTCGACGTAATGGTCTTGTAGAATATGGAGGACCTATGGTTGGGGAAACGTCAACAAGCTGTCCTTGCCTGATTGTTGAAGCTCTCGCGCACCTTCAATGCGGTCGAAATGCTGGGATTCGACTTCAAGGTTGCACTCTTGTAGTCGACCAAGATGAGCATCGAATCTTGACCCTCCGGCATGTAGTCAATCGCGCGCTCTAGGCAAAATATCAGGTGGAGGATTTGTCGTTCTGATGGCTGGGTGTTTTGCCGTCCCACACGCATCGTAATAATTGGGCGACCGTCGTAGTCGAATCCATTCAGCAAACTAGCATCGTTTGCCTCCGTCAGCATCAAGCGAGTAGCGGGTTTCCAGCCCAGACTGGGGGAAGACGCACATTTTACCCGAGTCGTTCTCAATCTTGACGTGCTCCGCCGAAATCAAATCCGGCTTGTACTCTCTCCTCCACTCGATAGTGCCCTTGATCCTTCGTTTACCATCTTCCAACTTCCACTTGGCAGCCCGCATGTATCGAGCTGGGCATTCGGGTTCTTCTATCCATCTTCGTTCGTTTGGGTGATATGGGTCCGTTTCCGGTAAGAGCAGACTCAAAGCGTACTGACGGAGACAAAAAGGAACGAGTCAGACCTTCACGCCGTGGAACACCCCACGCAGAGACCTGCGGCATTTCTTTCTTCCTTACCTGTCGGAGCTCCTCGATCATTGTCTTCTGCTCTTCCGTGTACACTCTCGGTGTGGGTCTCACACCGGCCGCCGGTTGAGGGAATACAGCACTTGTCTTGGTCATGGTTTAGTTGTGCACGTTGGAAGTGGAGCTAGAGGCGAGGTTGAAGGTCGTTGTTGGGAGGAAGACGTGGAAGGGACAAGAATCGACTGATAAAACAGCACCAGATAGGCTTGGTACCTTGGGTTTGGGGAACTGGGAGAATATCGGCGAAGTGTCAGGACCCGCCCCCTTCTATATACAAGAATAAGGTGCCGGAACATGTGGGACGGAAGACGCTTACCGCGGATTACACAGACCCGGTTTGCTTTGAGTGCGCTCACATCATCAAATTAACGATAAGCGTAAGCGTGGGGGTCCAGTGACTCCAGGTTTCTGACATCTTCCAAGCGGCCGCCGAGAAACGTTCGGAGCCCCAGTCAGCTGTCGGGAACGCGTCATCCGATCTAAGTGGACAGTATATGTTACGTAGTGACCCGAGTCAAGCGATCCACGGGCAGTGTTGCTCGAGTTTAAGACAAGGGGAGCGGGGGTGGTGATGGTCGGCCGCTTGGTGGAGGTTGAAGTGACATCGTGCCGAGACCGCCGAGCTGACTGCCAATCCTGAGCGTGGGGAGGACAAAGCCGGGCCAAGCCTCCGACTTCCGAACTATCCCGGACACTGCTCGTACTTTTCGCTCAGCGAGCTACCTAACATCTTTAAATATTTTACAAGTAAGATGAACTAATGGACTACTGTAACAGGATAGATCGAATCCCCAGTTGCTGACCAAGGCTGGGAAAGCAGCTACCCAGCCAATGAATCTGTCTCGTCCGCGTCGAGATCTGAATTTGAATCCGAATCCGAATCCGAATCCGAATCCGACTGGGTATGATCCGTTAGCCAAAGAATGAACATTTCAACCATGTGCATCGATTCCTCCTTAACTTACCTCCTCTGACAAGATCTCGGTTGTTTCACCTTGCGAAAGCATTTGCGACAGGGCTAGCCAAGCAGAAGTCGGTGGCCTGAGGCCATCCGAGTCGAACACACTCAGGTATGAGCTCCACACATAGTAATCGGATCGGTAAATTCCTATCTCTTGAGGCAAAAGTGCTCCTAAGAAAGCGGCGGCTTTCGCTACATTGGCTTTCCGCGCGACCAATGACGATGTACCGACAGTGAAGGTCTCAAGGTTGGGGAAGCGGACAGATGAATGAGGAGGGTCGGGTATATGTCTTGTATTGAGGTAGAGGCCTAGCCTGCGCAGTTTTGGAGAGAAAGACTCGGCGAATGCGGCGAGTGAGCCGAGAGGGGTCCCGAAGGTCGTAGCGGTCGACGAAGTGTACTCACGCCTAGACGCTACGTGCAACACTTCCAATTCCCGCCACGCGCTGCCCATCTCATGGATGTCCTTTGTATCCAGGTCGAACGTCTTTGAATATTCCAGGTCCAACCTCCGAAGTGCTGAGCATCGAAGGAGCGGACGGACGACTTGAAATTGTATGTTACTACCCTCCCAGAACATGATCCTCAGATCCTCTAGGAGAGGATATGTGTCTGCCAGCTGAGAGAGGAGTTGCTCCATGTTAATGCCAGACACCACGTAGAGATCAGACTCCAGGATTCGAAGGTGAGGTTTGAATATGGCAGGGCCCATTGGGTAGCACGGGAGCCGAAGCTCTTGCAGACGGACTTGAGGTTCGAGAAGAGCCTCCACCGCTCCCCGTAGCTGATCCAGCCTATATCCCCGTTGGCAAAAGTGTAAGACGGCTATCCTGGGTGGTAGTATAGCTTGTAAGGCACGAAATGAACGCTCCACCTCCGAAGATGAGACCTCGTGTCCTGCTTCGAGCCTAATATCTTCGACCTTGGGTGATATGAAGGGAACAATCATTCGAAGTTGGCTGTTTCGGTGGCAGTACCACCGAATTCTTCGGATTTGCGGGAGTATGTACTGCCCCCGGTTGGAAGCCGTATAATGGAGCAACTGGGTCGGAACACCGGGGGACATGCCTTCGATGATGAATTCCTGGCTTTCGTCATCATAGCGTTGGGAGGAGTAAGAGAGGGATCGGATCCTTTTAGCATATGATTTAAATCTGGTCCAGTTGCCGGACGGAAATCCATGATCCCATTCCTAGTAAACCAAATACTCATTATATATAAAATCCAATACGTTAGCGGGAAGCTATGACGCACCCATCCGCCTTGACGAAGGCTTATAGGTCCTAGCAGGGCCATAATCGGATGGAATGATTCCAGTTCTTCCCAAAGGATATCTAGCGCCAGATCCACCCAAGTACGGCAGGTGCGGGCAGAAGCAGCCAAATCTGATTTTCCAAGGTTCTCCAGGATCCGCCTATGCACCTCAAGAACTGAGAACACCCTGAGCGCCACGCTGGAATCTAGGAGAACTGGCGTTGAAGTGGTGGTTCGCGAAGAGAATGCAAAAATGATCTCACCTAAGTTGCTTTGTGACCCAACGGTCATTAGAGAGAACGGTGCACCAGATCGAATAGAGTTGAGCCGGAAAGACGGCTTGGGTCAAGAGATGGCTGGCGTAAGAAGTCCTAGAGCGGACGTAACGGATCCGACCGAAGGCCTGTGGCGTTTTCCCCACCGTTCCTCCGCGCCCGGGTGCCGTCTGTCGTCCTCTATGAAGACATTCTGGCGAGTTGACTTTAGTCGCGGTATTAGTTCTAGTTGCCCATACTTAGCTCCACGAGGCAATAGGGGCTTCCAAGACTTACTTTCACGACGGAACGGATGCTTTCACACCCTAACGTAACGAATCCCGATCCCCGTCGTATTTCGAACGCCCGTCCGTGCTACCAGCGTCGTACAGCAATCATGCTTTCGCACCTAGCCACAGATTCCGCCTTGCATCATAACTTGGGATTCCTTCACGTAAGTGTAGAGCTGAAACTCAGACCGATTCGGAAGAACGTGGAGTCCAATACTACGCTATCGGCGCTAAAGGGAACAACACGACAAAGAAAGGTTGGACTACCTAACAGCTAGGTTATACCTGAGACCTCTTTACCATCTCTTCGAGTTCATATGTGAACGCGCCTCCTCCTCGGCTACGTCCGCAAGGGTCAACAGCCAAGGTGCAACCACTGCGTATGCGGACCACCACACAACGGCAATCCCGGCCACAAGGAACCCGATGAGCGGCAGCATCGACCCAGGTACGGCACCCAGAAGGAGGTGTTCGACCGTCACTATAAAGGGTACTGTTTCAATTTGATTGGGCAATCCCTGTAATGCCACGTAGGGGGCCCGTCGGCCCCTGTTACGGGCTCGAAGGACAAACCCAACGTCTGATGAGTCTCTGGTGCATGGCGAGTGAATAGTAAGGTCTGGATCGACAGGGAACTAAAAGCCCAGACATGTCAACAACAGTCAAAATCTCCAGGGGGTGGGGCTTACGTACGGAGGCTGGCCAGGAAACCCGAACCGTGAACTTGGTGGTCTCGTCATATCCACTTGAAGTGCAAAATTCTTGGGCATGAAAGAGAGTTCTGGTCTCGTATGGACAAACAGAGGAAGCCAAGGTGGTGCATGGGTCCGAGTCGGGGTCATCCGTAGCGGGGTCGTATGGATCAACCCGCATGAGGAGTACGGTAGCGTCAGACTCCAGCCGCACTTTGCTCATACTTGATTAGATATTTAAAGAGAGTCGTCAGTCCCTGCCAGGATGTCAAAACGTGACTCTGCTTACTTTGGCCGAATATTCCCGTGGTCCCATCCCAAACCTACATTGGCGGACTCGGTCGCTGTATCCTTCGACGAAGAAGAGCCGTGGCATGGACGAACATCGTAGACTTCTGTATCGGCTTGAACGAGGAGGGTTAGGAAAGCGAGAACCCAGGCGAAAAAGGTAAACATGGAAAGCTGGCAAACGCTGGGACACGGCGATCTCTTTTAAATCACAGCCGTGGCGAGACAACGCAACAACACCCAAGACAGACGACTTCAGGTCCTTCTCGCCGGGGGGAGGAGACCTAACACTGGTATTTAAGCGCAAGATTTCCATCTACCTAAATGATTAGTGTATCCAGCAACAATGATGGAAGGGCCGTCATTGACCAAGACTGGAAATGCAGCTGCCAGGCCCGTAACTCTCTCTCTCGACTTAAGCCAGACTCGGCATTGCATTTGAAGCTAAAGCTAACTCACAGTCAGAGGTAATCAATCGTGAGCCAAAGAGTGAGCATCCCCACATGTGCATCTGTTCCTCTTGGACTTACCACTTCTGACTCGATCTCCATTATGAAACTTCGCGAGACGATCGGTGGGGGATCGATCCGGCGGACTGTTGTATTCTCAGAGAACTCGTTCAGCCTTTTTACATGCATGGCAATCGTATAAGCATTAATAATTATCGTCAAAGGAGAACAGTTCCGGTGCTAATTAGAAAGTCTAAGAGGAACCGACTGGTACTGAGCAGGGTTAGAGAATGTTAGCTTCCGGGAACAGAGCGGCAAACACCTGGAACATAGAAGCATCAGTTACCGCACAGCTGGCCCAGGCATATCACCCTCAAACTAACCTCGTCGATCACACTGTAGACAATGTGCTGATTCAGGCGCTTGTTCTGGAGGACAGTGAAGATACGCCTAGCACCCCTCCGGGCGTTCGAGCGACCAATCATGTTCGCAGCGAGATCTAGAAAAAGAAAAGAGCTGGGTATAATGTCATTAATTAATGTAGCTAAAACGTACCTGGCATCAAAGTTGACAGTTTCCGGTTCGCCTCATCTCGCGTTCGAATTTTCTCTTCTGCGGTACGAGGCTCGCTGGGGCCTTTGAGACTACCACCGGGCCACATGATATTCTTGAATGCATCTACGTATTGGAGTAAATGCGGCTCATCTAGATACGCTTTGGCGACCTCCTTCAGTTTCCTGTCGGTGGTGCTCGGTGATCAGGGAAAGCGGTACGAGGAAGGAAAATAACAATCTTACCTTTCAATGGTGCCGCCGAGAACTTGTTGCAAAATAATAACAACTGCCTGCTTCCGCAGCCAGTTATTTTTCTTGTCCAATTCAAAAACGGCGAGAATGAGGTCACAGATAGGAGCGGTAAACGAGCTCAGGCCACTCTCGCCTTCCAGTGGCTTCAAATCCCCCGACGATAATCTGAGCAGGGTCTCCTCTGGAGGAATAGTCCTTCCGAGTTCACCACCCTGTGACTTCGACTTGGCTTTGAGAGCTTGTTCAATTAGGTCCTCATCGTGGACACCTGAGCCAGCTATCCCCGCAAACTCCGCTGCCTGCTTATTCAATCGTTGAATCATCACGTCCAACATCGAAGGTCCAAAAAACATGTCGTCGATGCTTTCCGCAACTGATCGGTACATGTTCCGGACCAATCCTTGTCCAGGTATAAGCCCAGAAAGGCTCGTGGAGGAACGATTCTTGGTGGTGAGCGAGCCAGAAGGTCCTCCGGTACGTGAAAGAAATGATCGGAGCTCGTCGCTTTCGCAGACTAGGGGCACTTTGATAAGAGCCTAGAAAGTCCGAGTTGAGTGGTGGGTCCACCGAGCACAAAACCACACTGACCTGCATGTATTTTTCCAGTTGACTCCTTCGCGTGTCCACGAACGAGTTCGACAACGAGGTGACCAATCTCTTCGGCGGGAACTCGAGGGTACGAACCATCACGAATTTGTCCCTAAGCTTTTGATGCAGTGACCAAAACTCGTTATACCGCCGAGCTACAATCCATCCTGATGCGAAGGTCCCATCGGTAGCAAGTTGCTGCACTTCGACAAAGTATCTAACCACTTGTTTTCCGGGAGCAGTAGGATCGTCTGCTGATGATGTGGAGTTGGTGATGGCAATGCGAGTTCGTTCGGGTACCAGTCGATTGTCAGATTCTTGCTGCTCATACTGCGAGCGTTGGAAGCTCAATTCTCTCATCTCCCGCTCCATGGACGCTTTAGACCGATGAAGGATTTTGAGCTCCTGACCATCTCCTGTTAATTCGGCCTTGCGAGTAAGAGCGTCGAGAATCGTTTCTTGAGCCTGGAGCTTGGATATCTTTTCAGTTAATCGCTCAATCTCGTAGGAAAGCTGAAGATCTCCAGGAGCAGCGATTTGGACGCTTCCGCCTATCGGACCGTGGCCTCCTAGTTGCCCAAGGTGGTCTCGATCCTCGTCTTCATCCTCAAAAATCTGGCTACTTGGACGGCCGTCATAGGATTGCCGACGACTGTGCCGAATGTCGACAGCACTCGAGTCGAGACTTGGGGAGTAGGCCCGGCCGTCGGAGCCAAAGCTCGTTCTCCGGACTTCACTGCGGCCTCCTCCAGAACGAATACTCTCGTTCTCCGTGGCTATTATATCGGTCAGGGCAGCTTGCAGCGCGTCAATGGTCTCTTGTTGAACGAGCGGATCCACACCATCGCCTTCGTCGTCGTCGTCGAAAAGGGGGGCGCGAGGGGCTTCATTTCCAGGAGAGATGAGGAATGTTAGGTTACTCCCTGACGGCTTTGGTGTGGGCATTCCAATCGTAGATCCCGACAGCGGCGTTTGCGGTGCATCTGCTAAGAGAGGACTTGGGATACTCCCCGCAGAGGGTGAAGTGGTCGCAGGAGGTGCTGTATCCGTCCGCGCGAGAGGCTTCGGTGGGATGATGAAAGTGGGTCGTGAATTCCCGGTCCTCGAACGTAGATTGGAAGGTCGGATAATCGATGCCGAGGGGGAAGGCTCTGCGGGGCTCTGCAAGACGAGAGGAGGTGCTGGATTCATGCTTTTCCCGTTCGCCTCCGAATCCGAAACTACTTTGAACCACAGTTCGCTCGTTTTAAAATCTTGGAAATCCTCTTCCATAGCCCTCTGCACTTCACGTTGAGCAAGTAAAACGCTGTTCCGGACTTTCTTCTCGCGCACCGCGGAGGCCGTTCGTGAGGGGTCGTGAACGTAGGCTTTGACGGCATCGATGTGTCTCTGGCTGATAGCACCGAGCTTGGTAAGACTGGAAGGATTGGAAAAATAGAGCTCGTCGATCATCGTCATGTCTCCTCGGATAGTTGCGGAGGCGGAAGGGAGCCCGGGCAACCCGCTGATTGGATCGTCGTCGGAGGGCTCTGAATCCGATTGGTCGGACTCCACATCTTCCAATGGGTTCTTGAACGTTTCGACGGTCAACCAGAACTGCACTGGGAGGGACTTATCCCGCCTGTCCATAAACTCCATGAAATACGATAGCGACGTTGGGCTGGAGAGAACGTCTCGCAGGGATAGACCTTGAGCATCACGATCATCATGGATAACGGATTGTCTCTAAAATGATTTGATGAGCGATGACATCCAGGCCGAACAAACTTTGTCTACTCACACCATCATCATCATCTGCACCTCCAAGGAGGGCGATACGACTCTCAACGTGGCGCTTCGCATTATACAGTCGATCAAGGTACGCAACCACGTCTGACGCCTTCTCCCCATTGATGAGCTCCTCATTCTCGTGATTCGCGAGCAAGATTCGAGTCCTTCGGATCTCTCCAACGACGTCGTTTTTTAGTCTTCTAGCGTCCAACAGTGAGTCGCATCGGTTGATGCTCTGAATGAATGAGTCAAATTGCCGGGCAGCAGTTCGGGATGTGATGTTCTCCATCCGCTTGGGGGCGGTCCCAGTTTGTACAGACATCGAGAGTCCCGAAGAAGTGGCTGATTGGGCTTCCAAAATATTCCGAACTTTCGATATCAACTTCCTAGGGCGGTTTGTCAAACCAATGTGTCATGAAAGATATTATGAACACTTACTGCTGTCGGATAGCTGCTCCAGCCTACATAAATACAAGGTTAAACGGGTCCATCGCGCTTGCAGAATGTACTCACAGCTTGGTCGATGGTCTTGTTCCAAAAATCGGGGTCGGCAAGCATCTCCGTCACTGAACTCAAGACCACGCAGGCAATAATCTCTCTCGCCACTATCATGACGCTCTGGCTCTGGATCTCCTTGTCGGGTATCACAAGAGGTAGCACCTTCTCTACCAGCATCCTAAGATGGGCCTGTTCCGTCTGTTTGGTTACAGGCGAGGAGAGGTTCTCGACGGCAGGATGCAGCTTCCCCCCTTTCCCTGCATAGCGACTGGCGAGGAGTAAGTCGAGTTCATCGGATTGTGACAAATGGCGCTCTATGCCGACTCCACGCAGTGCCATCTCTGACTGGCGAAAGCGTTCCACATGGGAGGTGATTTTCGGCAGGATGCGGTGGACAATGAGTGACGGGAGATCCAGTAATTCGACTCGGCTCAGGATGATAGTAAGCGCGGAGTGAATGGTGTCGTCGAGAGCGGACGGGAAAGATGTGGAGGGGGAAATCTTGCTGTACCATACGAGGACGAAGTCTCGGATGATGTTTTCAATGATCTCCTCTAGGAGGTTTGAGATGTCGGGGGAATCAGGTAGTAGGGGTGGGTGGGAGCTCCGCGAGGTCGCTGAGGATGACCACTTCGAGCGTATGAGGACTGCTTGCCACGCTGCGGGAGTGGAAAATATCAAGGGCCGTGCAGCATGTCGCAGGGTCTCGTGTGGGCCTTTCGTTCGGCCGAGGGAGGCAAGTATCCATGCTACACCGATATTGGATGTGAACGCAAAGATGACGAAACCGAATAGGAACGCAGGCGAAAGGATGAATAGGGCGATGGGTGATAGCAGGATCCTTGCCGCTACTGGGACGCTGGCTGCCACGAGGCCACCGAGCACGAGAACCTGCCAGCTAACTTGATGCATGCCAGGACTATGCGCCCTGTAAATAAGGATTATAATTATCAAGAACAACTGTCCAGCTAGAGTGGTGGGACTTGCCTCTAACCCCTAATTCGAAATCCCCGTAGTTCGTACACAAGAGGAGCTTCGACGGCGAAAAGGAATACAAGGGTTCCAACGAAGACTTCCTCTGCAGCCAGTTGTGAGCGGAGATTACGACGGTTCCGTGATCCAGACGGACGTACGGGTCGGGTTGACGTTTCTTGCTGTGGCGGTTGTGGCTGGGAGCGAGGCGACAAGCAGGCAAATCGCTCCCACGGTTGAAGTCTGCCGACATTTCTTCCTTCACCGCGACGACCAGCAGAAATGGCAAGCCTGCATTCCATCTTACTGTAATTACGTAGGACTAATAATTCTACATAGGCCACAGGAATCTCTACGGGAACAGCTGAGCTTCGCGACATTACTCGGATGGAGCGCATAGGTTCGTTAAGGATCCAGTAAAATCCCTCTTCCTAACTGACTCTCCTTCGTGTTGCGCTGCTCGTCGTTTCCCTAATAATGGTTCATTATTATCACTTAATCATGGACCAGGCGCTCATTCTCATATCCACGGCTTGGGTCTTGACGAGCGGTTTGAGCCTCGCGCAAACAGCCAGGGCATGGTTGGCCAAGCCAAGGCAAGAAAAGCCGCTGGACTTATCCTAAAGATGGTCCAAGAAGGACGAATGGCAGGACGTGCTATTTTGATGGCTGGACCACCAAGTACTGGCAAGACCGCCATAGCCATGGGTTTGTGCGCCCGTTCCTCCCTTTCGCTTTGAACACGCTAGCTAAAACACGGTTCAGGAATGGCACAGAGTCTTGGTTCTGACGTCCCATTTACTATGATTGCGGCCAGCGAGGTCTTTTCCCTGTCAATGTCGAAGACCGAAGCACTGACGCAAGCGCTACGACGGAGTATCGGGGTTCGAATAAAAGAAGAGACGGAAATCATTGAGGGAGAGGTCGTGGAAATACAAATTGACCGCTCTTTGACTGGAGTGAGACTCTCCCGTATTTCTGGACGTTGAATTAGACTTACTCTCGATGAAACAGGCGACAAAAACCGGGAAGCTCACTATCAAAACAACCGACATGGAAACGGTATACGACCTCGGAAACAAAATGGTGGACGCCCTTTCCAAAGAAAAGGTCTTGGCCGGAGATGTCATTTCGATTGACAAGGCCTCTGGTCGCATAACGAAGCTGGGCCGGTCGGTTGCGAGGTCAAAAGACTACGATGCGATGGGTGCAGACGTATGTATTCTGCTCGGCCTACGATACGAATGCGTCTTAAACTGACCGTCTCTTTTGCCCTTGGTATTGCAGACCAAGTTTGTGCAGTGCCCAGAAGGAGAACTTCAGCAGCGCAAAGAAGTCACTCACACCGTCTCCCTCCACGAGATCGATGTCATCAACTCGCGGACACAAGGATTCCTCGCCTTGTTCGCCGGTGACACGGGCGAAATCAAACCTGAACTTCGGGACCAAATCAACACGAAGGTTGCCGAATGGAGGGAAGAGGGCAAAGCGACAGTCGTACCCGGAGTCCTTTTCATCGACGAAGTGCATATGCTCGATATCGAGTGCTTCAGTTTCCTCAACAGGGCTCTCGAAAATGAGCTTGCACCTATCGTGATTATGGCCAGCAACAGAGGCATGGCGAAGATTCGAGGAACCAAATACAAGAGCCCGCATGGTCTTCCTGCAGACCTGTTGGACCGCGTGCTGATCGTCACCACCAAACCTTACGAACCCGAGGATATCGAACAAATTATTAAAATTCGGTAAATGGTTCAGATTTCGATACAGATTCAATACTAACGGCAAGGTACAGCTGTGACGAAGAGGACGTCAAGCTTTCCCCAGAAGCCCTGCAGGTTCTCACCTCCATGGCTGCTTCAACGACTCTCCGATACGCACTGCACCTCATCTCATGCGCGAATCTCATTGCGCGTAGACGAAAGGCGGATGTTGTGGATAAAGATGACCTCCGGAGGTGCTATATGTATTTCATGGACGAAAAACGGTCTGTACAGTGGCTGAAGGAGCAGCAAGGGAATTTGATGTTCGAAGAGGCAGAGGATGATAACGCGATGCAGATGTAACTTCGTACTGTACAACCACAAATAAAATCGAGCATGCACCGGGGCCAATGCCCCAGCTTTGGGTAACAACTTGTCCTCCAAGCGAACGTACAACATCCATTGATCAGGTGACCTCCTTCCCGACGTCCCACTCTCGAATGGCACCGCGCTTGATGTACCTCACGTCCAGCGCGGTGGGCTGTTCCACGCCCAGTCTGATCCGACGAGCCCGCTCGTCCTCTTCCATTTCTTCCTCATCGTCCTTGTGTTTCCGTTTCTTTTTCTTCTTCTTTTCATCCTTCGCAAGTTCCTTCTCCCTTCGCTTCCGCTCTTTATCATCCTTCCGCTGCTTGACTAGCTCAAGCATAACATTCCAATGATCGAACGCGCCTTCGGGAATCAGCTCGTTGACGGAGGTCGTTGCCGGGGTTTCGACGTCTAGCATCGGGTCGTAAGCCGGGTCAAAGTACTTGTCCATTTTCGATGGGATCGGTGCAGAGGGACCTGGCTCGGGAGTTGGGGAACGGGACACTCGAACGGTGGACTTGGCGAGGGGGTGCTGCTGGCTGCTGGATGCCGAATTGGTAGCGAGGGTGAGTTGTGGAGTAGCAGCACCGGAGGAGCGAACTGGGCTAGCGTCGCGTCGTCGCCGCTCTTTCGACCTTGAGCGGGATGTGCGCCGCTTTGACCGGTCTTCACGAGATGGGGAAGTCGAACGACGACTGTCTTCGTCCCGCCGTCGACGTTTGCGCCGGTCCCGGTCTCCGTCTCTGCTACGACTCCTTCGTCTTGAGGAACGATCATCATCCTTATGACGACGAGTTGGAGAACGAGATCGTGACCTTCGGCGCCTTTCGCGCTCCGAGTCTAAGGGGCTGCGCTCCCTGCTCCGAGATCTATCCCTCTTGGACCTGTGGTGACGGGAGGAGCCCCCTCGCGGTTCGTCCCGATATTCATCATACTCGGTCTGCTTGCCCTTCCCCTTGGAACGACGCCTCGCATCCTCATCGTCTGACCGATCGCGTTTGCGGGATTCGTAGTCGGGGTCAACACCTCTGTGATGGGAGGAGCGATTCCGAGAGGGGTCGGGAGAGTGGCTGCGCTGTGCATCACTGGGCCGGTTGGCACGTAGGTTTCCTCCCATAAGCCGCTTCAGACGGCCTCCGGCAGCCTCGTTGGCCCTCGCACGCCTCAGCTTCCTCTCCTCCTCCTCCTGAACTTCCTTGGCAGATGCTGCAGCCCGAGCCTGAGTCTCGATGACGACGGCATTGTGCTCGTCTACCGTTTTTATTATTGCGGAGAGAAAGCGCTTGTTGGGTCTTGGCTTGTTCTCCGGTCTACACAGCAGTAAACCCAAAGTCAGCTCTAGTGACACTATGATGGATCGTAGGCCTTGACTTACTCTTCAGGATAATAGGCTCTGACGCCCTCTTTGCCAAGGTATTTCTCCTCCTTCCGTTTTGCTTCCCGCAGGATGAGGTCTGCCACATGCTTGTCGAGATCGTCGTCTGGGACTTCAGAGGAAAGTGAGGTGCCCAGCTGTGCTCGTACTAGGTTGGATACCACCGACGAGAGGGATGATGAGCTTGCCATCTTGGGCCGCCTTCCGGAGCGAGGGTGGTGTTGGATGAAGCATTCATGGTCTGGACTGGCACCCGTCACACGGAGCAGTGGTGTGACAAGCGTGACCGTGCTGATACAAGGTCGGGTAGCACACGCCACCTGGCACCACCGCTCTCATTAGATGTTAAGCTTAACTAGACAAAGGTCGAGGCGGTGTCATTCTTTATTTATCCTGCCTTTAGTATCACCTAACGGCCAGTGAAATTGCATCAGAAACAGCCAAACCACCGATGCTGAACAACAATTGTCCTCATGAAGCTCTTTTAACCATTTGGAACCAAACAAACGTCAGCAACGGCCACCCCGGAGCCACCTCAATCACTAACCCAGCCCAAATCTCTTTACATAACTCGTACCATCCTCGAGTTCCTTTCAGCGCTCCGTCTCGATCATTTCTGTACGCTGTACGGTTTGCAAGATCTAACCCCGTTCCCAATACGTCCGTCTTCGTGCCCGACGGACTAACCCATACCGAGCAGATGCCAAGACTCCTTTAACGGGCGGAATATCTGATACCGCTTTTATTACGATCGCTGAGTGGGGTGATAACCTGCAGGTCACCCAATGTACACTGCCGTTCGGGTAGAGCGGCTAGCACCGCCATAGCCAATCGCCGCGCGCTGTTCACGGGTGCTCAGACTCGCTTGCGATGATCATGAAACTTATACGAGCCCCGTACTAAACAAACCTGTGGTCCTGGATTTCTATAGGATTATTAATGACACAGGGTTCCAAACTGCTCTACGAACGGGGGCTTTCACGTTCCCATTAGAACGGCGAGGAGGAGGTGGCGAAGACGATGCCGTCCGTTGGGTTCCTTCGGAGTTGCTTGTCACAGAAGATTACACTCAAACCCATTTCTCTGGTATTGCAACGCTTGATTACATCCACGGCTTCGTCGGTCACACGGGCGAAAGCCAAGCTCGCCGGGACCAGAAACTGCAGCTGCAGTGCTTCTCGGTCCCACAGGCCGGATGAAGTGCCGCGAGTGAAGGCTGAGCTATAGTGCATTGCAGGATATAAAAGAGCACGCCCCATTTCCTCTCTACTCTCCATCAACACTCTTCAACTCCTCTTCTCTTCTCTTTAGATCCTCTTCTTCCAACCTTTACTTCAATCTCCCTTTTAATCATGCTTTTCACGACCATTCTCACCGCATCCCTCGCCATCTTGTCTTCCGCTGTCTTCGGCGAGGCCAGAAAGTCCAAAACCCACGACGTCATTGTCGGCGGAGCCGCTGGGCTTGTCTACACGCCAAACCAAGTTCACGCACAAGTCGGAGACCACGTCAAGTTCCACTTCCAGTTCAAGAATCACACCGTCACTCAGAGCTCCTTTGACTACCCTTGCGAGCCTCTAAAGGGTGGCTTCGACTCAGGATTGTAAGTTCGAACTCCACTCCACTCGGAACGTGCGGGGTCGTCTGACAAAGCTTCCTCCCTTAAGCATGCCCGTTGGAATGGATGATAAGAACGGACCTACTTTCACCATTGAGGTCAAGAATGTGCGTCTATCCCAAGGTTGCGGCATCACTGCTTTGTGCTGATGCATATTGGTTCTATAGGAAGATCCCATCTGGGTTCATTGTGAACAGGTCGGCCACTGCCCCTCTGGTATGGTCTTTGCTGTGAACGCGCCCAAGAAAGGCAACACCTTCAAGAAGGTAAGCGGCTTGTACGACACCCACGCTTAGCGGTTGCTCACGCTCTCCTTCCTCTAGTTCCTCAAAATGGCCAAGGCGTCCGGAGACAACGAATATCACGACGGAGGCTCTTACAAGCGCAGCGACGATGATGCCGAGGAAGATGTCGAGGAAAAGCGCAGCCTCCTCTCCCGCATCACGGGCAAGCGTGGTGTCGTCGAACTTGAAGCCTAAGGGCAGCCCCTGTTGAATCTTAACGGACACGCTTCTCCTGTATGAATATGGACTTGCCTCATGTTTTGACGACCGCTTTCATGTTTCCTCACTTTGTACTTTGTTTTGATGGACCTTCACGTTCCTTACGGACAGCTGTGACTGAAAAATGATCATTCTGTACATTCTTGATATGAGCATGCGTGTGGGGCTGAGAATTTGAGCCATCCGACTACGTTCTGATAGACCAGTGAAAATCCTAGCAGCTCAGGGAAGTTCAAACGGAGGGAGGGGTTACATTTCGGGGACAGACGTCGAAACACTGGAGGCCAGGAGATTTAGAGCTGAAAACTGTTTCCCTCCGAAATGGCGGACGTATAGAAGTTGAATGGGCTGTGGAGATGCCAGTAATCAGTAGACCCGGGAAAAAGTTTCCATCATTTCCTTTGCGAGCGGAGGTCAAGCTGGCCGGTACCCAAGCTGATTTAGAGATGGCCGGGTCACGCAAAATTCACACAAACGTTCAAGCGGATGCACGTTCCAAAATTTAGTTGCCCAGTTGTCAATACTTGGCGTTCTCTAAATATAGGGGCGTCGTTATGTAACCTAAAGGGATCACTCACACACGCCACTTCCCCTTTGCTAGCCGTACACTCGACTTTTCTCGCAGCCTCCTCTCCTCAAACGTAACGAGGATAGTTAGTTGAGCCGATGCTGAACAACGATCGTTCTCATGAGGCTCTTCATACAACTACCCGGAACCAAACAATGGTCAGCAAGGGTCACCCGGAGCCACCCCAATCCCCAGAACGGTCCGGATCTCCTTGAATGGCTCTAAAATACAATCCTCGAGTTCCTGGTTCTGTCTCTCAGCGCCCCGTCTCGATCATGTCTGTATCCTGTACGGGGTCCAAGATCCAACCCCGTTCCCAATACGCCCGTCTCGTGCCCAACCAATCCCAAGCAGATGTCAAGACTCCTATAACAGGCGGAATATTAAATGCCGCTTTTTTTACGATCGGTGAATGAGGTCATAACCTGCAGGTCACGATGCGCCAAGGTACACTGCCGTTCGGGTAGAGCGGCGAGCACCGCCACAGCCGATCGACGCTGTTCGCTATGTAGTGCTCAAACTCGCTTGCGATGATCATGAAACATATACTAGCCTCGATCTAAACAAGCGCGTGGTTCTAGATTTGTATAAGATTATGAATGACAGAGGATTCTACGAACGGGGGCTTTCAGGTTCTCAATGAAACGGGGAGGACAGTGGTGGCGAAGATGATACTGCCCGTTATGTTCCTTCCGAGTTGCTTTTAGGAGACTAAGCTCAAGCCTATTTCTTCGGCATTGTGACGCTTGATTACATCCACGGCTTCGTCGGTCACACGGGCCAAAGCGAAGCTCGCCGTGACCAAAGCTGCAGCGCTTCCCGGTCCCACAGGCCAGATGACGTGCCGCGATCGAAGGCTGAGCTATAGTGCTTTTCAGGATATAAAATAACACGTCCTATCTGCTCTCTACTTCCAATCAACACTCTTCAGCTACTCTACTCTTCTCTTTACATCCTCTTCTTCCAACACTTACTTCAATCTCCATTTTAATCATGCTTTTCACGACCATTCTCACCGCATCCCTCGCCATCTTGTCTTCTGCTGTCTTCGGCGAGGCCAGAAAGTCCAAAACCCACGACGTCATTGTCGGCGGAGCCGCTGGGCTTGTCTACACGCCAAATCAAGTTCACGCACAAGTCGGCGACCACGTCAAGTTCCACTTCCAATTCAAGAATCACACCGTCACTCAGAGCTCCTTTGACTACCCTTGCGAGCCTCTAAAGGGTGGCTTCGACTCAGGATTGTAAGTTCGGACTCCACTCGACTCGGAAGGTACGAGGTCGTCTGACAACGCTTCTTACCTTAAGCATGCCCGTTGCAATGGACGATAAGAACGGACCTACCTTCACCATCGAGGTCAAGAATGTACGTCTATCCCAAGGTTGCGGCATCACTGCTTTGTGCTAATGCCTATTGGCTCTATAGGAAGATCCCATCTGGGTTCACTGCGAACAGGTCGGCCACTGCCCCTCCGGTATGGTCTTTGCTGTGAACGCGCCCAAGAAAGGCAACACCTTCAAGAAGGTAAGCGGCTTGTACGACATACACGCTTAGCGGTTGCTCACGCCCTCCTTCCTCTAGTTCCTCAAAATGGCCAAGGCGTCCGGAAACAACGAATACCACGACGGAGGCTCTTACAAGCGCAGCGAAGATGATTCCGAGGAAGATGTCGAGGAAAAGCGCAGCCTCCTCTCCCGCATCACGGGCAAGCGTGGTGTTGTCGAACTTGAAGCCTAAGGGCTGCCCCTGTTGAATCTTAATGGACCCGCTTCTCCTGTATGAATATGGACTTGCCTCATGTTTAGTTTGACGCCCGCTTCATGTTTTCTCACTTTGTACTTTGTTTTGACGGACCTTCACGTTTCCTACGGACAGTTGTGACTGAAAAATGATCATTCTGTACATTTTTGGTGGACATGCTTGTGGGATTCAGAATCCGAGCCATCCGACTACCCCCTCATAGACCAACGAAAAGGCCTAGCAGCCCAAGGAAGCGTTCAAATAGAGTGAGGAGTTATATTTCATGGACCAAAGTCTGCCCGTCGACGTATTTCTGGCAACCAGGACCCAACGCACCATTATTTCCAATATAATGAGATTCGCCCCGTTTGGGTGTTTCTGTGCCACGAGTCTCCGTGTCTTGAAACGGTGCAACAACTTAATGAACGTCCCGCAGTCCGCGAACAAACGAGAATCCGAAGCCAATGCCTTGAACGTATGAGGCCGAGATTCAGCAAGTGTATAGATACCCAAGTTTGGCCCCTAAACGACACAGCCATCGCGTCATTGGTAAGTGATTTAGAGCTCTCCACCATCCCTGAATGTCTCAGCCATGATCAGTGGTCGGAATGCAATTGCAACCTTTCATTTTGCTTTTCCATTCAAAGGATAAGTTTGTACCTTCCCTGCTATACCCGACTCTCTTATATGAAACATGGAGCGGAATTATACGAATGAACATTTGAGAGGGTAGGATCGAATGACCCATGGCTAGACTCCAGAACGGGCGCTTCATGCGTGTGACACGGAGCGAGGGGTTTCGAAGGATGAAAGTTCGAGAGGAGGGCTCAGAGCACTACGCGGAGTAGCGGCAAACGAGGATGCGAGTCGATGCTGAACAGCAACTGTTCTCATGAAGCTCTTTGACCACCCGGAACCAAAAAAAGGTCAGTAATGGTCACCCAGAGCCACTCATTAGATAATTCGTATCGTCTTCTAGCTCCTCAGCGCTCCGTCTCGGCCATGTCCGCACGCTGTACGGGTTACAGGACCCAACCCCGCTCCCGATTCGTCCATCCTCGTGCCCAGCGGACTAACCCATACCGAGCAGATGCCAAGACTCCTTTCACGGGCAGAACATCGAATACCGCTTTTAGTTACGATCGCTATGTGGCGTGGTAACCTTCAAGTCGCGCCAATGTACACTGCCGTCCGGGTGGGAGCGGCTAGCACCGCCACAGCCAATCGCCCCTGTTCATTCGTGCTCAGACTCGCTTGCCATGATCATGAAACCTATACGAGCTCCAGGCTAAACAAACCTGTGGCTCTGGATTTGTATAGGATTATCAATGATAGAGGGTTCCAAAGTACTCTACAAATGGAAGCTTTCAGGTCCCAATGAAACGGTGAGGTGGCGAAGACGATCCTGTCCGTTGGGTTCCTTCTGAGGTGCTTGTCACAGAAGATCAAACTCAAGGCTATTTCTTTGGTATTGCAATGTTTGATTATATCCACGGCTTCGTCGGGCACGAGAAGCTTGCCGTGACCAAGACTGCAGCTGCAGTGCTTTTCGGTCCCACAGGCCAGATGCAGTACCGCGAGTGAAGGCTGAGCTATTGTTCATTGCAGAATATAAAAGAGCACGTCCGATTTGCTCTCTACTCCTCATCAACACTCTTCATCTACTCTACTCTTCTCTTCTCTTTAAATCCTTTTCTTCCAACCCCTACTTCAATCTCCATTTTAATCATGCTTTTCACGACCATTCTCACCGCATCCCTCGCTATCCTGTCTTCCGCTGTCTTTGGCGAAGCGAGGAAGCCCAAAACCCATGACGTTATTGTCGGCGGAGCCGCTGGACTTGTCTACACGCCAAACCAAGTGCACGCAAAAGTCGGAGACCACGTCAAGTTCCACTTCCAGTTCAAGAATCACACCGTCACCCAGAGCTCCTTTGACTATCCTTGCGAGCCTCTAAAGGGTGGCTTCGACTCAGGATTGTAAGTTCGGACTCCACTCGACTCGGAAGGTGTGAGGTCGTCTGACAAAGCTTCTTCCTAAGCATGCCCGTTGCAATGGATGCGAAGAAGTCGCTCACCTTCACCATTGAGGTCAAGAATGTGCGTCTACTCCAAGGCTGCGGCATCACTGCTTTGTGCTAATGCCTATTGGTTCTATAGGAAGATCCAATCTGGGTTCACTGTGAACAGGTAGGCCACTGCCCCTCCGGTATGGTCTTCGCTGTGAACGCGCCCAAGAAAGGCAACACCTTCAAGAAGGTAAGCCGCTTATACGACACCCGCGCTTGGCTGTTGCTCACGCTCTCCTCCCTCTAGTTCCTCAAAATGGCCAAGGCGTCCGGAAAGAACGAATATCATGACGGAGGCTCTTACAAGCGCAGCGAAGATGATGCCGAGGAAGATGTTGAGGAAAAGCGCAGCCTCCTCTCCCGCATCACGGGCAAGCGTGATGTCGTCGAACTTGAAGCCTAAGGGCTGCTCTTGTGAATCTTAATGGACCCGCTTCTCCTACGTGAATATGGACTTCCCTCATGTTTAGTTTGACGCACTCTTTCATGTTTCCTCACTTTGTACTTTGTTTTGACGGACCTTCACAATTCTTACGGACAGCTGTAATTGAAAAATGATCATTCTGTACATTCCTGATGGACCAGCGTGTGGAGTTAGGAGTTTGGGCCATCCGACTACACTCCAATAGATCAGTGAAGGGCCTAGCAGCCCAGGGAAGCGTTCAGCCGGAGTAAGGAATTCCGTTTCGGGGACCAAGGTCCCCCGTCGACGTGTTTCCGGCGGCCAGGACCCAACGCACAATATTATTTCCATTATAATGAGATTTGTCCTCGTTGTGGTGTTTCTGTGCCACGAGTCTTTGTGCCTTGAGACGATAGGACAGCTTAATGGACGTCGGGCATTCCGCTGAACAAACGAGAATCCCGTGGGGCCAATGCCTTGAACGTATGAGGCCGCGACTCAGCAAGCATAAAATATCTAAATAGTGGTCAAGATTCGCCCCTAAACAACACGGCCATCGTGTCATTGGCGATGTGGTTTAGAGCTCCCCACTATCCCTGAGCCCCTCAATCGGTGGTCGAAATACAACTGCAACCTTTCATTTTGATTTGCCGTTCAAAGGATAAGTTTATACCTTTCCTGGTATACCCCGACTCTCTGATGTGAAACATAGAGCGGAAGTATATACGACTGAGCATTTGGGACAAGTAGGATTGAACGGTCCATGGCTAGAATTCTGAACGGCCGCTTCAGGCGTGTGACGCGGAGTGCGGGGTTTCGAAGGATTAAAGTTCGGGAGGAGAGCTTAGGCAGCGGCAGAGAGAATGGTCAGCCGGGCCGATGCTTGACAACAACTGTTCTCATAAGGCTCTTTAACCATCCGGAGCCAAACAAACACAAGGGGAGGTCGGTAATGTTCGAATCCGAACATGCAACGGATTTGTGGGAAATGACCGCCCGTGTCCAGAACATGTTTGAATTCGGAAAACATGTGTAGTTCTCTCAGCGAAAATCAGGTCTATCAATTTATCGTAGCCGGAAATGATCGCATCATGTTTGAAATTTGGCTTTAGAAGCGTCTCGAACATGGCCTGCTCTTTCTCGCACTTGCCACCGCGCTAGGCTGGAACATCACCGCTCTCGCATTGTGAAAGGTCAGCGATGGTCACCCAGAGCCACTTCAACTCCTAGAGCTGTCCAGATCTCTTTCGACATCTCGTGCCATCTTCGAGTTCCTGATTCTGTCCCTCAGCGCTCCGTCTCGGCCTTGTCCGCACGCTGTGCGTTCCAAGATCCAACCCCGGACTAACCCGTGCCAAGCAGATGCCAAGACTCCTTTAACGGGCGGAATATTGAATGCCGCTTTTAATGACGGTCGCTAAGTGGGGTGATAATCTGCAGGCCACGACGCACCAACGTACACTGCCGTTTGGGCGGAGCGGCTAGCACCGCCACAGCCAACCGCCGCTGTTCACTAGTGCTCAGACGCTTGCGAGTTATGAAACTTATACAAGCTACAGACTCAACAAACCTGTGGCTCTGGATTTGTATGGGATTATTAATGGGAGCGGGTTCCAAAGTACGCTACAAACGGGAGCTTCAGGTTCCCAATGAAACGGGGAAGGAGGTGGCGAAGGCGATACCGTCCGTTAAATTCCTTGGGAGTTGCTTGTCACATAAGATCAAAGTAAAGGCTATTCACATGGTATTGTGATGCTTGATTACATCCACGGCTTCGTCGGGCACGAGAACCTCGCCGTGACCAAGACTGCAGCTGCAGTGCTTTTCAGTCCCACAGGCCAGATGAAGTGCCGTGAGTGAAGGCTGAGCTATCGTGCATTGCAGTATATATGGGAGCACGTCCGACTTGCTCTCTACTCCCCATCAACACTCTTCATTTACTCTACTCTACTCTTCTTTTTAGATCCTTTTCTTCCAACCCCTACTTCAATCTCCCTTTTAATCATGCTTTTCACGACCATTCTCACCGCATCCCTCGCCATCTTGTCTTCTGCTGTCTTCGGCGAGGCCAGAAAATCCAAAACCCACGACGTCATTGTCGGCGGAGCCGCTGGGCTTGTCTACACCCCAAACCAAGTTCACGCAAAAGTCGGAGACCACGTCAAGTTCCACTTCCAGTTCAAGAATCACACCGTCACTCAGAGCTCCTTTGACTATCCTTGCGAGCCTCTAAAAGGTGGCTTCGACTCAGGATTGTAAGTTCGGACTCCACTCGACTCTGAAGGTGCGGGGTCGCCTGACAAAGCTTCCTCCCTTAAGCATGCCCGTTGGAATGGATGATAAGAACGGACCTACCTTCACCATCGAGGTCAAGAATGTGCGTCCATCCCAAGGTTGCGGCATCACTGCTTTGCGCTGATGCATATTGGTTCTATAGGAAGATCCCATTTGGGTTCACTGTGAACAGGTCGGCCACTGCCCCTCTGGTATGGTCTTCGCTGTGAACGCGCCCAAGAAAGGCAACACCTTCAAGAAGGTAAGCGGCTTGTACGACACACACGCTTAGCGGTTTCTCACGCTCTCCTTCCTCTAGTTCCTCAAAATGGCCAAGGCATCCGGAAACAACGAATATCACGACGGAGGCTCTTACAAGCGCAGCGACGATGATGCCGATGAAGATATCGAGGAAAAGCGCAGCCTCCTCTCCCGCATCACGGGCAAGCGTGGTGTCGTCGAACTTGAAGCCTAAGGGCTGCTCTTGCTGGATCTTAACGGACCCGCTTCTCCTACGTGAATATGGACTTCCCTCATGTTTAGTTTGACGCACTCTTTCATGTTTCCTCACTTTGTACCTGGTTTTGACGGACCTTCACAATTCTTACGGACAGCTGTAATTGAAAAATGATCATTCTGTACATTCTTGATGGACAGGCGTGTGGGGTTCAGAATTTGAGCCAGCCGAGTGCGCTCCAATAGATTAGTGAAAAGGCCTAGCAGCCCAGGGAAGCGTTCAGACGGAGTGAGGGGTACATTTCGGGGACATACACGGAGACCCTCGAAGCCCGGGGATTTTAGCGAAGGAACTAGAACTGAAGACTGTTTCCCTCCGAAAGGACGGACGTATGGAAGTCGAATGGGTTATGGAGATGCCAGTAATCGGTGGACCCAGGAAAAGGTTTCCATGATGTGTGGACTCATTTCCTTTGCCAGCGCAGGTCAAGCTAGCCGGTACCTAGCCGGTTCAGAGATAGCCTAATCACGCAAAATTCATATAAACGTTCTCCCGGATGCACGTTCCAAATTTAGAGCTGCCTAGTTTGCATTCTCTAAATAGGGGTGTCGTTATGTAACCTGGCAGACTCACACACGCCACTTCCCCTCTGCCAGCTGTACATTCGACTTTTCTCGCAGCCTGCTCTTCTCAGACATAGGGAGATAGGCATCCGAGTCAATTCTGGACAACAATTGTTCTCATGAGGCTCTTTATAAAACCACCCGGAACCAAACAATGGTCAGCAAGGGTCACCTAGAGCCACTTTAATTCCCAGAACGGTCCGGATCTCTTTGGATAGCTCTCACATACAATCATCGAGCTCCTTGTTCTGTCATCGACGCTCCGTCTCGATCATGTCTGTATGCTGTACGGGTTCCAAGATCCAACCCCGTTCCCAATACGCCCAGCGGACTTACCATACCAAGGAGATGCCAATACCGGAATATTGAATGCCGCTTTTATGTATACGATCGGTAAATGAGGTCATAACCTGCAAGTCACGACGCGCCAAGGTACACTGCCGTTCGGGTAGAGCGGCTAGCACAGCCACAGCCGATCGGCGCTGTTCACTAAGGCTCAGACTCGCTTGCGATGATCATGAAACCTATACGAGCTTCAATCTAAATAAGCCCATGGTTCTGGATTTGTATAGGATTATTAATGACGAAGAATTCCAAAGTACTCTATAAACGGGAGTTTTCAGGTTCCCAATATAACACGGAGGACGGAGGTGGCGAAGATGATACTGTCCGTTATGTTCCTTCCGAGTCGCTTGGCACAGAGGACTAAACTCAAGCCTATTTCCTTGGTATTGCAATGCTTGATTACATCCACGGCTTCGTCGGGCACGAGAACCTCGCCGTGACCAAGACTGCAGCTGCAGCGCTTTTCGGTCCCACAGGCCAGATGAAGTGCCGCGAGTGAAGGCTGAGCTATTGTTCATTGCAGAGTATAAATGAGCACGTCCAGTTTGCTCTCTACTCCCCAGAAACACTCTTCATATACTCTACTCTTCTCTTCTCTTTAAATCCTTTTCTTCCAACCCCTACTTCAATCTCCATTTTAATCATGCTTTTCACGACCATTCTCACCGCATCCCTCGCTATCCTGTCTTCCGCTGTCTTTGGCGAAGCGAGGAAGCCCAAAACCCATGACGTTATTGTCGGCGGAGCCGCTGGACTTATCTACACGCCAAACCAAGTGCACGCAAAAGTCGGAGACCACGTCAAGTTCCACTTCCAGTTCAAGAATCACACCGTCACTCAGAGCTCCTTTGACTATCCTTGCGAGCCTCTAAAGGATGGCTTCGACTCAGGATTGTAAGTTCGAACTCCACTCAACTCGGAAGGTGCAAGGTCGTCTGACAAAGCTTCCTGCCTTAAGCATGCCCGTTGCAATGGATGCTAAGAAGTCGCCCACCTTCACCATTGAGGTCAAGAATGTGCGTCTACTCCAAGGTTGTGGCATCACTCCTATGTGCTAATGCCTATTGGTTCTATAGGAAGATCCAATCTGGGTTCACTGTGAACAGGTCGGTCACTGCCCCTCTGGTATGGTCTTCGCTGTGAACGCGCCCAAGAAAGGCAACACTTTCAAGAAGGTAAGCCGCATACAAGACACCCGCGCTTGGCGGCTGCTCACGCTCTCCTCCCTCTAGTTCCTTAAAATGGCCAAGGCGTCCGGAAAGAACGAATATCACGACGGAGGCTCTTACAAGCGCAGCGACGATGATTCCGAGGACGATGTTGAGGAAAAGCGTAGCCTCCTCTCCCGCATCACGGGCAAGCGTGATGTCGTCGAACTTGAAGCCTAAGGGCTGCTCCTGCTGGATCTTAATCAACCCGCTTTTCCTGTATGAATATGGACTTGCCTCATGTTTAGTTTGACGCACGCTTTCATGTTTCCTCACTTTGTACTTTGTTTTGACGGACCTTCAGGTTTCTTACGGACAGCTGTGATTGAAAAATTATCATTTTGTACATTCCTGATAAACGTGCTTGTGGGGTTCAGAGCTCGAGCCATCCGACTACGCTCTGATAGACCCGTGAAAAGTCTTAGCAGCATAGGAAGACGTTCAAACGGAATGAGTTACATTTCCGGGACATGTGCCCGGCCACGACGCCGAATTCTCGAACCCCGGAGAGTTTAGCGAAGGAACTAAAGCTGAACACTGTTTCCCTCCAAAAGTGCGGACGCATGGAACTTGAAAGGTTTTTGTGGAGATACCATTTATCAGTAGACCCCGGGAAAAGTTTTCATGATCTGTGGACTCATTTCCTTTGCCGGCAGAGCTACAGGTCGAGCAAGCCGGTACCCAAGCTGGTTTAGCGATAGTAGAATCATGCAAAATCTAGCTCAAGCGGATGCACGTTCAAAATTTAGAGTTGCCCAGTTGTCAATACTTCGCGTTCTCTAAATATATAGGGGTGTCGTTACGTAACTTAGCAGACTCACACACGCCATTCCCCCTCTGCCACCTGTACATTCGACTTTTTTCGTAGCCTACTCTCCTCAGACTTAACGAGTATAATCAACCGAGTCGATGCTGAGCAACATTAATATTTGTTCCCATGAAGCTCTTTAACCACCTGGAACCAAGCAAAGCTTGGTCAGCAATGGTGACGTCACCCAGAGCCACTTGAATTCAATTCCTCGAACGGTCCCGATCTCTTCGGATAGTTCATACCATCCTCGAGTTCCCCGTTCTTTCCCTCAGCGCTCGGTCTCGGCCATGTCCACAAGCTGTACGGGTTCCAAGACCCAACACCGTTCCCAATATGTCCGTCCCCGTGCCTAGCGGACTAACCCATACCAAGCAGATGGCAAGACTCCTTAGCAGGCGAAATATTGAATACCGCTTTGCATCTCGATCGTAAAGTGGGCACGTGATAAGCTGCAGATCACGATGCGCCAATGTACACTGCCCGTTCGGGTAGAGCGGCCAGCATCGCCATAGCCAATTGCCGCTGTTCACTAGTGGCCTAGACTCGCTTGCGATGACCGTGAAACCTACAGGAGCCCCAGGCTAACAAAAACTTGTGGTTATGGATTTGTATAGGATTATTAATAACAGACGGTTCCAAAGTACTCTAGGGACGGAGCTTTCAGGTTCCCAGTAGAACGGTGAGGATCGACGGAGGTGGAGAAGACGATGTTTGTCCATTGGGTTCCTTCCGAGTTGCTTGCCACAGAAGATTACACTCAAGCTTATTTCCCTGGTATTGCAATGCTTGATTACATCCACGGCTTCGTCGGTTAAACGGGCGAAAGCGAAGCTCGCCGGGACCAAAAACTGCAGCTGCAGTGCTTCTTGGTCTCACAGGCCAGATGAACTGCCGCGATTGAAGGCTGAGCTATAGTGCTTTGCAGGATATAAAAGAACACGTCCGATCTGCTTTCTACTCCCCATCAACACTCTTCAGCTACTCTTCTCTTCTCCTCTCTTCAGATCTTCTTCTTCCAACCCCTACCTCAATCTCCCTTTTAATCATGCTTTTCACGACCATTCTCACCGCATCCCTCGCCATCTTGTCTTCCGCTGTCTTCGGCGAGGCTAGAAAGTCCAAAACCCACGACGTTATTGTCGGCGGAGCCGCTGGGCTTGTCTACACGCCAAACCAAGTTCACGCACAAGTCGGTGACCACGTCAAGTTCCACTTCCAGTTCAAGAATCACACCGTCACTCAGAGCTCCTTTGACTACCCTTGCGAACCTCTGAAGGGTGGCTTCGACTCAGGATTGTAAGTTCGAACTCCACTCAACTCGGAAGGTACGAGGTCGTCTGACAACGCTCCTTACCTTAAGCATGCCCGTTGGAATGGATGATAAGAACGGACCTACCTTCACCATCGAGGTCAAGAATGTGCGTCTATCCCAAGGTTGCGGCATCACTGCTTTGTGCTGATGCATATTGGTTCTATAGGAAGATCCCATCTGGGTTCACTGCGAACAGGTTGGCCACTGCCCCTCTGGTATGGTCTTCGCTGTGAACGCGCCCAAGAAAGGCAACACCTTCAAGAAGGTAAGCAGCTTATACGACACCCTCGCTTAGGGGTTGCTCACGGTCTCCTACCTCTAGTTCCTCAAAATGGCCAAGGCGTCCGGAAGCAACGAATACCACGACGGAGGCTCTTACAAGCGCAGCGAAGATGATGCCGAGGAAGATGTCGAGGAAAAGCGCAGCCTCCTCTCCCGCATCACGGGCAAGCGTGACGTCGTCGAAGCCTAAGGACTGCTCTTGTTGAATCTTAATGGACCCGCTTCTCCTGTATGAATATGGACTTACCTCATGTTTAGTTTGACGCACGCTTTCATGTTGACCCACTTTGTACTTTTGTTGTGACGGACCTTCACGTTTCTTTACGGACAGCTGTGACTGAAAAATGATCATTCTGTACATTCCTGCTTGTGGGGTTGAGAGTTTGAGCCATCCAATCACGCTCTGATGTGAAAAGTCCTAGCAGCGTAGGGAGTCATTCAAACGCAGTGAGGAGTTACATTTTTGGGACATGTGCCCTGCCAAGACGCCGAAAGCGGAGTGAAAGGCATCTAAAGATAGGAGCGTTGTTATGTAACGCGCCGGACCATCGCTCGCAAACACCGCCACATTCAAAGGCCCTTTGCCAGCCGTTCGAACTTTCCACGTAGCCCACTCTCCAAGCTTTTCCACTCCGAGTCGACATCAAATCCATACCATGGCCAGCTCAGAACACACCGAATGGCTCAGCTTCGGCGGCGCACCCGAGGAAAAAGCTGCCACGTTCATCCAAAATCTGAACCGCCAAGCCTTCGCCAAGGGTAAATCAAAGGACGACGAATGGCTCGCCCAGTACGCAGCGGCGTGTCTATCGGACGACGCGCTCGCCTGGTACTACTCTCTGGCAGAGGAGGTCCAGAACAGTTGGAGAAAAATGTGTCCGGCGCTTTTGAAGGAATTTTCGAACAAACCTGCTGCCGCAGCCAAAATAGCGGAAGTTGAAGTACCGGAGTCGGATATTATGCCTGCACCTGCACCAGCGCCTGCCCCAGGATGGAATTCCTCGCTAGCGCCAACTCCAGCTGCTGCGCCTGCCCCATCACCAGCTTCCCCAGCATCCAGACCGCCGGTACCAGCTCGTTCACCCTTCCCAGCGCAACAATCATCTACAACTCGTATCGGCTACATCGAACTCGCCGACGCTTTCTCTGGAAACCGGCTTGGATATATCAACAGCAAAGGTGACAAGACCATTACGCAAGACGTCAACGATGCTCTTTTGCTTGAATTGCCGTTGGCTGCAAGTCCTTCTACCCCAGTGTCGCTTCGGATGATTGTAGGTCCACAACTCTCCCTTGTCTCATTAGTATGAAACTCACCGTCTGTCTGCGAGAATGTCTAGAATTCTAGCATTAACGATCCACAGAGAAGCTACGCTGGGATTATGGCAATGACGAGCCCGCTGCCTTGGTGGATGCTGGTAGTCTGCGCACCAGGAAATAATGCATGTCAGTGACCAGTCCACCTTTCGAAATCCAAGACGTCGTTTCCTATTCTCTAACGCGTATGTCCGTGTGTCGTCAGGGCACATCCCCGGCCTACCGCCAACCGTGACCATGTCTAATGTCTGGACTGCACACCCTCTAGGGGAAACCCTGGAGCTCAAGTTATTTTGTCCCGGTCGATCTCACTGGGAGGGTGAGGCTCTTTTCGAGATACATAGCACCAAGGGGTTGTAGTCGAATTGACGACAATCTTTGGTGGCGTCCGCTTCACAGGTCCAGCGCGTTTATACGTCGGCCAATATCTACCCATCGACACGATTGCCAAAGATTTCATCAGTTCGAATCCTAAGCCACGAAGCGAGGATATGCTATGTGCGTATAGGAAATCAGATCTTGGCAGCTTGCATGGATTCAGAAAAGTGGTGAGTGCACGGGCTCGGACTCCCACTGCGACAAGCGTAGATGCTGACCACACACTCTCTTAGCGGATGATATTCAGGCCAACTCAGTGAATTAATAGCGGGTTATAGCTCTCTCAGCGATAACAATGGGAAGGCTCTGTCCGTCGACTAGTTTTTCGGCGGCCAGGACTAACGCATGATAATTCTTATGACATAATAAAATGGAAACCTTCTGGGACGTCTCTGAACTTGCGCGATGATATCTCCGATCGTCTTTCGTGCCTTAAAGGTTGGTATGGTCTTTTATCCTTGATCTCTTGGGACGCCCAGATCCCACCGCGGCGACAGAGTATGCGCCCTACCAAGAAATTGAAGTCCAAATAAAGGCACCTAAATATAGGTGTTGTTGTTATGGAACGAAATGCAGGATGATCGCTCGCAAACAACGCCACATTTAAAGCCCCTTGCCAGCTGATAAATTCGGACTTTCCGTGTAACTCACTCTCCAACCTCTCCCACTCCAAGTCTTGCACCTCAAATCGCCTTCAGCATACCATGGCGAGCTCGGAACCTACGGAATGGCTCAGCTTCAGCGGCGCACCCGAGGAAAAGGCCGCTATGTTCGTCCAAAACCTGAACCGCAAAGCTTTCGCCCAGGGTAAATCCAAGGACGACGAATGGCTCGCCCAGTACGCAGCGGCGTGTCTATCGGACGACGCACTCACGTGGTACTATTCTCTGGCGGAGGAGGTGCAGAATAGTTGGAGAAAAATGTGTCCGGCGCTTTTGAAGGAATTTTCGAACAAACCTGCTGCCGCAGCCAAAGTAGCAGAAGTTGAAGCAGCGGAGTCGGATATTATACCTGCGGCTGCACCACCAGCACCAGCACCAGCACCTCCTCCTCCTCCACCAGCACCAGCACCTGCACCTGCCTCAGGATGGAATTCCTCGTCTGCTCGTACGCCATCACCAGCTTACCGGGCATCCAGAACCCCAGCGGAACAATCATCTACAACCCGTATCGGCTACATTGAAATCGTCGACGCTTTGTCTGGAGACCGATTTGGATATATTAGCAACAAAGATAACAAGATCGTTACGCAAGATACCAACGATGCTCTTCTGTTTGAATTGCCGTTGGCGGCAAGTCCTTCTAACCCAGTTTCGCTTCGTACCGTTGTATGTCCCACTCATATCTCGTCTCGTTAATTTGAAAACTAACCGCGTTTGCGGAAATATCTAGAATTCTACCGGTGACGATCCCGAGAAAGCTTACGCTGGGATTTTGACAGCGACGAACCCGCCGGGTTGGTGGATCCTGACATCCTGTGCACCAGGAAATAATCAAGGTGAGTAGGAGTTCCCCCTTTAGCGTCGTTTCCTATCTTCCGACACGTATGTCCGTCCGTCGTCAGATGGAGAGGCAATTACAATGTCAAATGTCTGGACTGTGCATCGTATAGCGGAAATCCTGGAGCTCAAGCTACTTTGTCCCCCTCAGTTTACTTCTGACGGTGAAGCGCGTTTCGAGACATATAGTATCCAGTGGCCATGGTCGATTGACGAGCATCCTGATTGCTTCACAGGCTCATCGCGTTTATACCTCGGCGAATACGTACTACCCATCGACTCGATCGCAATTCAATGGCTCAAAATGAATCCTTCAGCACGAAGCGATGATATGCTATGCGTGTATCGGAAATCAGATCTCGATGGCTTTCCTGGCTTCAGCAAACTGGTGAGTGTTCTGGTCCGGGCTCCATTGCGACGGGCGTAAGGGCTGACCACACACTCTCTTAGAGGATGATATTTAGGCAAACCCAGTGAATTGACCTCGAGTTGTAGCTCTCTCAGCGGTACCGATGCGAAGGTTCTGTCCGTCGACCTGTTTTTGGCGGCCAGGATCCGACGCATGATAATTTACTACGATATAATGAAATGGAGACCTGTTTGGACGCCTCTGAACTTCCGCGACTATTAAGTCTCCAGTCATCTTTCGTGCCTTGAAGGCTCAGGCAATCTGGTATGGACAAAGGGCGTTAAGCAAACAAAAATGGGTCCGATAAAATGATTCGAAGGTACGAGGAACTTGGCCGAAAAGTATGGCAAATATCAATTGCTATTATGGCCTGGTTGCCAGACCAGACTGTTTTCACCAGCCAATGATACGCTTACGCTCTCATTGTATAATTTAGGTAGGTGCGTGTGTATATCTTCACAGTGAATGATGCAATTGCCGCGATGAAGGTCATGAGGTTGGAGCTGGTGGAGGTGGTTGAGACCTGCCGCGGGATTTCTGCCGATCATGCTTGGCAGGGAGAACATAATTAAACCATCGGAGAAGCTTCTGCTAGCGTAAAATGAACGCGTAACATGGCAACGCTGGTCAGTTGTCGGAGGTGAATCTCGAACTGCGGACTGCGCGGGAAAGGGGGGTGGCACGCCTAGACCGAGGTCTCAACGACTTCCGCATCTCCTCTTCCACCCACCAACATGTTGACCTTTGACAACGTAGCAATCCAAAAGCTCTCAAGTCCATTTTGTACGAGTCTTTTCTGGGTGAGCGTTTACTAGTCGGTAAGTTGGTGGCCAACAGCTCTGTGTGAATGCCGGTGCTGATGAATAATTAGGTTCTGCGAATGACCGATTGAGACAGGGAAGGCGACAGATTAAGGAAAAGCGCAGTGATGGGGGGGACGCATAGTGCCCGCTTTTGAGCGTCGGGTGGGGAAGTGAGCACCGCCTCATGCCTGGCCTCGCGAAGGTGCAACGGAGAAGAACAAACACAAGCATCGCCTTTTTCAATCCCACTGCCGCCGTTTGATCAACTCACTGCAACCCTCTCACGTCCTTTTCCTCTCCCACCCTCTCTCTCAACGCTGGCTTGGCTTCAACACACGGCATGGTTTTGATCATCCCTCAAAGTGAAAAGGCTGATGTGAGTATCATTATTAATTTTTGTGTGAGCGATGGGAGTGCGGTGATGTCACCCCTCGACCGCTCACCACCCATCTCTGCACACTTTTGCTTAATCCGACTATTAACTCTCCCGCAGCCGCCGCCTTATACTCCAAGAGATCCATCGCCATTACCACCATTACCTCAGCAATTACCGCAGCCGTCTTCATCGACAACATCACCAGGTGCGCCTCCACCGGGCGCCGCTCCATCGTTGCCGACACGAACAAGCAGCGACGGATCATCTCATCCTAGAAACCCCAACCTCTTGCAGCCATCAGCAAAAAACTATCTACGTGTAGTCCAAGTAGATCAAGACATCATTGGCCATTGGACGATAAATCCCGCATTACCTCAATCTGCGTCACCCTCCGGCGATGGAGCACCACACCCAGGTCAACCCGCCGGCGCCAACGTGTACTTCCAAACCGAACGCGCAAGAATCGAAGCTACAGTCGCCTGGATAGGAGCATCTGCAAATGGAGAGGGTTTACCTAGAGCAAAAGTCGAAGCTCTCAACAAGCGCGGAGATATATCGATCATCAACACCACACGACCTCGCGGCCTACCCATCCACGTCAAAGCAGTCTCCCTCAGAAAGGGAGACGTTCGGATCTGCGCTCCATCGGATTTCTACGGTATCTTACTCCTCCGGATACCTGCCTCAACCGATTGGAAGTCCCGTATCGGCTTAGCAAGCGAAATCAAAAGCCAAGTCTCTTGCACGCGAGAAACCGCCATCACCCGCAAGGGCAAGAACAAGATGCAACAAGCATTCTTACTCGACCAAGCCGATAGTGAAGAACACACCCTCGTCGAAATTCTAATCGGTTCCGATTTAGAAGTCGCTGATTTCAATCGGGCATTCAATGCCGGTCCTGGTTCCCTCGATTTAATCGAAGTCGAAATCCGTGGGGAGGGCACGCGGATCATGATTTTAAGCGCAGAAGATGCTGCTTTAGGTCACGAGCCCTTCCCATCGCAACCCGAGGACGAGATGAAGAACGCAGCCAGGAATGTGGACAAGAGTTGGAGAGTGCCTGGCGTGAACCAGGGAGGGTTTACGGTCTCGTTCAGGGATCGGTCAAATCGTCCCGCGAATCACGCTGGTGGAATTGAAATTGTGATCGACGAACCGCCCAAGTGGATGGGGAGTTTCATGAAGATGTTGGGGAAGCATGGGGACAAGGACAGGGACAAGGATAGAGACAAGGACAAGAAAGGATGTAAAACAGGAGGAGCGAGTAGCAATTCGAGCGTGAGTCAGCATTGGGGCTGGGTTACTTCGCCGCAGTGTGAGTTTGAGTCTTTTTGGCGGGTTTCCTGTCGTCGGGTTTAGCTAATGCCTGGCGCCCCTTGTTGGTTCAACAGCATCAACCGTAACACTCGTGACACCGGAAGAGCGATCCGGTCCTCCGCCATTCCCTGGAATCGGCGCTCCTGGTAGCCTTTCGCCTCGCTCGTCGTACGACCACCACCGACGTCTCTCTTCAACGTCACACGAGGACCATAGGGACCTTCTCGTCACCCCACCTCCTCGTTCTCAACGGTCAGCAAGCTTTGGAGGAAGCTCGGAAGCTACTTTCGCCTCCATCTCACCACCAATTCCGCCAATTCCACCAAGACGGCCAACGCCCACACCTCCCAACCAGAACACACCTTCAGCAACTCCGGGCTCACCATACGTGTACCCGTCTGTCTCGACAAGCCCACCACCTCAACACCCTTTGAGAAGTCCGTCTGATCCGAAAGTGGGACCCAGGCATCCGGATCTAGCCAGAGGAGTACCGAGGATTATTAGTCCACCGCTGGCAAGCCCACCACCGTCGTCGAAGCGAGTCCCCTATTCAAGGCACGGGCATTCGTATTCGATGGATGATCTGAGGGATGCTATTGATGGGGGGAGCGGTGGTAGAGAGCAATCGACTTCCCCCGTAGAGTTCAGCGGGAACGATGGCGGTGGTGGACGGCAAGGGTCCAGTCGACACCGCGTTTGGCAGGAACAACAGGCTTCGCGAGTTCCTGCTGGAGGAGGGCTCACTTTCGGACGGGATATGGGGCCTTATAGGTATCCGTACGGAACGATGCCTCTACCTTCCGCGTCGGCGTCGTCATCTCGAGGAGGGAATACGAGGGGGAGGTGGGATCCCGACCTAACTCGGGAGAGGTGGAATTCTTCCAGAAACCACCATCATGGCCATCGTAACGGTCAAGCTCTACCTCCACCACCGCCACAACATCCAAGCGCTCAACAAACTAGGATGTCTCCTCCCCCGCTACCCATCAGCTCTTCTCGTTCTCCAGGTCCCGGCTCGCCGAAGAACAGGTACCCCGGACACCCACAACGGCCTTCAACTTCACCCACAACTACTACGAACCATCAAAGAGGCGCGAGCAATCCCTGGCCAGCGTCCTCGTCCTCGTCTTCCTCGTCACCGCCTCCAGCAGCATCGTCAGCGTGGGCGCAATGGCAACATCGAGGAGCGACGATCCCACAACCTTCGTCGCCTTCACCTTCCACCAATTCCGGTGGGTCGACGGCAAGTGGGAGAGATGGGAGAAACAGGTTGGTCAAGATGAAGAACCGAAACCAGTCGACGCCGGATTTGAGGGGTGGAGGCATATTGAAGAGGAAGTAATCCATGGAACTGGTGGGACGTCGGAAAGGTAGGAGAGGGTGGTATCGAGGCCCCCGTGGTGGACGCGTTCGGTTTTCTTTTTCTCTTTTGGTATTTAGTTCTGTTATCTCCCATCTCGTTTCGGGTCTGTTCCTCCCTCTTTTGAAGCTCCAAGGTGGTGTACCCCGTGTCTTCCATATGTACGCGGAATTTGTCCAGCTCTTCCCTCACTCTCCCGGCTTCCTTTTGTTTCTACTTATCTGCTTTCAACGCGCTAGCGCGTGCACTGTATGGATTATCTTACCGCTTTCGTTTTGAATAAAATGTATGGATAGTGGTGCCACTTCAGTACTGGATCTCGAGCACCGTGACCCCGCGTGTTGCGAACGAACAAAGATAAAAGAAACCCCGAATCACATTCCGGAACGACATGTCATGAACGGTAAAGACAGGCCTAACAGATATCACGGAGAAAAGCGAGGTCGAGAAAGTAACAACAAGAACGACATTGCGCACGCGGTCTTGCCACTTCTCATCAACCGATGAAAGTGTTTCCAGGGCTCACCACGAGGAGGCCCGCGTGCGACTACGAGCCCCAAGAAAAACAAGCAGTAAAAGTGCTCTGGCCATCGGATTCGGGACCCTCACGGCGCCCACCGTGTTGGTACCGGCAAAGAATGAAAGACTTTATAAGGCAGGGCCGCTCTGGAAATTTCCTCCACACAGCCCGCCGGGACAGGTGGCTAACCAAGATCATCAGCTCAGTTATAACCTAAGTCTGGTCCGGTAACCGTTGCAGATCGTAGCAAGGTCAGATTCGAGTCGAGGAAGCGAACAATAGCGATGAAATCGCTCACCAATAAAACCAAAGCAGACCGCGGGTTCGACGGGGAATCTGTGGAGACGAATGGTGCAAAGCTGGGTATCGCGTTTAGCTAGAAGAAGATGCATACCTGGATGGAAGGGAACCCGCGACTAAGAAACTCGAAACCATCACGTTAAACGCTCTGTCAAATAATATAAAGAAACGAAGGGATCTGACCTCAGAAGTCGACGCCAGAAAAGCAAAAGCGTACGCGGTCTAGCCACTCCCTCCAGTCAAAGAGGAAGTGTTTCCAGGGCCCACCACGAGGAGGTCCGCGTACGACTACGAGCCCCCAAAAAACTAGCAGTAAAGTGCTATGGCCATCGGATTCGACACCCCCATGGCGCCAACCATGGGGATACCGGAGAAGAAATAAAGACTTTATAAGGACATGCCCGACTGGAATTTCCTCCACACAGCCCGCTGGGGCAGGTGGCTAACCAAGATCAGCTGAGTTATAACCTAAGTCCCAACTGGTAACAGCTGCAGTTCGTAACAACGTCAGATTCGACCTAGCGAGCAATAGTAGTGAAATCGCTTACCAAGAAACCCAGAGCAGACCGCAGTATAACCCGGAAACCTGTGGAAACCAACTATTCAGACAGAAATATCAAGAGGTTTGGTGGGAACGAACATGGCGAGGGAGATAGCGGCTAATATCTGACGAACCAAGAGAGTTATTTGAACGTTGTGCCAAGAAATTGACGGACCTCAGAGACCTGACTCCAGAAGCTAGACAAGAGCAATACACGGCGTACGCGGTCTAGCCACTTCTCCCAACCAAAGAGGAAGTGTTTCCAGGGCTCACCACGAGGAGGCCCGCGCACGACTTCGAGCCCCAAAAACCGAGCAGTAAAGTGCTTTGGCCATCGGATTCGTCACCCCCATGACGCCAGCCATGGGGATACCGGCGAAGAAATGAAGACTTTATAAGGAATGGCCCGACTGGAAATTTCCTCCACGCAGCCCGCTGGGCAGGTGGCTAACCAAGCTCATCAGCTCAGTTATAACCTAAGTCTGGACCGGTAACGGCTAGAATCGTTAAAAGGTCAGATTCCAGTCGAAGAAGCGAACACTAAAATCGCTCACCAATAAAACCAGAGCAGACCGCGGGTTCGACGAGGAATCTATGGAGACAAATGGTACAGAGCTAGGTACCGCGTTGAATTAGAAGAAGATCGATACCTGAGTGGAAGGGAGCTAGTGGCTAAGAAATTCGAAACCATCAACGTTAAACGCTCTGTCACGGATTCTTAAGGAGCGAATGGATCTGACCTCAGAATTCGACACCAGAAAAGCAAAAGCGTACGCGGTCTAGCCACTTTCTCCAGCCAAAGAGGAAGTGTTCCCAGGGCTCACCACGAGGAGGTCCGCGTACGACTACGAGCCCCAAAGAACCGAGCAGTGAAGTGCTCTGACCATCGGATTCGTCACCCCCATGACGCCAGCCATGGGGATACCGGCGAAGAAATAAGACTTTATAAGGAATGGCCCGACTGGAAATTTCCTCCACGCAGCCCGCTGGGCAGGTGGCTAACCAAGCTCATCAGCTCAGTTATAACCTAAGTCTGGACCGGTAACGGCTGGAGGTCGTAACAATGTCAGATTCGACCCAGCGAGCAACAGTGGTGAAATCGCTTACCAAAAAAACCAGCGCAGACCGCAGGATAACCCGGATACCTGTGGAAAGCAACGATTCAGACGGAGGTATCAAGAAGTTTGGTGGGAAGGAACACGGCGAGAGAGATAGCGGCCAAGATCGGACGAACCAAAAAGAAATTACGTTGAACGTTATGTAAACATATACTACAGACCCCATGGATCTGATAGCCAACAGCAATACACGGCGTGCACGGTCTAGCCACTCCTCTCAACCAAAGAGGAAGTGTTTCCAGGGCTCACCACGAGGAGGCCCGTGCACGACTTCGAGCCCCAAAAAAACGAGCAGTAAAGTGCTTTGGCCATCGGATTCGGGACCCTCACGGCGCCCGCCGTGGTGGTACCGGCGAAGAAATAAAGACTTTATAAGGAATGGCCCGACTGGAAATTTCCTCCACACAGCCCGCTGGGCAGGTGGCTAACCAAGCTCATCAGCTCAGTTATAACCTAAGTCTGGACTGGTAACGGCTATAGATCGTAAAAATGTCAAATTCGATTAAACAAGTTCTGGCTGGCGAAAATCGCTTACCAAGAAAACCAGAGCAGACCACCAGCTGGACGAGATACCTGTTGAGGGCAGTGGTGCAGAGTTAGGCGTTACGTAGTTGATGAAGAGCGGCATACCGGGCGTGTGGTGCGTGGTGCGTGGTGAGTAGAAGGTGGGCGGTGGGCAATGGGCGGTGGGTGGTGGGTAGAAGGAAGTTAGAGACCAGAGCGTGCTGGCGGGCGGGGTTTAAATCCTGCAAGCCGATCGCCCCGTCGCAGCAGCGTTCGAGTCGATGGATTAAAGTACCGCTGACACGTCATCGAGTCTTCGTGTAGGATGTGACGCGAAGCAGCGGAGTTTAGATGACGTGAGTGAGGGCTGACGGACAAGTTTGGGATTGAATTGCACCGATGTCATCGGTAAACAAACGCGCTCCGGACATGATAAAAATTTAATTCGTAAATCGATTACGATTGGCATTGTGTACCGGAGAAAGTGTTCAGATCATATTTCCGATGAAACTGGCAATGCTTCCTGTGGACTCGGACTGACTTTGGGGGTCGCTGGGACTACGACCTCATCCAAAGATTAGCATGCCTAAAATCCATTCAAATTTCTTTCAATTACTGTATCGGACTCTCAAATCCACGACTGCCACGACATATCTTGAGTCAAATTCTTTCCTCACCAACTCCCCAAGACCCTGCCTCCGAGAACGAGCTCAACACGACGACTATTCGCGATGGTGTTGAACCGAAACGAGAGAGCGCGGGTTGCTACGCGCCTGGAAGATTCCATTACTTGCGTTCCCATTGGACATCAACAGAGACTTACTGAAAACGAAGTTCACTTGCAACTCGAAGTGGCGTAAGTCCGAGTCCAGCCGGTCTGTCCAAGTGGCAATGAACGAACCCAACTGACAGGCCTTTGAATTACCCACCTAGACGCGTTGTTATCCATTACGATGAGCAGACCGGGTGGTCTTGGCTACGCGGAGAAGACCAATATGCCGCCTCGCTCAAAACCCAGGTCAAATCAAAGTCGCTAAAAGGCTTCACGACCAGAGAAGTGCAGCGGCACGGAGGAGAGTGGAACCGCCTGAAGGAGAAACTCGAGGAAGAGATCGAAAGTCGCAAAGCGCTTCAATGTAAGCTTCTATGGCCAGTTCATCAATGATTGCTTTCGGTACTCACATGGCGTCCCATGCCTCCCGTAGCATCACAACTCGACCAAGCCGAGCTTTCCCCAGCATCAACCCCCAGTCCACATCTTCCCACAGAAGCAGACCGCTCATCCGAGCCTGTAACCACTCTCGGAACAACGTTGGGAGAAGATGGACCGAGCGTGGCCAGCGAATCGTCGGCTCCTTCAAGTCCCTCCGCTCGGCACTCTCCAGTTCGTACATTCCCAGGAGTTACTCGAAGCGGTACGCTGGCTTTTGACTACTTGTACTTTGCACTCTTGCTGATGAGATGCCGTTTCACATGAGGCAGGCGTTTCGGATGGCAAGACTCAAGTCTCGAAATCCGTTGCACCACCACCCAAAAGGCCCCGAACGGATGCCAAATCGGAGGGGTCCACATCCGTACCAACGTCATTGAGGTCTGGACCCTCAACACCGCCACGTCAGCCAGGACCACCTTCTCCATTCGACAAACTTGCTTTCGAGATGATCACTGCGATATTGAAGCTGTGTTTCAAGGGAGTGGAATCCACGAGAGACCATCTTCGAATACTTCATACCTTGTACTGGGTAGGAGGCCCCATCCGCCACGTTCTCAGTCAATTACCGTCCTTATGGACGAAACTCCATCCCACCTCCTCCATCCTGTTCAGTACAACGGTGATGGAGCGCTCCCGAGACCATCATCTATCGATCGAGTACCATCCTAAATCGGAAAGGTCGAAGAGTTCGTGGCAGGGATTCGAACGTTACATTCGATTGGTGGAGGAAGCGAGAGACAGATGGGAGTCAGTAAACATATCCGTACATCCGAAGTCGTTCGGAGTGTTGACCCAGGCTTTCGAAATTCCCGCCCCTATTCTCCACTCGTTACGACTCTCTGTATCCAGTACCGGCTACTCGAATGATTCTCCACTTCTTGTGGAGCGACCACTCAGTACTCAGGTCGGTCGGTCATTTCAGCTTCTTGGAGGGGAACAAGGGAACCTTCGACGCCTCGAAATTCGCAACGCCCCTTGCATCTTTGACCCCAAACCTTTCGGTCTTCTCACATCACTAGTCCTCGCCGACGGAGTCCGAATCTCCTACGAGAATCTCCTAGTTTTCCTCGCGACCTCCACTCAGCTACAGCAACTCAGTCTTGCCGACGTCAAGTTCGTCGCCGTCGAACCACATGAGCTGGACCAACCCATCGTCCTCTCGCATTTGAAGCAATTGGTGCTCAAGGAAGAAGTGGAGAGAACCGGTATAATAGATCTCTATCACTCGATCAGGGCTACCAATTGCGAGAAGTTGAGCCTGGAGGTCCAAGGAGTCGACCATCTGCTTGGTCCCAAGCTCGTCGAAGGTGTGGCGCCGGTCATCCGGAAGACCTTTGAAACACAGAACCAAACAGTGCTTCGTTTCCGCTACCACCACAGACTTAACGCGGCGTCCTGGGAAGGGGAGGGTGAGTCGAATAACGGAGGCCATCTCTGCAGCTTCCACCTCGGTTTCATCGACGACGGTCTTGCACAAGCCATCATCTTCCCAGACTTTGCCAGCCGTGTTCTACCTCTCGTTGGCGGAAGCACCGAAATCAAGTTAAACGTCGAAGACACGTTAAGCGGCACGATTCGCGGTACTATCGGATTCGACGATGTCCAAGCCACCCCCACGTTGTTCCCCAATCTCTTCGAGTCCCTTACTGTGACCGAGGTTGTGGCAGATGTAGTCGACGGATATCTTTGTTACCTCAAAGAGTTCGTGGCTCCTGATTGTCGGAAAGGATTTCCAAGACTGCGATGCATCACGCTTCGCACCATACCGTCGGACGAAGTGGTCGTCGACCCGGACTCTACAGTACGGTGTAGCTTGGAAGACTTTATCGACACAGTCAGTCAAGCATACTATGAGGTCGCGTCTAGTGATAAGGTTCCTGTTGAAAAGCGTAACTCGCTTACGGTGACGCTGGAGGGACGTTTCGGCGTCGCGGCCGCTACGATCAGTGACCTCGGTGATGGAGGGGATGTTGAAAGGGCGGGAATCAGGATCAATCGATCCAGAGGCTCAGTATATTGTATTAATCCTACGATGTAGTACCTGATCCTGTAAGTAAATAAGTTAAACTATTAGATGTACTTTGTGAGGTCTCTGTTGGCTTGGCGGTACATTTTGGTAGCAGGGAACCGCGATTCCGTCGAGCAACTCGAAACTCGCGCCTGGAGTCCCGGCCGTCCTGGATAACCACTTCCAGTGAGATATCAGCTAAGGGTGCCATGATCTAGGCGGACCTCGTGTGCAGAGTGGTTGGAGAACTTGAACGAGTGAACGATCACACTGTATCTATTTGTGGCCAGTTCTATTCCGACCTTTTCCCATGCCGCTTAGGCCTAAGCATTCAACTTTACTTTTCGAGACAAGGATATTTTCGTTCAATACTCAAGAGTTCAAGATCCATCACGCGACACACAGCAGATGACGACCAGAAGAGATAGATAGATACCATCTACAGCAGCTTTGGTCCTACCGAGACAACAGAGACGAAGAGAGAAAGATGGAC
>WSUB01000202.1:0-66858 GCA_019633425.1 Tulasnella sp. 424
TTCGCTGGAACTGACCTCGTTGTAGGGCACCGAGTGGCCATCGGAATCGAAAGACGCCGCAAATGACTTGCTAGACAGCGTCAAGTCCTCACCAGATATTCCCAACAGCACGACCAGCATTTCTCAAGAGCTCCAGGACCTCATTGAAAACTATATACGGTACGTTCTCTTCTTTTCAAAACAGTCGGGTCGTTGCAACGTTTCTCTATCAGAACCTTGGAGGACGTCCGTTCGCGATTAAAAGACGCGTCGTCCAAGTCGGGGATACAGAGATGGGAAATCCTCCAACGCGTCAAATCGTTTGCGTCTAACCGCCCAAGCAAGTGTTCTTTACTCTTCCAAACCTGCCAGGACGATGTATCCAGAATTGTGATGTCTTTCAATGTCCATGGACGAGCTTCATTTCCGGGCTCGCTCTGTCTCATGCGTCTCCTTGAAGGAGTGCTTTAAGAATGACTGGAAAAGGGGTGAGAAGGCCGAATTCGAGTTCTTTCGCTGGAGAACTCATGTCCTGTTTATTCAGCGGACGTCATTGTGGCCTCTGGAGTAATTACAGCATCACTTACTTAATTGACTCTGGCAAGCACCGGGGAAACGGGTCCAGCAATTTTCAACGTCCAGACAACAACCGCCGAACAAGCGGTTTCGTCCACCAATTCAACTTCGGGTGCATCCCCGATTCAACGTCCGCCGTCCTCCGGCAAGGACTTGGAATCTCGAAGTCAGATCCGCGCAGAAGTTCTTACCATTGCCAGAAAGACGTTCACAGGGGTAAAAATCGCGTCTGGGTCCATTCCTGTCGTAGGGAACTTTGTCGCAGCCGCTGCCAAAGTGGGATTGGCGTTTGTGGAATCGATTATGTCAAGCTGTGTGACATGTAGATATGTAATTGGTCCTAACGAAGGTATCTCAGACTATGGATAGTAATGACGACCTGGCAAAGGATTTGGGATCACAAGCGACTAAATTGTCTTTGCCTCTTTCAAGGATTACGAAGAATCGAATGAGGATCATGGGGTGGGAATAGTGAACCATATTGATGACTTGCGAACGTACGTTACTATCGCGTCGTTTGATCGAGTGTACTAGGAATTTGAACAAAGAGCTCCGGCAAATGCACCCCAAACTTCAAAGTAAAAGAATGGGAATCCTTGGGTCGCTTCGACAAAGCCTTTCACTCGCGCGACCGTACGGAGGAATTAAAGAGTTATCAGGGAATGATTCAAACTACGCTGGAGGAGATGCAAGTCACGAAATCAAGAAGTCGCGGAGAGAGGAGATACTGTGGCGAACGTAAATGAATCCCCCAAATGCAGTCATGTCTCCTAATCCGTAGTTGCGGGTGTGTCGAGGAGATTACCCTCCCAATCTTCAACGAGGAAGACCTAGTCGTCCGCCCCAACCGCTCCTCTCCCGTTGCTCGGAAGATCGCTGCCTCCGACGCTGAGCAAGTATCCGCCCAATCTTCCGCCTCTCCACTGGATCTCCGTCTAGTCCCGTCGTCCCAGCGAATCCCCTCCGCCAGAATAGCGAGTCAACTCGCTTCCTGTCAACCGAGTATCGGAGAACGCGCGCATCGAATCGCATGCACTAAGCCGATGGATGATATGTTTTACGAGCTAAAGTGATGGGTCCCTCCTTAGCTAGCCGACAGTGAGGGAAACGATGTTCGAATCCGGGGCTGGTTCGGAGGTGAAGTGCCGATATTTTCGAGAAACCGGAGGATGCTGAAACATCGCTGTTTTGATGGAGATTGTTTTGGAACGCCGAAGTTGCTGAGGACGTCCGTGGTACCGTAAGTTGAGGTGACAAGCAGTTCCTGGCGAATGTGGACCGATGAAAGTCGGGTGTCAGCACGTCGCACGTCCGCTCCCGCTCAAGGTAGGGGTTGGAAGGTACAACGATTGGGAGCTTTTCATACAAATTCCTCCGTCTGGTGGATTGAAGCTGCCCGTCGCTGCGCCTACCAGGGGCGGCGTCTTCGGCCCCTTCCCGCTGCCCCATGGATGTTTTGATATTGCCTGTGCCGGTAATCCCGATGTACTCGACAGTCTTCGGGCCAAAGTTCTTTGAGGACTGAGTTGCAGGCTGATACAAGGGACATAAGGTGATTGGTTGGGGAGGAGCTGTGGGCTACGCGAGCTGATCCTGAACGCAAGGAGGAAGGGGGGCGAGGATGTGAGGACGCATCTTCACTGAAGGTGAAGGTTGGTATAGGTCTGGCTGTTCCAGAGTGTCGACCATCTCGGGTGACGATCAAGTTCCTAGACGTTGCAAGTTGGAAGTAGTGGGTTGCTTGGCGGGGGAGTGGTGGCTTTGAACTGGTCGTGAACTATGGAAGGGGTTGAAGGGGGCAGGTGCCAGTGGGGGAGGTGAATCGGTAAAGAGCGTGCCTTGAGGAGTTGAGATGCCGACACGCTCTATCGAGGGCGTAATACCCGTTGGTAAGCGAGCCAAAGATGTTGAGGATGTAGCGAGTTGGGGCTTGCAGAAGATCGGAACGGATTCCTCGTCAGTCCATATTCAAACTGGTGAATGTTATCGGCCGGAGCGAGGCATGGAGCTGCGTGTGTGGTGAGTAGAGCGGGTTATGAGTGGATTAGAAACTCACTGTCTCTGGCTCGACTTGTCGCAGCTTATCCTTGAAGCGAAGCGATAAGAGAGTTGGCGAAAGGTCTCCTGCTTGGCGGAGTTTGTAGCGCGTCGACCGTCACCCAAGCCAGGACCAGACACTGTGGACAGCCCATCGTCATGCCGCACTTGAGGATGTTGCTCGTACCGGGCCTACGCTGTTATGTTTGTCAAGAGGAGGAGAGACAAGCGAGGGACCTAGAACAAGGGAGGGGCCTCAAGGTTAAGCTCCTGTCGGTTGTCCAAGTTTGCTGGACTTTTGCGAATCCCACCTTCGGACTTGTCCATCAGCGCCGATCTTTTCACCCCGGGGTCACTCCACCATCTCAATTCTGCTTTCTGGTCCCTCGGCCGGTGTAAACTCTATTCTGCGCGGTGCACAGAAGCCTTGGCAACATTCACAACAACTTCCAGTTGTGGGGACACCGCTTTCTAATTAAACACAAGCCACCGTCCATTTGTCCCCAACCTCTGCATCTCCATCTCCATCTCCACCTGTCCAGGGAAAAGGACAGAATCCAACGTCCGGCCTCCTTCCGCCGATCAAGAACGCGGCTCGACGTGCACTTGAAAGCTCTGCGCATATGATTCAATACTGGTTGTGAGGAAGCATATGGAAGCGGACCAACTCACTACAAGAAGTGTACTTGGACGACGGCTGTTTGAATGGCCAAACTACATTCGGGAGTAGGACAAGTGGGAGGAAATTGGCAACTTTGACAAGTGGGGGAAACCAATTGTATCGGACGGGGGCCAAGAAGTCTGGTGAACGTCTCAGCGATCATCGTCGAGGATCAAAAGGGCGGTCAAGGCACATGCGTCCAACACAATTGAGGAGTCCACAAATCGCTCACCAACATCATCAACGAGACTTTGCCACCAAACTCTTCGTCCGATTCCATTGAGGCACACACCCCAGCGAATTCTGCTCTCCTTGAAAATACGCCAAATCCTCCGACTCGCATGGTTCAACGCGTTGTGGGCAAGTTCGACCTTGAAAATGCCTCAAGCCGTCCCTTTGCCGATGTCTTCGTCCGGCATTACCCTTCGTGGGACCCGAGCGACTTCGCTCCAATCCGCCAGTACGTCCTTGAGGCTTACACGATTACACCACGCGCCCTTCCCTGAAATCGAGGCAAAGTTGTATTCCCCAAAGCAGAGGATCTTGAAATCGCAGCTTTCAGTCTGCGACGTTTCTAGGAGTCACGTTACCTACCTTTAGATGAAGTGACAACCATCTCGGTGATGGGGACGGGAACTATCGAAGCTCGTTCGGCTGAGAAGTCAGCGACTCCAAGGCTGGAAGTAACGGGACCGGGCAGGCGGGGCGTCGCTTCGGCCGGAGTGCAGCCGTGTTATCCACTTTCCGTACGTCCAGGAATGATTCTCAGAAACTGCGTTCAGTGTGCTTACAGCTGTTTTTTTTTCCCTATTCAGGGTCGGCTGAAATGCATACCGGAACCCCCCCATTTCCCCTGAAGGACTGTTTCATCCCGCTGGGACACCAACCCCGAAACCGAACCTTCCGACATTGGAGTTGTGGCGCCTTCGATGTAGACCTCGCACGCAGTAGCTCAGCATCACGGTCAAACCACCCTCCGATTCGGCAACACCGCCACGACCACAACGGCATTCCCTTTTCTTCACCATCCCATCAAGTTGGATCTCGCCCTCTGATGTCCGTATATTGCAACACGATTGCGCTCGTCTTCGGGTCCATTCTATTGGAAGCGTATCAATACTAGGCCTCATTGGCGGGAGGGGCTCTTCCGAGCAAGTTTCGGAGAGTCTAGGGACTTGTCGGCCTTCAAGCGATCCTATATGGGATATGAACACCAACTTGATAACCAAACGAGGAGCTATTGAGCAGGAGACCTATTGGGACGGGAGACGTTGGCTAGTGTTTGCCGGAATGGGGGTTCTCCTGAACCTAAAGGAGAGAGGGACGTCCTCGAAGAATCCACGCCGGAGGACTCAAGAGCGATCTCGCTTAGACTATTGTCAAGACGGTCGACAACGCATTCGCTTCGGCATCCTCCCAGTCCCGAACTGCTTCAATCATACTGTCGAATCAACCGTGTCATTGTTCGATTCCACTCATCCTACCAATAAACCACTCCCGATCACACCTTCCAGCTTAGTTTCGCCCCCACTGTCTTCGTATGTAAAATGAAACTAGATATAGAGCACCCGCAACCGAGGATCTCGAGAACGAGTCGTTGGGAGCGGAAGTCCAGGATCCACCACGCATGAAAATTGCACCTCCTCGTTATGCCCAGCTACCGCTATTGCTTCCGTTGCACCGAAGGGGTTTCGACTTGACGTGGTGCATTTTAATTAGCGTACTAGCAATGCGCGGGTGTATACTAACGTCCTCAGACGTCCGAGAGTACAACGACATAGCAGCAAGACGTTTTGCCTCGGCCATCTTCAGTCGAAACAACTCTTCGCCAGACAGCGACCGCTGGAGGATCTGTAAGCTAATCTTCCTAGGAGAGTGATGGATCCGACACGAAAGTTGCCTCGGTAACAAACGGAACAAGAGGCCGTAATCCTTTTTGGGAATCGGCTCAACGTTGAGGCTCCTACCTAATCGGGGGCTAAACGACGTGCGGTGGAAACGAGAAAGAGTTAGAAGGAGTTATCTAGTCGAATTATGGCTTTTATATTTATGAGCATGGTTGCCCCATCCTTCTTAGCTGATGGGAGTTCCAGTAAAGAGAGACCTGCAAAACGCGTTTCGTGCCTCAAGCAAAACTGAAACGTCCGTTTACGAACCAATTGTTACGAGAGTCCAGTAACTCGAAGTGGATGAGCCGCGTCGTGCTGAGAAGTCGTGGCCAACGGTCCCTCGTAGCATTTCTTATGATATGATATCAGTCCGCGTTATAACCGTAGTCGCGTTCCAGAACGACTCATCAGAGATAAGGGTAGTCCTAAGTCCTAGCGCTTATACCAAACCCGACGACAGTTGATTTCACAACCATCTTGGCCAAGAATGGAAATTTCGAACCGAAGCGCGCGTTTCCCGTGAGGCTGTGTCGGCCTCATGGTTCGCAGCGCGGCGACCACAGTCAATCGCTCTTCACCACAACCACTCGCACCACTGCTAGTCCAGTACCTTTTCTACCGTTCCAGATTTTCAAACATGGCTACGAGCGACGGATCGACAGTGGCCGACACCCAGCCGGCCGCAAAGCTACTCTGGACTTCTAGTCCACCGCCTAGGACTCCGATGGATAGCGCCCGAGACCCAAGACCTAGCGAGAGAATTAAACCCTTACAAAAAGCAATAGAATCGATCCTTAACGTAAGTTCGTGTATGCACGGCTTGGCGGTAACTGACCTTGATCCAGGGCACCGAGTGGCCATCGGAATCGAAAGAGGCCGCGAAGGGCTTGCGAGACACCATCAAGTCCGCACTAGATATTCCCAACAACACCACCAGTATTTCTCGAGAGCTGCGGGACCTTGTCGAACAGTATATACGGTGCGTTTGGTATTCCGAAGCACAGTGGGTTCGTTCCAACGTTTCTCTATCAGAACCCTGGAGGACGTCCATTCACGATTAAAAGACGCGTCCTCCAAGTCGGGGATGCAGAGATGGAAAATCCTCGAGCGGATCAAATCATTTGCGTCTAACCGCCCAAGCAAATGCACTCTACTTTTCCAAACTTGCCAAAACGACGTATCCAAAATCGTGATGTCTTTCAATGTACGTGGATGAGCTTCGTTTCTGGGCTCGCTCTGTCTCATGCGACTTCTTGAAGGAGTGCTTGGAGAATGAACGGAAAAATGGTGAGAAGGACCGAGTTCGAATTCTTTCGCTGGAAAACTCATGTCCTGTTTATTCAGCGGAGGACATTGTGGCCTCTGGAGTACTTCCCAGATCACATACTCAACGGGATTTGGCAACCGCCGGGAAAAGGGGTGCAGAGCGTTTCAACGTTCAGACAACGTCCACCGATTTGACTTCAGATGATTCAGCGACTCAACAACCACCGTCCTCTGTCCACGAGGACATGGAATCCCGAAGTCAGATACGCGCGGAAGCTCTCGCCATTGCCAGAAAGACTTTCAAAGGGGTAGAAATTGCATCTGGGTCTATTCCTGTGGTGGGGAACTTTCTCGCAGCCGCTGCCAAAGTGGGGTTGGCATTTGTGGAATCAATTCAAGTAGGTTACAGTAACCTATGTAACATGTGTATATTCGGTTTTGACGATGGTACCTCAGACTATGGATAAGAACGACGACTTGGCGAAGGATTTGGGAGCCCAGACGGATAAACTCTCCATGCTTCTTGCAGATATTACGAAGAAACGGAACGATGATCAGGGGGAAGGGATCGAAAACCATGTAACAAACTTGCAAAAGTACGGTACTGTCACTTCTCGTAGTCGAGTGTACTAACGTCTTTGGCCAGAGAGCTCCGGGAAATACATGGCAAAGTGAGGGATTGGGAGTTTTTGGGTCGCTTCAACAAAGCCTTTCACTCTCGCGACCAGGCGGACGCATTAAAGGGTTATCAGGGAACGATTCAGACCGCCTTAGAGGAAATGCAAGTCAGTACAGCAACATAGTGTCTTCGTGTTCTAGTCAGCTAAACTTGCTCGCAATCAGCTTCTCGTGGGCATTGACACGCGCAGTATCGTGATCGAACTCAGTCAGTCCCTTCAACTTCACGGCACCGTACCTTTCTGACCCTGTACCTCAGAAAATAGTGAAGTACAGAAGGAGAAGCGTCGTCTTCTGGACCGACTGGGAGAGGGAAAATACGGAGCACGAGGAAACGCGGTTGACGATGTCACCTGCTTTCCGGGGACCAGAGTGAGGATATTGGAGCGGATCGACACCTGGATCAGAGACTCGTCGGCCGCTAACCGGGTGCTATGGATTCGCGGGATGGCTGGCCGGGGGAAGTCAACTATCGCCTCAACGGCGTTTCGCGACTGGAGGTCCCGAGCATCCTGTGCGATCTTCCACTTCCGTCGTGGACAGGACACGCTGAACACGCGTGCCGTTTGCGCGCTCGCGAGGCAGCTTGGAAACAGCCTGGTTCCAGAGGTCAGAAACGCAGTGCTCGAGAGTGTGCACGAGAACCAGGACATTGCAGAGGAACGGCTTGAAGAGCAATTCAAGGCGCTCTTTGTTACTTCGCTGACCAAGCTCGGCGACCAAAGCCATCCGATCCTCATCGTCGTTGACGCCCTCGATGAATGCGACAATCCAACCTACGCAATTGACTTTGTCCGGCTCATTGATCGACATTCTGTGTTCCTACCCGCCAACGTCAAATTCCTCCTCACATCTCGTCCAGAGACCCACCTCGTTCGGGCTTTCGAGCCCAGGCAATGGCTCTCAGAGGACCTGGACACGGCTGCTGATGTGTCAGGCGACCTAGAGCGATTCATTCGACAAGCCTTTAAGCAAATTCGGGACTCCGACCCGGACATTCCGAACGACTGGCCTTCGTCCGAAGACGTCAGTGGGCTAGTGGAGATGTCCCAGGGTCTATTCCAGTGGGCCCGCACGGCGGTCACGTATATAGACAGCGGGTCCCCCGTGTATCGATTGCGAGGACTGCTGAAGCGCCCGTCAGAGTGGAGCGGGCTTGACGATTTGTACCACCAGATCCTCTCAAAGGCCTTCGATAGCCTCAGGCTAGATCCAAAACGAGGGGATCTAGTGCATCGAGTATTAGGAACCCTCGCAGTAGCCCCATATCCAATCTCCGCCGATATTATTGCCGGCCTGTACGGTGATAATGACATCTTCGACGAGATGGACAAGACGGAGGTCATACTGTTCCTCCGCAAAGACATTCTCGCCGACCTCAATTCCCTCTTGTTTATCCCGACGTCACCCAATGAGCCGATACGCGTGATGCACACCTCCATTCACGATCTTCTGGTCAGCGAGAATCGGTGCGAGCGGAAGCCTTACTACATCAATATCATTCGGTATCATCAGGAGCTAGCAAGCCTGTGTCTAAGCACCATGCTCGGACATCTCAAGGAGAACATTTGTAACTTGTCTGACGTCTCGAAATCGAGCTCGGAGGTTCAGGACATTGCGGAACGGGAGGTATCCAAACCCGTTGTCTATTGCTGCCGATCATGGTCCACTCATCTAACGGAGGGAATAAAGTGGTCAAACTCGGGGACCAATACTGGTACCATAGATGCCGATTTCAAATTATTCGGCACGGAGAAGGTCATGTGCTGGCTTGAGGTTATGAGCCTCGTCGGAGCTACAACGGATGCGATTCGAACGGCAAGGCGCGTGTATCAATGGTGTTCGGTGAGTAGAAAACGCAAGTTCGGTGTCTTGAAGCGGCCAGGTGAACTGATTGGAGCTCATAGGAATGCCCCGTGAAAGGATCCAAGTTCAGTTCACTCGCGCCGTTGTGGAATGACGTCCAGCGTTTCATCACCATGTTCTCGGAGCCGATTTCATTCGGGCCGCTCCATATTTACGCCTCAGCACTTCCTCATTGTCCTGTAAAGACGGAAATATGGAACCTCTACGGCAAACATGCGAAAGTTCGAACTCTCCAGGGCCACCAGACTTCAGCTTGGCCATCAAATCTCTGGACTCGATCGACTGGTGCCCCGGTGAAGGCAGTTGCATTTTCACCGGATGGCAAGCTTCTAGCATATGGATCCGAGGACAACACCATTCAACTCTGGGATCCTCAGACCGGAACGGCGATCGGTGAACCACTCGCGGGTCACAGCAACTCGGTCACGTGCGTCTGCTTCACACCCGATGGCAGGCATCTGGTATCCGGATCCGAAGACGAGACGATTCGATTCTGGGATCTTCAGACCGGAATGGCAGTCGGTGAGGCACTCACGGGTCACAGCTGGTTAGTTCAGTCCGTCGGTTTCTCACCCAATGGGAAGCTGCTGGCCTCCGGATCCAGCGACAATACAATTCAACTTTGGGATCCTCAGACAAGAACGCCGGTTGGTGAGCCACTCACGGGTCACAGCGGCTCGGTTACGTCCGTCTGCTTCACACCCGATGGCAGGCGTCTGGCATCCGGATCCCGCGACCGGACGATTCGATTCTGGGATCCTCAGACCGGAATGACAGTCGGCGAGCCACTCACGGGTCACAGCGAGCCAGTTCAGTCTATCTGTTTCTCACCCGATGGGAAGCTTTTGGCATCGGGATCTGACGACAATACAATTCGACTTTGGGATCCTCAGACAGGAGCGGCGGTTGGCGAACCACTCGCGGGTCACGGTGATTGGGTTAGGGCTGTGTGCTTCTCGCCCGATGGCAAGTGTTTGGCATCCGGATCAGATGACAACACGATTCAACTCTGGGATCCTCAGACTGGAACCTCGGTCAGTGAACCACTCAATGGTCACAGTGCTTACGTTATGTCTGTCTGCTTCTCGCCCGATGGCAGGCTTCTGGCATCTGGATCCGATGACAAAACAATTCGACTTTGGGATCCTCAGACCGGAACGACAGTTGCTGAGCCACTCACGGGTCACAGAAAGTCAGTTCGGTCCGTCTGCTTGTCACCCGATGGCAAGTATCTGGCATCCGGATCCAGTGACGGGGCAGTTTGGCTTTGGGACTGTCAGACCGGAGCGGTGGTTGGTGAACCACTCACGGGTCACAGCGAGGACGTTATCTCCCTCTGCTTCTCACCCGATGGCAAGCTTTTGGCCTCCGGCTCCAAGGACAAGACAATTCGAATTTGGGATCCGCAGACTGGAACGGCGGTCTGTGAGCCCCTCATGGGTCACAGCAACTTGGTCAGGTCCGTCTGCTTCTCACCTGATGGCCGGCTTCTGGGGTCCGGATCCGATGACAAGGCGATTCGACTTTGGGATCCTCAAACTGGAACAGAGGTCCGTGAACCACTCGAGGGTCATGACCACTGGGTTTGGTCAGTCTGTTTTTCACCCGACAGCACGCTTCTGGCCTCCGGATCCTCTGACAGAACAATTCGACTTTGGGATCCTCAGACCGGAACAGCGATTGGTGAACCACTCGAGGGTCACATCAGTTACCTCCGGTGTGTCTGCTTCTCACCCGATGGCAGGCATCTGGCATCCGGATCCGCCGACGGAGCGGTTCAACTTTGGGACCTTCAGACTCGATCGGCGCTCGGGGAACCACTCACAGGTCAAAGTGACCAGGTGAGGTCCGTCCGTTTCTCGTCCAATGGCAACCATCTCCTGGCAAATTATTGGGATGGCGGTTTTGCCACATGGGATGCCAACACACATCAAAGACTTGACACCCCATCCAATCTTCTCGGCTGTTCAACCGTAGGGTTTCAAGATCGTTGGATAACAGTATTTTCCTCTCGCTTTTTTTGGCTTCCTTCACCATACTGGGGCCATTCCAAATGTCAGGTTATTCTCTCTGGAAAGACACTTGTTGTCCTTGGTAACGAGAACCTGGCCTTTTTTGATGTTTCTCAGATACTCGACCTCTGATTTGCTAGTTGTGTCTTGTGGTATTTTCCTCCGATCACGATTCTTGCACAATTAACCTGCGACTGATTTGTTATACGATTCCGGTTACGCATTCTTCAGTCTAAACGAATCGTTGCGGCATCCGGGAAGCATGAGCTGCAATCGAACGTCATTGGTTCCATTGATTTTAGCTGTCGGAAACATTTGAGGTCCTAAATAACTCGTGGGCTTTCCCGTCTTGTTCTCAATTCGCTATCCATCGCCCTCCGGTTCAGATGAAACAACGGATCGATGGGTAAAGATTGATTATCCGGTCCGGTCATGGGTTTATTCCCCTGCGACTCAAGCTCACGTCGAGCCAACCAGAACACCAGCGTCGGTCTGGAAAGACACTCGCTTCGCCGGAAACACAGCAGTGCGAGCGCACGCTCCCTGCTCATCAAACGGGTACAAACGAACGCAATCATCAGTATCGCCGGCATAAGAATATGAGCTTAGAACAATTATTATCTACAGTCTCGCTTGCACGAGATCATCATACACGTAAGCCCGTCAAAACTCCCATCCCGCGTCCGTCTTTCTCGCCACTCTGTTAGATTCAAGCTACACTAACCCTCAGTTCTGCCCCAAGCCCACTGGTACCACCACATAGCTTCTGAAAGGAAGCAGCACCGCGAATAATTAATACCTCAATGCGTAGAGGTACCACGCAAATTAAAATTTCGTTCATTTCTGCTCCAGACGACGGCTGTAGGGCTGATGGTACGTTACCTTGGAGGAGAAACCATATTCTCCAACCTTTACATAAGGTTCTGCCAGCCTCCCGTGTTCGCATATCAGTCCTAGTCCCCTCACTGCCTTTCAACGAGAGCTGGAGCTTTCGAGGACCTGAGGTGGCAAGGGATGAGGGGCAGGCTTGTGGAGAAGATGACGACGCGATGACGATTGTGCCTGACGATCGTCCCCGCACCCGCCGGACAAGACTTACATTAGCCAATGAGGCCAAGAGCGGTTCAAATTGCGCCCCACAGTCGGCCCAGGTCTCTACGGGTAAGTATCAGCAAGTCAAAGCATACGTCGTGATTCACGCTCCCGACCCACACACCCAGAGTCTGTAAGTCGAGGGCGAGCCAAGTGCGGTCAGATCGACGTGGTCCCTAGGGCCCGGACCTCTCTCCACAACAAGCGTCAGTAGCTTGTCCTTTTTTCGTTTCTTTCGCGTGAGTCAGGTTTTGTTCTAAGCCTTGAGCCTGCAAGGTGCAAAAATAGCAAGTTGGTCTCATCCGCAGCGATGTACTTAGCAGAGGTCGCGCGGATGCGCTAGGTGTACCAGGCGGGAAGCGATTCGGACGCTTGTATTGAGTGCACCCAGAACCAGAAGGACATTGCATTGCGCGGTCTGGTGGTTTAAATTACTCATGGATAAGGAAAGAACGGTGAGGATGAATATTGACGGGGGAGTTGGTTAACAAAAAGTGATGGAGGGACAAGACGAGGGACCAGACGCATTGCACCCATGTGTTGTCCACTTTCCCGATCACAGAGTCGACGACAGACTACTCCCCCACTTCTAATTGGCCCTAGTGCGCGCCCCGCCCCTTCGCATCTCGGGACCTACCCGATTCCCTGCTCTCCACTTTACTAGGTGTATCTTCATGTAATGGTCCTCCGCTTCAGTCGTGCCTGTCCCTGGCTGTGCTGGCCACGCGGCAAGTCCGACCCCACCTCTATACTCTTTCCACCCAACCCAGGTCTGCCCCTCGACACAGTCTCCCTCTCCTCTTCTTTATGCCCTACCATACCGGAGATAAATCTAGTCTTCTCCCACTTCTTTACTTGTAACTCTATCACGAGTGCTAAGTGACCGGCCACCCAAAGCTAGAGAGACATTTCAATCTGAACCGCGAGCCCACACCATCAATCATTAACAAGGACTCACCACCAAGCTCTTCGTCCGATTCCGTCGCGATACACACCAGCAAGCTTCATCCTCCTTCAAAGTCCCCCAGATCTTCCGGCTCGTGTTGTTCAAGGCATTGCGGGCAATTTCGAGTCTCGATCACGAAAATGCCGAATGCAGTCCTTGGCTTGCCTGTGCCGGTCGCTCCGCCCGGTCCTACCGTTCGTTATACTTGACCAACCTTGCTCCAATCTGCGACCACCTATCCACTCCTCACCACATCCACTTCCTCAAGTCTTGCACAACCCTCCCCAAGAAGTTGCCCTTGCCGAAAGCAGGGAATGAGAACTCGCAACTCACAATCTGCGAGGTTTGCTGGAATCACGTCATGGGTATTTAGATGGTCGGACACGAGGGGCAATAATTTGGGTGAAGGGACGCGCGTCGTGTAAGGTATCGCCTAGGCTCGTCAACTCCGAGGCAGGGTGGAGATCACGGGACCGGCGGCGGTTGGGCTCGAGTCCAGCCAGATTATTCGACTTTCAGTATGTCCACATATCATTCCCAGAAACTGTCTTCAGCAAGCTTACAACACGCCTTCTTGTCTTCAGACTTCAGCATCGCATAGAAGGCATACCAACACCTTTCATTCCGCCAAAGCGTCGACTCCTCTCGCTGCGACAACAACCTCGACATCCCGAACCTCCCATCACTGAAGGAGCAATACCTCCGTTGTACAGTCTAGACCTTGCGCGCAGTAGGTCGGTGTTATGCCCTAGCCGCTCCTAACGATTCGGCAATGACATTCCCCTCTTCACCATACCGCCAAGGCCGCTCAAGTCCATATAGTGCGACTGGCTTGCAACGATCTTTGGATCTACCCTATCCGAAGCGAATATTCATGGTCAGCTTCAGGGGGGACGAGTGGCTCTTCTCCTTATCTCGTGAGGATTAGGGAGTTACGGCCCGTCAAGCGATTTTGAGAACAACAATGCGATCACTAAAAGAGGAGCGACTAAGGGATGGGGAGCTACTATTACTGGGAAGCATGGTTAGACGTTGACGGAACGGGGGTTTTCGTGGCGGAGAGAAGTGAGTCCTTCTCGAGGAATCCGTGCCGCAAACGGTTCCCAGTTCTGACCTGCCTCGATCATCTTAACCAGCCCAGCACGTCATAATTCGAGTCCATTTATCCCTCCCGGCACTCTCAATTACACTTTGGAGCTTAGTTACGTCTCTGCTATCTTCGGATGCCGGTGCAGCTAGGGGCAGAACGCCGCAGAGCCGAGGATATTAGGAAGTCAATGGGAGCGGAAGTCGAAACCCACCACAAAGGAAAATGGTGCCTCTTTGACACGTCCAGGTACCGCTACTGCTTCCGTTGCAGCGAAGAGCTTTCAACTTAAACGTGATGAATTCGATTATGTGTACCAGCGATGCACGCAGTGCGTACCGACGTCCTCAGACGTCCGAGGGTGGAGTGACACGGCATCAAAAGTTTCGCCTCGGCGACCTCCATCGAATTGCGAGTGTGCCAGATTCTCCAAGCCCGCTGCCTAGTATTGAGATGCTTTCGACACCCTTATGGAACGGAATACAGTCCGAGCTTTTTCGCGAATCGGTTAACATGGAGTCCCCTGACTGCCCGGGATTACCGGCACTTGATGGAGGTGCGAGGGAGTTGAACGGAGTTTATCTAGTCGAAATGATGGTCTCCATACTGTAAGCATAGTACAAGCATTCCTAGTAGCCAAAATGAGTTGTTGTGATGGGCATCGTGGAACGCGTTTCGCGCCGTAACAAAATAGTCGTTAGAGCTGGGATGTCTCTCTAAGGATCGACCATCACGGGAGTGGAGGATTTGAGGTAGATAGGCCCCATCGTGCGAGCGCATGAAGGAGGTTTTCGACCTTCCCTCGTATGTAGCACCTACTATATATTTCATATCATTCCGCATTAGTATCGCGTCCCAGACCGACTCACGAGATATAGGATTACTGTTTTCGTCCTAGTGCTCCTACAATAACTCTACTACCATTAATATCGCTCTGGCCTCGAAGCTTCGGCCGAGAATCAAGATTCCAAGTCCGTGCCTGCATCTCCCATGAGGCTGTGTCACTGCCCGCGCGGCAACGAACCTTCACCCCTAACCTCCCTCTCACACCACTGCCAGTCCAGCATCGTACTCTGACATTCCCAACTTTCAAATATGGCGACGAGTGATGGAATGACGTTGACCGACAAGCAGCCGCCCGCAAAATCACTGGCGGCTGCTAGCCAAGTCAAGCCTGGAACTCCGACGCCGGATTGCGTCCTAGACCCAAGACTCGGCGAGAGAATAGAGTCCTTGAAAACGCAAGTAGAATCAATCCTAAATGTAAGCTGGGTTTGTATATTTCAAGCTTCGCTGGAACTGACCTCGTTGTAGGGCACCGAGTGGCCATCGGAATCGAAAGACGCCGCAAATGACTTGCTGGACACCGTCAAGTCCTCACCAGATATTCCCAACAGCACGACCAGCATTTCTCAAGAGCTCCAGGGCCTCGTCGAACAGTATATACGGTGCGCTTTGGTGCTTTGCAAAGTACAGTCGGGTCGTTGCAACGTTTTCTCTATCAGAACCTTGGAGGACGTCCGTTCGCGATTAAAAGACGCGTCGTCCAAGTCGGGGATGCAGAGATGGAAAATCCTCCAGCGCATCAAATCGCTTGCGTCCAAGCGCTCAAGCAAGTGTACTTTACTCTTCCAAACCTGCCAAGACGACGTATCCAAAGTTGTGTTGTCTTTCAACGTACGTGAATGAGATCCATTTCCTAGCTCCCCCTGTCTTATGCATATGCAATTTCTTGAAGGAGGGCTTGGAGAACGAACGGAAAAAGGGTGAGTAGATCCGGGTTCGAGTTCTTTCGCTGGAGACCTCATGTCTTGATTATTCAGCGGAGGACCTTGTGGCCCCTGGCGTACTTCCCGGATCACATACTCAACGGAATCTGGCAACCGCCGGAAAAACGGGCGCAGAGACTTTCAACGTTCAAACAACGCCCACAGATTCGACCTCAGGTGCATCCCCGACTCAACATCCGCCGTCCTCGCTCCACGAAAACATGGAATCTCGAAGTCAGTTTCGCGTAGAAACTCTTACCATTGCCAGAAAGACTTTCAAAGGGGTCGAAATCGCGTCTGGGTCCATTCCTGTCGTGGGGAACTTTGTCGCGGCCGCTGCCAAAGTGGGATTGGCGTTCGTGGAATCAGTTCAGGTAGGTCAAACTGAACGTGTATATATTTGGTCTTGACGAAGGTATCTCAGACTATGGACAGAAACGACGACTTGGCAAAGGATTTGGGATCACAGACGACTAACTTATCTTTGCTTCTTGCAAAGATTACGAAGAAACCCGATGAGGATCACGGGGCGGGAATAGTGAATCACATTGATGACTTGCAAACGTACGTTACTATCACTTCGTTTGATCGAGTATACTAAGAATTTGAACAGAGAGCTCCGGCAATTGCACGCCAAAGTAAAAGAATGGGAAGCCTTAGGTCGCTTCGACAAAGCCTTTCACTCGCGCGACCATGCGGAGGAATTAAAGGGTTATCAGGGAATGATTCAAACTACGCTAGAGGAAATGCAAGTCAGTACGGCGACGTATAATCTTCGTGTACTAAATCGGCTAAATATGGCTGTGACCAGCTCCTTGTCGGCATCGACACACGCAGTATCGTAATTGAACTCAGTCAGTCCCTTGAACTCCACGACACCGTGCTTTCCTAACCCGGTATCGCAGAAAACGACGAAGTACAAGAGAAGAGGCGTCGCCTTCTTGACCGGCTAGGCGATGGAAAATACGGAGCACGAGGAAATACGGTCGAGGATGTTACTTGCTTCCCGGGGACCAGAGTGGGGATATTGGAGCGCATCGACACCTGGATACGGCATTCGACCCCTGATGACCGAGTGTTATGGATTCGCGGGATGGCGGGTCGGGGGAAGTCCACAATTGCTTCGACGGTGGTCGAACACTGGAATTGCCGAGCCTCGTGCGCGATCTTCCACTTCCGCCGTGGACAGAACACGCTAAACACGCGTGTTATCTGCGCTCTCGCGAGACAACTCGGAACGGGCTTGTTACCAGAAGTTAGAAATGCGGTGCTCGAGAGTGTGCGGGAGAACGAGGACATCGCAGACAAAAGGCTGGAAGAGCAGTTCAAGACGCTGTTTGTGACCTCACTAGCCAAGCTTGACGATCATTGCCACCCCATCCTCATTGTTGTTGACGCCCTCGACGAGTGCGACGACCCAACGGATGCGGTCGACTTTGTCCGGCTCATTGATCGACATTCGCCATCATTCCCCGCCAACGTCAAATTCCTTCTCACATCTCGCCCAGAGCCCCATCTCATTCGGGCTCTGGAACCAAAGCAATGGCGCTCAGAGGATCTAGACACGGCTGCTGATGTGTCAGGAGACTTGGAGCGATTCATCCAACAAGCTTTTAAGCAAATCCGGGACTCCGACCCCAACGCTCCGAAGGACTGGCCCTCGTCCGAGAACGTCAGCGGCCCAGTGGAGATGTCCCAAGGTTTGTTCCAGTGGGCGCGCACAGCGATCACGTATATACGGAGCGGGTCGCCCGTGAATCGATTGCGGGGATTGCTGAAGCGTCCTTCGAAGTGGAGCGGGCTCGACGACTTGTACCACCAGATCCTCTCCAAGGTATTCGATAGCTTCAAGCTAGATCCAGAACGAGGGGATCTAGTGCATCGAGTATTAGGAACCCTTGTAGTAGCGCCATATCCAATCTCTGCTGAAGTCATCGCCGGCCTGTACGGTGATAATGACATCTTCGACGAGATGGACCACGCGGAGGTCATCCTTTTCCTTCGCCAAGACATTCTCGCCGACCTCAATTCCCTCTTGTTCATCCCGACGTCACCAAATGAACCGATACGCCTGATGCATACATCCATTCACGATCTTCTGGTCAGCGAGGCTCGATGCGAGCGGAAACCTTACTACGTCAACGTCATTCAGTATCATCAGCACTTGGCAAGCCTGTGTCTTAGCAGCATGCTCGGACATCTCAAGGAGAACATCTGTAACTTGTCTGACCTTTTGAAATCGAGCTCGGAGGTTCAGGACATTGCCGAACAGGAGGTGTCCAAAGCCGTTCTGTATTGCTGCCAATCATGGTCCACTCATCTAACGCAGGGTATGAAGTGGCCAGCCTCGGGCACCAGGACTGGTACTATAAAAGCTAGTTTCAAAGTATTCAGTACGGAGAAGGTCATATGCTGGCTTGAGGTTATGAGCCTGATCGGAGCTACGACGGATGCGATTCGAATGGCAAGGCGCGTGTATGAATGGTGTTCGGTGAGTAGAAACCGCAGGTTCAATGTCTTCAAGCGGCCAGATGAACTGATTGGTGCTCATAGCAATGCCCCGATGATAGATCCGAGTTCAGTTCACTTGCGCCATTGTGGAATGACGTCCAGCGTTTCATCACCATGTTCTCGGAGCCGATTTCATTCGGACCGCTGCATATTTATGCTTCAGCACTTCCTCAGTGTCCTGTAAAGACGGAAATATGGAACCTGTACGGCAAACATGCAAAGGTCCGAACTCTTCAGGGCCACCAGACTTCAAGTTGGCCATCGAATCTCTGGACACGATCGACCGGTGGCAAGGTGAACGCAGTTGCATTTTCACCGGATGGCAAGCTTCTAGCATGTGGATCCAGTGATAACACCATTCAACTCTGGGATCCTCAGACCGGAACAGCGATTGGTGAACCACTCACGGGTCACAGTGACTCGGTTACGTCCGTCTGCTTCGCGCCCGATGGCAGGCGTCTGGCATCCGGGTCCGCAGACCAGACGATTCGATTCTGGGATCCTAAGACCGGAATGACAGTCAGCGAGCCACTCAACGGCCACAGCGAGCCGGTGCTGTCCATCTGTTTCTCACACGATGGGAACCTTCTGGCGTCTGGATCCAGAGACCACACGGTTCGACTTTGGGATCCTCAGACCGGCACGGCGGTCGGCGAGCCACTCGAGGGTCACAGCAGGTCGGTTAGCTCTGTCTGTTTCTCATCCGACGGCAAGCTTCTGGCGTCCGGATCAAACAACAGCGAAATTCGAATTTGGGACTCTCAGATCGGAACGCCGGTCTGTAACCCGCTCGAGGGTCACCGTGGTAGGGTTAAGGCCGTCTGCTTCTCACCCGATGGCAACCTTCTGGCATCCGGATCCTGGGACAATACAGTTCGACTATGGAATCCTCAGACCGGAACCGCTGTCGGTGAACCACTCACCGGCCACAGCCACTTCGTCGGGTCCGTCTGTTTTTCGCCTATCGGCACGCTTCTGGCATCCGGATCCTCTGACGCAACAGTTCAACTTTGGGATCCTCGGACTGGTGCCGCAGTCGGTGAGCCACTCAAAGGTCACAGCGATTTCGTTAATTCCATCTGCTTCTCACCCGATGGCAAGCTTCTGGCATCTGGATCCGATGACATGACAATCCGACTTTGGGATCCTCAGACCGGAATGACAGGTGATGAGCCACTCACGGGTCACAGAACTTCAGTTCAGTCCATCTGCTTGTCACCCGATGGCAAGTATCTGGCATCCGGATCCAGTGACGGGGCAGTTTGCCTTTGGGATTGTCAGACCGGAGCGGTGGTTGGTGAACCACTCACGGGTCACAGCCAGGACATCATCTCCGTCTGCTTCTCACCTGATGGCAAGCTGTTGGCATCTGGGTCCTACGACGAGACAATTCGAATTTGGGATCCGCAGACTGGAACGGCGGTCTGTGAGCCCCTCACGGGTCACAGCGGCGGGGCTTGGTTCGTCTGCTTCTCACCTGATGGCGGGCTTCTGGCATCCGGCACCGACATAGATATGATTCGACTTTGGGATCCTCGTACCGGAACAGAGGTCAGTGAACCACTCGAGGGTCATGACTACCCGGTTCGGTCCGTCTGTTTCTCACCCGACGGCGCGCTTCTGGCCTCCGGATCCTTTGACAACACTATTCAACTTTGGGATCCTCAGACCGGAACGGGTGTTGGTGAACCACTCGAAGGTCACAGTGATTGTGTTAGGTCTCTCTGCTTCTCACCCGATGGCAGGCATCTGGCATCCGGCTCCGAAGACGAAACGGTTCGACTTTGGGACCTGCAGACCCGAGGGGCGCTCGGAGACCCACTCACAGGCCACAGTGGATGGGTGAGGTCCGTCCACTTCTCGTCCAATGGCGGCCATCTCCTGGCAAATTACTGGCATGGTGGTTTTGCCGCATGGGATGCTAACACCCGTCAAAGACTCGACACCCAATCCGATCTTCTCGACTGTTCAACTATAGGGTTTCAAGATCATTGGATAACAGTATTTTCCTCCCGCTTATTTTGGCTTCCTTCACCATACTGGGGGGGCGATGATGGATGTCAGGTTATCCTCTCTGGAAAGATACTTGTTGTCCTTGGTAACAATAACCTTGCCTTTTTTGATGTTTCTCAGATACTCGAGCTCTGATTTTCTACCTGTATATCTGTGGTACTTTTCTCCGATCACGATTCTTGCTCAACTGACATACGATTGATTGCTTATACGATTCGGGTTGATCTTCTTCATGTCGAAACGAGTTGTTTCGGCGTCCGAGAAACATGAGTTGTCATCCAACGTCATTAGTTCCATTGATCTCAGCTGCCGGTCACATCTGAGATCCTAAACAACTCGTGACCTTTTCCGTCTTCTTCTCAATTCGCTATCCACCGTCCTCCGGTTCAGATCAAACAATTGAGCGACAGGTATAAATTGATTGTCTGGTCCGGTCATGGGTTTATTCCTGTGAGGCTCAACGTTGAGATAACGAGAACACCAGCGTCGGTGTCGAAAGACACTCGTTTCACCGGAAATTCGGCAGTGCGAGTGCACGTTCCCTGCTCATCAAACGGGTACAAACGAACAGCATTATCAGTATCACCTGAATAAGAAAATGAACTTTAACAATTATTATTTACAATCTCCCTTGCACGAGATCATCATACATGTAAGCCCGTCCAAGCTCCCATCCAGCGTCCGTCTTTCTCGCCACTCCGCTAGAATCGAGCTACACTATCCCTCAGTTCTGCCGCAAGCCCACTGGTACCAACACATAGCACTTGATAGGAGGTAGCACCGCGAATAATTAATACCTCAATGTGTAGAGGTACCGTGTAGATTAAAAATTCGTTAATTTCTGCTCTCGTCGACGGCTGTAGGGTTGATGGCGACGTTAGCTTGGAGGCGAAACCACATTCTCCGACCTTTGCACAAGGTTTTGCAAGCCTTCCGTGTTCGCATATCGGTACTAGCCATCTTCACTCCATTTCAACTTGAGCTGGACTTTTCGAGGACCTTGAAGTTGTTAAAGTTCGGCACGTCGGCGCATTACGTCAAGTGGGGAAGCGGGGGGTGTGAAATAGGAGACCGAAGGGCAGGAACCCTTTCGGTCGTCCGTACTAAATAGGCATTGCCCATTAAGGGAATGCCTCGATTCCCTTTCTCATCTTACAACTAGAAATGTACGAGCGACCTATAAAAGACGCTCGATTCGTATATAGAAATAAATCATTACATCTACCGAGCGCGTACATCTCTATCTACTCTACCCACGTCCACCGCTGCTTCACAGAAGTGGAAGGGGATGAGGGGCAGGCTCGTGGAGAAGATGACGACACGATGACGATTGTGCCTGACGATCGTCCCCGCCCCCGCCGGACAAGACTTCCGTTAGTGTGGATGCGGCAACGAGGCTGAGAGTGATTCGCATGGCGACGCACAATCGGCGAGTCAAAGCATCGTCGGAATTCACGCTCCCGACCCACATCCCCAGAGTCTGTAAGTCAAGGGCGAGCCAAGTGCGGTCAGATCGACGCGGTCCCCAGGGTCCGGACCTCTCTCCACAACAAACGTCCGTAGCTTGTCCTTTTTTTGTCTTCTTTCATGTGAGTCAGATTTTGTTCTGAGCTTTGAGACTACAAGATGCAAAATGGCAAGTCGGTCTCGATAGCGGCGAGGTACGCATACATAACAGAGGTCATGCGGATGCGCTGTGTGTACTAGGCGGGAGGAAACTCGGACGCGTGTATCGAGTGCACCCATAACGAGAATGACATTGTATTGCACGGTCTGGTGGTTTAAAATGACTCTCCATGGTAAAGGAAGAACGGTGGGGGTGACTTAGGATTTTTCGGTGGCCAGACTGCCAAGTTGCGAATGTATGTGTTTGGAGCAATTGCACTACCCAAAGCTTCTAACGTGATTTCGAGAGACGGCGGAAAGCGGGGGAGGTCGGAACAAAAGTGGAGCCGAAGGACAGGAGGATGAATGGACAGGTCGAGGGGAAAGAGCAGAGCCAAAGTTGGAGGTGTTGCATAATGTCTCCGATGACATGAGAGAGAAATTATCCGGGCCATTGAACGAGAAAGCAAGTTGACGGGGTTGAGAGTGTCGGAGCATCAAAGGGACAAGTAAACCCTTACGGCAGGATGATGAGACGGAAAGGAAAAAGACAAGTCGGGGGGTGGGGGACTATTCAATGATGCGCGCCAAACTCGGGCAAGCAGCCCTCAAGAGCCTCTTCCACCTCTCTCTCATCTCTCTCTCTTCACCAACAAGTGAAAAGAAAGAGCTGTGAGTTTCCATCCTCATCACGATATGCCTCGGCTGATTATGTAACATCCAGTGTCGTCCCTCACCCGCAGACAAACCCATCTGATGCACAGTTTCAATATGGACCGACCACGACGACGATTCCCTTACCACCGTCCCATCATCCAATCTACTACCATCCTCCACATTCATACACAACTACCAGCGGTCACCCCCATCTTTCCGCCTTCCCTCCCTGCCTTCACCTACTCGAACTCTTTCATCATCAGTGACTACTGACCAGGTCCAACACGACGGCTTCAAGCGTCTATTCCTCCCACTCGTAACTCTGCTTTGAGGGATTTCGGTCCAGAGGTCGTCGATCGACTGAGTGAAACGAAGCAGGCGATGGAGAAGTCGGCCTCGTGCAGCAATGCATTAAGTCTATCTCGGCGTTGAGCTCGGAAGCCCCGGCAATGTTTACAACAACTTCCATCTCGGGACACGTCTTTCTAGTTGGGCCCCGAGACACCGTCCATTGTCGCCTACCTCCGCATCGACATCCCCCTCTCCGCCGGGCCAGGCAACAGGCGGGATCCAACACCCAACCTCCTTCCACCGATCAAGAACCCGGCTTGACGTGCGCTTGGGAGCTCGGCGCGTGCGATTCAATACCGTCGTCAGGAAGCAGATGGGAAGCGGACCAACTCACTATTAGGAGACTACTTGGACTATGGCCGTTCGAACGTGGCCAAACTTCATCCGGGAGTGGAGCGAATGGAATAAAATCGGGCGACTTGGCTAAGTGGGGGGGAAACCCATCGTATCGGACGGGGGACGAGGCGAATGTCTCGCAGGCTGTCGTCAAGGCTCAAAAAGGCAGTCGACTTGACCCGGTACGCGACTAGGTACAGGTTAAGTGGCCTGGCTCGTAGCCGTTGGGGCCGCCACCATCTCTCCGTCCGGATACCCTTCAAGCAAGGTTTCGGTTCAACGGGCCATTCCTACCAACCCGTCCATCTCGAGCGAAGCTCATTCAAACAGTGCGACATGGTCGCTCGTTCAAGACCTCCACCCTCCCAAGTTACGGACGGCCTATGTACGACCGCTTCGTCGCCGACTCCGTCGGGGTAGCCCATTCCTTCGAGCGTCGGTCCGCCCAGGCCCAAGCTCGGAACGTAACACAGGAGGGCTAAACCTGGCAACGAACCGCGGTCGCCTGAAGCTTCCAGCGCGTTTCAAAAGCGTGTCAAGTGCGACTGGCAGTGCCGAGCACCTCTGGGTCTCAATCGACTCAACAACGCGACGCATTCAGACTCCCCGTCTCCGTTGTTTCATCCAACGCACCAGCAAGAATCCCCAGACCTTTTGGATCGGCTACCAATGCTCTAAGCTCGACCGGACGATCCCCCCAAACCTGCAGTTGAACGCTTTGGTGCCGTTCGAACCTCGGGAAGTTCCCTGGTCGGCGATTTCCGCGGTCACTATTACCATCAAATAGAAACACCGTACCGCCCTACAGCAATTCAGCTATATCGACCTTCGTCCACGAGCTTCTAGGAGAGAAGAAGAACCTGGAGTAGTTTAGCAACAATGCTAAACGGGGGATTTTCGTTCGAGGCATCATGATTGGGGAGTCCACGAACCGCCAGCCAACATCATCAAGCATCAACAAAACCTCGACACCAAGCTCTTCGTCCGATTCCATTGAGGCACACCCCAGCAAATTCTGCTCTCCTTGAAAATACGCCAAATCTTCCAACTTGCATGGTTCAACGCATTGTGGGCAACTTCGACCTTGAAAATGCCTCAAGCCGTCCCTTTGCCGATGTCTTCGTCCAGCACTACCCTTCGTGGTATCCGACCGACTTCGCTCCAGTCCGGCAGTACGTCCTTGAGGCTTACACGCTACGCCACGCGCCGTTCCCCGAAATCGAGACAAAGTTGTATTCCCAAAAGCAGGGGATCTGAAATCGCAACTTTCAGTCTGCGACGTTTCCAGGAGCCACGTTACCTATCTTTGGATGAAGTGACAATCATCTCGGTGACGGCCCAGACGGGCACCATCAAAGCTTGTACGGCTTAGAAGTCAGCGACTCCAACGCTGGAAGTAACGGGACCGGGCAGGCAGGGCGTCGCTTCGGCCGGAGTCCAGCCGGGTTATCCTACTTTCCGTACGTCCAGGAATGATTCTCAGAAACCGCGTTCAGCGAGCTTACAGTTGCTTTGGTTTTTGTTCAGGTCGTCTGAAATGCATACCCTCACCCCCCATTTCCCCTTAAGGACTGGTTTATCCCGCTGGGACACCAACCCCCAGACCCGAACCTTCCGGCATTGGAATGGTGCCTTCGATGTAGACGTCGCACGCACGCAGTAGCCCAGCATCACGGTCAAACCACCCTCCGATTCGGCAACACCGCCACGACCACAACGGCATTCCTGTCAAGTTGGATCTCACCCTCTGACACGTCCATATATTGCAACACGACTGCGCTCGGCTTCGGATCCATTCTGTCGGAAGCGAGTATCGATACCAGGTTTCATTGGCAAGAGGGGCTTTTCCGGGCAAGTTCGGGAGAGTCGAGGGACCTGTCGGCCTTCAAGCGATCCTATAGAGACGAACACCAACGTGATCACCAAACGAAAAGCTATCAAGGGCAGGAGACCTATTAGGACGGGAACGGTGGTTAGTGTTTGACGGAATGGGGGTTCTCTTGAACCTAAAGGAGAGAGGGACGTCCTCGAAGATCCACGCCGGAGGACTCAAGAGCGATCTCGCTCAGACCATCGTCAAGACATTCGACAACGCATTCGCTTCGGCTGTCTCCCAGTCCTGAACTGCCTCGATCATTCTGTCGAATCAACTGTGCCGTGGTTCGATTCCACTCATCCTGCCGATCGCCCCTAGCACTCTCGATCACACCTTCCAGCTTAGTTTCGTCCCCACTGTCTTCGTATGTCAATGAAATTAGGTATAGAGTGCCCCGCCACCGAGGATCTCGAGAACGAGTCGTTGGGAGCGGAAGTTCAGGATCCACCACGCAGGAAAATTGCGTCTCCTCGTTATGCCCAGGCATCGCTACTGCTTCCGTTGCAGCGAAGGGTTTAGACTTGACGTGGTACATTCTACTCTACGTACTAGCAATGCGCAGGTGTATACTAACATGCTCAGACGTCCGTGCAACGACATAGCAGCAAGACGTTTTGCCTCGGCCACCTTCAGTCGAAATCACGCCCGTCAAACAGCGACTGCTGGAGGATCTGTAAGCTAATCTTCCTAGGAGAATGATGGATCCGACACTCAAGTTGCCTCGGTAAGAAACGGAACAAGAGGCCGTAATCCTTTTTGGGAATCGGCTCACTGAAGCTCCTAGCTATTCGGGGACTAACGACGTGCGGTGGAAACGAGAAAGAGTTAGAAGGAGTTATTTAGTCGAAATTATGGCTTTTATATTTATGAGCATGGTTGAACCATCCTTCTTAGCTGATGGGAGTTCCAGGAAAGAGAGAGGTGCAAAACGCGCTTCGTGCCTCAAGCAAAACTGAAACGTCCGTTTACGAACCAATCATCGCGAGAGTCCAGTAACTCGAAGTGGATGAGCCGCGTCGCGTTGAACTGCTCAGGAAAGTCGTGGTCAATCGTCCCTTGTAGCATTTCGTATGATATTATATCAGTCCATGTTATAACCGTAGACGCGTTCCAGAACGACTCATCAGAGATAAGGATAGTCCCAAGTCCTAGCGCTTATACCAAACCCGACGACAGCTGATGTCACTCGCGCTTGAACCACCTTGGCCAAGAATGGAAATTTCGAACCGAAGCGCGCGTTTCCCGTGAGGCTGTGTCGGCCTCATGGTTCGCAGCGCGGCGACCACAGTCAATCGCTCTTCACCACAACTACTCGCACCGCTGCTAGCCCAGTACCGTTTCTACCGTTCCAGACTTTCAAACATGGCTACGAGCGATGGATCGACAGTGGCCGACACCCAGCCGGCCGCAAAGCTACTCGGGACTTCTAGTCCACCGCCTAAGCCTCCGATGGATAGCGCCCGATACACAAGGCCTAACGAGAGAATTGAACCCTTGCAAAAAAACAATAGAATTGATCCTTAACGTAAGCTCGTGTATGCACGGCTTGGCGGTAACTGACCTTGATCCAGGGCACCGAGTGGCCATCGGAATCGAAAGAGGCCGCGAAGGGCTTGCTAAGCACTGTCAGGTCCTCACCAGATATTCCCAACACCACCACCAGTATTTCTCGAGAGCTGCGGGACCTCGTCGAACGATATATACGGTGCGTTTGTGTTCTGAAAAACAATGGGTTCGTTCCAATGTTTCTCTCCTAGAATCCTAGAGGACGTCCACTCACGATTAAAAGACGCGTCGTCCAAGTCGGGGATGCGAAGATGGAAAGTCCTCCAGCGGATTAAATCGTTGGCGTCTAACCGCCCAAGCAAGTGCACGTTACTCTTCCAAACCTGCCAGGACGATGTATCCAAAGTCGTGATGGCTTTCAATGTATGTGAGATTGGGATAGCATCATTTCCAGTGCAGCATTCTAATGCAGCGTCTTGAAGGAGTGCTTGGAGAATGAACGGAAATTGGGTAAGTAGGGTCGAATTCTATTCCCTCCACCATAGAGCTCATGTCCTGTTCTTTTCAGAGCAAAATATCGCGGCCTCTGGAGTACTTCCCGGATCATATGCTGCGCAAGCGCCAGGGGCACCCTCCAAAGTTCAGACAACACTCGCCGAAAAGGGGATCACGTCCGCCGATTCGACCACCGGCGCATCCCTGACTCAACACTCGCCTTCCTCTGTCCCCGAGAACGGAAAATCCCAACATCAGATCCGCGCAGAAGCTCTCACCATTGCCAAAAAGACTCTCAAAGGAGTCGAAATCGCGTCTGGGTCCATTCCTGTCGTGGGGAACTTTGTCGCGGCCGCTGCCAAAGTGGGATTGGCGTTCGTGGAATCAGTTCAGGTAGGTCAAACTGCATAACATGTATATATTTGGTCTTGACGAAGGTACCTCAGACTATGGACAGAAACGACGACTTGGCAAAGGATTTGGTATCACAGACGACTAAATTATCCTTGCTTCTTGCAAAGATTACGAAGAAGCCCAATGAGGATCACGGGGCGGGAATAGCGAATCACATCGATGACTTGCAAACGTACGTTACTATCACTTCGTTTGATCGATTATACTAAGAACTCGAACAGAGAGCTCCGGCAAATGCACGCCAAAGTAAAAGAATGGGAAGCCTTGGGTCGCTTCGACAAAGCCTTTCACTCGCGCGACCATGCGGAAGAATTGAAGGGTTATCAAGGAATGATTCAAACTACGCTAGAGGAAATGCAAGTCAGTATGGCGACGTATAATCTTCGTGTACTAAATCGGCTAAATATGGCTGTGATCAGCTCCTTGTCGGCATCGACACACGCAGTATCGTAATTGAACTCAGTCAGTTCCTTGAACTCCACAACACCGTGCCATTCTAACCCAGTATCACAGAAAACGACGAAGTACAAGAGAAGAAGCGTCGTCTTCTTGACCGTCTGGGAGATGGAAAATACGGAGCACGAGGAAATACGGTCGAGGATGTTACTTGCTTTCCGGGGACCAGAGTGGGGATATTGGAGCACATCGACACCTGGATACGGCATTCGACTCCTGATGACCGAGTGTTATGGATTCGCGGGATGGCTGGTCGAGGGAAGTCCACGATTGCTTCGACCGTGGTGGAACACTGGAATTGCCGAGCCTCGTGCGCGATCTTCCACTTCCGCCGTGGACAGAACACGCTAAACACGCGTGTTATTTGCGCTCTCGCGAGACAACTCGGAACGGGCTTGTTACCAGAAGTTAGAAATGCGGTGCTCGAGAGTGTACGGGAGAACGAGGACATCGCAGACAAAAGGCTGGAAGAGCAGTTCAAGACGCTGTTTGTGACCTCACTAGCCAAGCTTGACGATCAGTGCCACCCCATCCTCATTGTTGTTGACGCCCTCGACGAGTGCGACGACCCAACGGATGCGGTAGACTTTGTCCGGCTCATTGATCGACATTCGCCATCATTCCCCGCCAACGTCAAATTTCTTCTCACATCTCGCCCAGAGCCCTATCTCATTCGGGCTCTGGAACCAAAGCAATGGCGCTCAGAGGACCTGGACACGGCTGCAGATGTGTCAGGCGACCTGGAGCGATTCATTCGACAAGCCTTTAAGCAGATCCGGGACTCTGATCCCGACGTTCCAAAAGATTGGCCGTCGCCCGAGGACGTTAGTCAGCTAGTAAAGATGGCCCAAGGTTTATTTCAGTGGGCGCGCACAGCAATTACGTATATGTGCAGTGGGTCGCCCGTGGATCGACTACGGAGACTACTGACGAGTCCGTCAAAGTGGAGCGGGCTTGATGACCTGTACCACCAGATCCTCTCAAAGGCTTTCGATAGCCTCAAGCTGGACCTAGAACGAGAGGATATATTACACCGGGTATTAGGAACCCTTGTAGTCGCGCCATACCCAATCTCCCTCGAGGTCATTGCTGACCTGTACCCTAATAACAACATCGTCGAGGAGATGGACCAGGCGGACATCGTCCTGTTCCTCCGCAAGGACGTGCTCGCTGACCTCAATTCCCTTTTGTTCATCCCACCATCATCCAATGAGCCGATACGACTGATGCACACCTCCATTTACGATCTTCTGGTCAGCGAGCATCGATGCAAGCGGCAACCTTACTACATCAACATCGTTCAGTATCATCAGCAGCTGTCAAGCCTGTGTCTTCGCGTCATGCTCGGACAGCTGAAGGAGAACATCTGTAAATTGTCTGACCTTTCAAACCCGAGCTCGGAGGTTCAGAATATTGCGGAACGGGAGGTGTCCAAGGCCGTTCTGTATTGCTGCCGTTCGTGGTCGGCTCATCTCACGGAGGGAATAAAGTGGCCAAACTCGAGCGCCAATGCTAGCGCTAGAATAGAAGCAGATTTCAGATTATTCAGCACGGAGAAGGTCATGTGCTGGCTTGAGGTTATGACCCTAGTCGGAGCTACGACGGATGCGATTCGAATGGCAAGGCGCGTGTATGAATGGTGTTCGGTGAGTAGAAAACGCAGGTTCAATGTCTTGAAGCTGCCAGATGAACTGATTGCTGCTCATAGCAATGCCCCGATAAAGGACCCGAGTTCAGTTCACTCGCGCCATTGTGGAATGACGTCCAGCGTTTCATCACCATGTTCTCGGAGCCGATTTCGTTCGGACCCCTCCATATTTACGCTTCCGCCCTTCCTCATTGCCCTGCAAAGATGGAAATATGGAACCTGTACGGCAAATATGCGAAGGTTCGAGCTCTTCAGGGCCACCAGACTTCAGTTTGGCCATCGAATCTATGGACTCGATCGACCGGCGCCGAGGTGAACGCAGTTGCATTTTCACCGGATGGCAAGCTTCTAGCATGTGGATCTGATGACAATACCATTCAACTCTGGGATCCTCAGACCGGAACAGCGATTGGGGAACCACTCACGGGTCACAGCAACTCGGTGACGTCCGTCTGCTTCACACCCGATGGCAGGCGTTTGGCATCCGGATCGGTCGACCGGACGATTCGATTCTGGGATCCTCAGACTGGAATGACAGCCGGTGAACTAATCACAGGTCACAACGGGCCAGTTCAGTCCCTCTGTTTCTCACCCAATGGGAAGCTTCTGGCATCCGGATCATATGACAACACAATTCGACTTTGGGATCCTCAGACCGGAACAGTGGTTGGTGAACCGCTCATGGGTCACACCGAGTCGGTAAAGTCCGTCTGCTTCTCACCCTCCAGCAAGCTTCTGGCATCCGGGTCAGACGACCAAACACTTCGACTTTGGGACCCTCAAACCGGAATGGAGGTCTGTAAACCGCTTGAAGGTCACAGTAACTCGGTTCCAACCGTCTGCTTCTCACCCGATGGCAAGCTCCTGGCTTCAGGATCCTGGGACGTGAGAGTTCAACTTTGGGATCCGCAGACGGGAAACATGATTGGTGAACCGCTCACTCACGGAACCTCTGTCGACTCCGTTTGTTTCTCCCCTGCTGGCAAGCTTCTGGCATCCGGATCTCATGGTATAATTCAACTCTGGGATCCGCAGACTGGAACCCCAGTTGGTGAGCCACTCAATGGTCACAGTAATTGGGTTAAATCTGTCTGCTTTTCACCCGATGGCAGGCTTCTGGCATCCGGATCCGATGACAAGACAATTCGACTTTGGGATCCTCAGACCGGAACGACAGTTGCTGAGCCACTCACGGGTCACAGAAAGTCAGTTCAGTCCATCTGCTTGTCACCGGATGGCAAGTATCTGGCATCTGGATCCAGTGACGGGGCAGTTTGGCTTTGGGATTGTCAGACCGGAGCGGTGGTTGGTGAACCACTCACAGGTCACAGCAAGGACGTTATCTCCATCTGCTTCTCACCTGATGGCAGGCTTCTGGCATCCGGATCTGCCGACAGGACGATTCGAGTTTGGGATCCTCGAACTGGAACAGAGGTTGGTAAACCACTCGAGGGTCATGACGACTGGGTTCGGTCCGTCTGCTTCTCAACTGATGGCCAGCTTATGGCATCCGGGTCCGATAACGGGACAATTCGACTTTGGGATCCTCAGACCGGCACGGCAGATGGCAAACCACTCAAGGGTCACAGTGATTGGGTTAGGTCTGTCTGCTTCTCACCCGATGGCAGGCTTCTGGCATCCGGATCCGACAACAAAACGGTTCGACTTTGGGACCTGCAGACCCGAAGGACGCTCGGCCACCCACTCACAGGCCACAGTGGATGGGTGACGTCCGCCCGGTTCTCGTCCACAGGCAACCATCTCATGGCAAATTATTGGGGCGGCGGTTTTGCCGCATGGGATGCCAACACACATCAAAGACTTGACACTCCATCCGATCTTCTCGGCTGTTCAACTGTAGGGTTTCAAGATCATGGGATAACAGTATTTTCCTCCCGCTTATTTTGGCTTCCTTCACCATACTGGGGCAATTCCGAATGTCGAGTTATTCTCTCTGGAAAGACACTTGTTGTCCTTGGTAACGAGAACCTTGCCTTTTTTGATGTTTCTCAGATACTCGAGCTCTGATTCGCTAGTTGTATCTTCTGGTATCTTCCTCCGATCACGATTCTTGTCCAATTGACCTGCGATTGATTTGTTATACGATTCCGGTTGCTCATTCTTCATGTCTAAACGAATCGTTGCAACATCCAGGAAACATGAGCTGCAATCAAACGTCATTGGTTCTCCTGACTTTAGCTGTCGGAAACATCTGAAATCTTAAATAACTCGTGGGCTTTCCCCGTCTTGTTCTCAATTCGCTATCTATCGCCTCGCGGTTCAGATGAAACAACGGATCGATGGGTATAGACTAATTATCCGGTCCGGTCATGGGTTTATTCCCGTGCGGCTCAAGCTCACGTTGAGACAACCAGAACACCAGCGTCAGTCTCGAAAGACACTCATTTCATCGGAATTTCGGCAGTGCAAGTACACGCTCCCTGCTCGTCAAACGGGTACAAACGAACGGAATTATCAGTATCTCCCACATAAGAAAATGAACTTTAACAATTATCATCTAGAATCTCGCTTGCACGAGATCATCATACATGTAAGCCCGTCAAAACCCCCATCCGCGTCCGTCTTTCTCGCCACTCTGTTAGATTCAAGCCACACTAACCTTCAGTTCTGCCCCAAGCCCGCTGGTACCAACACATAGCATGCGACAGGAAGCAGCACTGCGAGTAATTAATACCTCAGTGTGTAGAGGTACCGTGCAAATTAAAAAAAAAGCTTAATTTCTGCTCCCGTCGACGGCTGTAGGGCTGATGGTACGTTGCCTTGGAGGAGAAACCACATTCTCCGACCTTTAAGGTTTTGCCACCCTCTTCAGTGCCTTTCAACTAGGCCGGAACTTCTGAGGACCCTGAAGTGGAAGGGGATGAGGGTCAGGCTCGTTGGAGAAGATGACAAAGCGATGACAATTGTGCCTGACGATCGTCCCCCACCCCGCCCGACAAGACTTCCGTTAGTGTGGATGCGACAATGAGGCTGAGAGTGGTTCAAATGGCGACGCACAATCGGCCCAGGTCTCTACGGGTATCGGCGAGTCAAAGCATCGTCGGAGTTCACACTCCGGACGGACACTTAAAGAGTCTGTCTGTCGACGGTGAGCGAAGTGCGGTCAGATCTCCGCGGTCGCGAGGGTCCGGACCCATCACAACAAAGGCCCATAGCTTGTATTCTTTTTTTTTTTTTTCCCTCCGTCTCCATATGAGTTGGTTTTCGTCCTGAGCTTCGAGACTGCAAGATACAAAAATAGCAAGTCGGTCTCATCCACGGCGAGGTACTTAGCTGAGGTCGCGCGAGTACGCTGGGCAGCTTACTATGTGGGAAGTGATTCGGACGCGTGCATTGAGTGCACCAAGAACGAGAAGGACATTCTATTGCGCGGTGTGGTGGTTTAAGATTACTCTCCATGGTAGGGGAAGAACGATCGGGGTGATTTAGCACTCTTTGGTGGCCCGGCTGCCTTGCGAACGAATCTGTTTGAATGGATTGCATCGTGCAAAACTTTCTAACGGGATTTGGGGCGACGGCGGAAAGCGGGGGAGGTTGGAACAAATGTGGAACCAAAGGACAGGAGGATGAATAGACGAGTCGAAAGTCGGAGCTGTCCCCGATGGCACGAGAAGGGCGCCGAGCCGTTGAACCAGAAAGGAAATTTATGTTGAGAATGTCAGAGCAAAGGACGCACTCAAAACGGTAAGTTGATTAAATTCTTACGGCAGGAGGATGAGACCTAAAGGACAAGGACAAGTCAGGGGAGGAACAATTCAATGATGCGGGGCAAACTCGGGCAAGCGAACTTGAAGTACCTATTGCCTCTCTCTCGTCTCTATCCTCTTCACCAATAAGTGAAAAGACAGACTGTAAGTCTCCCATCCCATCACGATATGCCTCAGCTGATTATGTAACATGCAGTGTCGTGCAATACTCACAGACAAAGCCTCTGATCCACCGTTTGAATATGGACCGACAATCAAAATGAGATGATTCGCTCAACATCGTCCCCTGATCCAATTCAAGCTACCATCCTCCACCCTCACAATGATCAGCACTCACCCCACATCCCTCTGCCTCCCTCCCCGCTTTCGCCTATCCGAACCCTTTCATCATCAGTGACTACCGACCAGGTCTAACGCGACGGCTCCATGATCCAAGCGTCTATTCCTCTCACTCGCAACTCTGCTCTGAGGGATTTCGGTCCAGAGATCGTCGATTGACTGAGTGAAACGGAGCAGGCGATGGGGAAGTCGGCCTCGGGCAGCAATGCATTAAGTCACTCTCGGCGTTGAGCGCGGAAGCCCCGGCAACGTACACACAGCAACTTCCAGTCGTGGGGACACCACTTTCTAATGGAACGCGAGACACCCTCCATTTCACCCCGACCTTTGCATCGACCTCTCCCTCTCCGCCCAACCAAGCAAGGGAGGGGATCCAACGCCAAACCTCCTTGCGGCGATCAGGAACCCGGCTTGACATGCGCTTGGAAGCTCGGCGCATGCGATTCGATACATGTTGTCAGGAAGCGGATCGGAAGCGGACCAACTCACTACTAGGAGACTACTTGGACTACGGCCGTTAGAAGGTGGCCAAACTACATCCGGAAGAATGGCGAATGGGAGGAAATCGGCAATTCTACCAAGTGGGAGGGAAACCCGTTGTATCGGACAGGGAACGAAAATTCCGAGCGAACGTCTCGGAGGTTGTCGCCATGGATCGAAAAGGCAGTCTACTTGACCCGGCGCACAACTTGGTACGGGGAGAGAGGGTAGCCGTCAGGGCGAACACCATTCCCCTCGTCAGTATTCCCTTCCAGCAAGGTTCAGTTCAAGGGCCATTCCTACCAACACGTCCATCGCGAGAGGAGCTCATTCAGACAGTGCGACTTGGTCGCTTGTTCAAGACCCCCACACTCCCAAGTCCCAGACAGCCTATCCACGACCACTTCGTCGCCGACTCACTGGCTCCCGGGGTAGCTCACACCTTCGAGCGTTGGTCCGCATAACGCCCCAGGCCAAGACTTCGGACGTGACCCACAAGAGCTGATCTTGACGAGGAACCGCACACACCTGAAGCTTCCAGCGCGTGTCAAAAGCGTGTCAAGTGCGACTGGTCGTGTCGGGCACGTCCGGAGGTTCTCAATCGACTCAACAAAGCACCGCATTCAAAACGCTCCATTGTTTCATCCAACCCACCAGCAAGAAATCCCAAACCTTTATGGATCGGCCACCAATGCTCCGAGCTCGACCGGATAACCCCCGAAACCTGCCGTTGACCGCTTTTGGCAGCGCACGAACCTCAGAAAGTTCTCTTGTCGGCGATTTCCGGTCACGCTCATCAAAATGGAAACCCGTACTGCCGCACGTTAGAACCTAACCTTCCCTCTACTCTCCACTTTACCTACCAAACAACCTATCTCCATTCTCTCGTCTTCAAGTTCAACCCAACCCAGGTCTGCCCTTCGACACAAGACCCCCGTCGTCTAAGCTATCGCCTAGAGCTCATCGATTATGAGGCCGGCTGGGGATGATGGGACCGGAGAAGCGGGGCAGCGGTTGGGCTCGAGTCCAGCCAGATTATTTCACTTTCCGTATGTCCACAAATGATCACCGGAAACCGTCTTCAAGTTTAGCGAGCTTCGAGCCTGCTCTCTTGCGTCCAGATCCGCCTAGAATGCATACCCATACTTCTCATCCCCCGGAAGCATCGACTCCTCCCGCTGCGACAACAACCTCGATATCCCCGAACCTCCTATCGTCGGAGAAGCAGTACCCTCGGCGTAGACCTTGCCCGCAGTGGGTCGGTATTATGGCCTGTTCGCCCCTATTTTAGTCGAAGGACTCCATGTCATACACACAGTGGCGACGTTATAGTACATTGTAATAGGCAGCGCAAACCCGTTTGACGCCCCAATAAACTAGTTGTTAGATCTGAAACATCTTTATTCATCGGTCCTGGCGCTTATGCGATAACTGCACTACAACTGATATCACTTAGGTCTAATCACCTTTCGGTCAGGAACGGAAAATTTTGCCTTTGTGCCGCGAGGCTGTGCTGAACCCAACCTCTCCTTCTTGCACCACCGCCAGTCCAGTACCGCACTCTAGTATTCCCGGTCATCAGCCATGGCTACAAGCGATGGATCGACGCTGACCCACAGGCAACCGCCCGCAAAACCACTGGTGTCTTCTAGTCCATTATCTCAAACTCCTATCGCTAGTGCCCGAGACACAAGACTCGGCGCGAGAATCGAGTCCTTGAAAAGAGCAGTAGAGTCAATCCTCAGTGTACGACTGTTTCGTATCTCCGCCCTTTGCTTGGACTAACATTGCTCTAGGGTACTGAGTGGCCACCGGAATCGAAAGACGCCGCAAATGGCCTGCTAGACATGGTCAAGTCCTCGCCGAATATCCCCAATGGCAGCACCAGTGTCTCTCAAGAGCTCCAAGGACTTGCCGAACAGCATATTCAGTAGGTTTGGTGCTCTGCAACGCAGTCGGTTCGCTCTATTTTTTCTCTTCCAGAACCCTTGAGGAGGTCCATTCGCGATTAAAAGATGCGTCATCCAAGGCGGGAATGCAAAAATGGAGGCTTCTACGGCGAATGAAATCGTTGGCGTCTAACCGCCCAAGCAAGTGCACTTTACTGTTCCAAACGTGCCAAGACGATATATCCAAAGCAGGAATGTCTTTCCGTGTACGTGAATGAGCCTCATTTCTGGACTCGCTCTGTCTGACGCTGCTTCTTGAAGGAGGGTTTGGAGAGTGAAGGGGAAAAGGGTGAGTGGGGTCAACTTCGGGTCCCTCCTCCAGAACACTCATGCGCAGTTTCTGCAGAGCGAGACAATGCGGCCTCCGGAGTACTTCCCACATCACATACACAGCTGCCTGTGGCAAGCACTGGGCAAACACCTGGAGTGCCCTTCAATGTTCAGACAACAGCCATTGGTCAAGTGTCTACAACTACTGACTCGACTTCAGGCTTATCCCCGGCGCAACAACCTCCATTCTCTATCCCCAAGGACAGCGAATCTCGAAGTCTGATCCGTGCAGAAGCACTCACTATTGCAAGAAAGACCCTTAAAGGTGTGGAAATTGCGTCTGGGTCGATTCCTGTCGTGGGGAACTTTGTTGCAGCCGCTGCCAAAGTGGGACTGGCATTCGTGGAATCGATTCAGGTAGGTTGAGCTGCGTGCCGTTTATACAGCTGGCCCTGACGAGAGGACCTCTAGACTATGGACGGAAACGACGACTTGGCGAGTGATTTGGGATCACAGACGTCTAAACTGTGTGCGCTTCTTGCACAAATTACGAAGAAACCGAATGAGAATCAGGGGGAAGGGATATCAAACCATATTGACGACTTGCAAAAGTACGTTACTATCACTTGTTTGATAACATGTGCTAATACTTTGACTAGAGAGCTGCGCCAAATGCACACCAAGGTCAAAGAATGGGAGTCCCTGGGTCGCTTCAACAAAGCCTTTCACTCTCGTGACCATTCCGAAGCATTGAAGGGTCATCAAGGAACTATTCAGACTGCGCTGGAGGAAATGCAGGTCAGTTCAGCAACATATTACCTTTGCACGCTAATCAGCTAATTTGCCGGAAACTAGCTCCTCATAGGCATCGACACGCGTAGTATCGTAATCGAACTCAGTCAGTGCCTTCAGCTCCACAATACCGTGCCGTTCTGACCGTGTTCCTCAGAAAGCCGCGAAGTACAAAACAGGAAGCGTCGTCTTCTTGACCGTCTAGGAGATGGAAAGTACGGAGCACGAGGAAACGCAGTTGAGGACGTCACCTGCTTGCCAGGAACCAGAGTGGGGATATTGGAACGGATCGACACCTGGATTAGAGACTCGTCGACTCACGACCGGGTGCTGTGGATCCGCGGGATGGCTGGCAGAGGGAAGTCGACCATTGCTTCAACTGTGTTTCGCGACTGGAAATGCCGGGCTTCCTGTGCGATCTTCCACTTCCGACGTGGACAGGAAACTCTAAATACGCGTGTTGTTTGCGCTCTTGCAAGACAGCTTGGAAGCAGCTTTGTTCCAGAGGTCGGGAACGCAGTGCTCGAGAGCGTGCAGCAAAATCAGGACATCGCAGACGAACGACTTGAAGACCAATTCAAGGCGCTCTTCGTTACTTCACTAACGAAACTCGACAACCAAAATCATCCGATCCTCATTATCGTTGACGCCCTCGACGAATGCGATGACCCAACGAAGGCTGTGGACTTCGTCCGGCTCATCGATCGACACTCTGCTTCCTTACCCGCCAATGTCAAATTCCTGCTCACATCTCGTCCAGAGGCCCATCTCGTTCGTGCTCTCCAACCCAGGCGATGGCCCTCAGAAGACCTGGACACGGCTTCGGATGTGTCAAGCGACCTGGAGCGATTCATTCAACACGCCTGTACGCAGATCCGTGAATCTGACCCCGACGTTCCACAAGACTGGCCATCATCCGACGACGTCAATGGGCTGGTGGAGATGTCTCAAGATCTATTTCAGTGGGCGCGTACAGCGATCACGTATATGCGCGGCGGGTCGCCCGTGGATCGATTGCGAGGACTACTAAAGAACCCTTCGAAGTGGAGTGGGCTCGACGAATTATACCACCAGATCCTTTCAAAGGCGTTCGATAGTTTCAAACTGGACTTAGAACGAGAGGATCTGTTGCACCGAGTATTGGGAACCCTTGTAGTGGCGCCGTGTCCGATTTCCCTTGACGCAATTGCGGGCCTGTACGGCGACGAAGACATCCTCGACGAGATGAACCAGGCAGACATCACTCTGTTCCTCCGCAAAGACATTCTCGCCGATCTCAACTCTCTCTTAATCATCCCAATATCCCCCAGTGACCCGATACGCCTAATGCATACCTCCATTCATGATCTCCTGGTCAGCGAGTATCGATCCAAGCAGCAACCCTACAATATCAACACCGTTCGATACCATCAGCAACTGGCAGGCAGGTGCCTTGGAATCCTGCTTGGGCATCTGAAAGAGAACATTTGTAACTTGTCTGACCTCTCGAAACCGAGCTCGGAGGCTCAGGCTATTGTAGAACAGGAGGTGTCCAAGGCCCTTCAATATTGCTGCCGATCGTGGTCCAGTCATTTGACTGAGGGCGTAAAGTGGCTAAATTCAGGCCCCAACGGTAGTACTATCGAAGTTGATTTCAAACTCTTCAGCAAGGAAAAGATCATGTGTTGGCTTGAGATTATGAGCCTAGTCGGAGCTACTTTGGATGGAATTAGAATGGCAAAGCGCGTGTATCAATGGCTCCTGGTGAGTGGTAAACTCGAGTTCAACCTCTTAAAGCGGCCGGGTGAACTGATTGGAGCTCGTAGCAATGCCCCGTCGAAGGATCGGAGTTCAATTTGCTTACCACATTGTGGAATGATGTCCAGCGTTTCATCACGACGTTCTCGGAGCCTATTTCATTCGGACCGCTCCATATTTACGCTTCAGCACTTCCTCATTGCCCCGTAAAGACCGAAATATGGAACCTGTACGGCAAAGATGCAAAGGTTCAAATTCGAAAGGGTGATCGGACTTTAACGTGGCCATCAAATCTCTGGGCTCGGTCGACCGATGACAGGGCCCTAACAGTTGCAGTGTCACCAGATGGCAAGCTTCTGGCATCGGGGTCTGAAGACGGCACAATTCGACTTTGGGATACTCAGACCGGGACCGCGGTCGGTGAGCCACTCTCGGGCCACAGCTCCTCGGTTCAATCCGTCTGCTTCTCACCCAACGGCAAGCTTCTAGTCTCCGGATCCCGTGACGAAACCATTCGACTTTGGGATCCTAAGACCAGAGCGGCGATCGGTGAGCCATTTGCGGGTCACAGCAACTCGGTTATGTCCGTCTGCTTCTCACCCGATGGCAAGATTCTGGCATCCGGGTCCTTGGACAAGACAATTCGGCTTTGGGATCCTCAGGCTGGAGCGGCGGTCTGTGAGCCACTCACAGGTCACAGCAGTTCGGTTTTTTCCATCTCCTTCTCGCCCGACGGCAAACTTCTGGCATCCGGGTCCCATGACAAGACTATTCGACTCTGGGATACTCAGACCGGAGCAGCAGTAGGTGAGCCACTCATGGGCCACGGCGACTCGGTTTGGTCCGTCTGCTTCTCACCCGTTGGCATGCTCCTTGCATCCGGGTCCTTGGACAAGACACTTCGACTTTGGAATCCTCAGACCGGAACGGCGATTGCTGAGCCGCTCACGGGTCATAGCGAATTGGTTACCTCCATCTGCTTCTCACCCAGTGGCAAGCTTCTCGCATCCGGGTCCAGTGACCGAACAATCCGACTTTGGGATCCTCAGACTGGCACGGTGGTCGGCGAGCCACTTACAGGTCACAGAAACCCAGTTATGTCTGTTTGCTTTTCACCGGATGGCAAGCTTCTGGCATCAGGGTCCGATGACAAGACAATTCGAGTTTGGGGCCCTCAGACCGGAACGGCGGTTGGTGGGCCACTCACGAATCACAGCAGCTCGGTTTTCTCCATCTGCTTCTCACCCGATGGCAAGCTTCTGGCATCCGGGTCTCGTGACCAGACAATCCGACTTTGGGATACTCACACCGGAACAGCGGTCGGTGAGCCACTCACGGGCCACAGCAACTCGGTTCTGTCCATGTGCTTCTCACCCGATAACAAGCTTTTGGCATCCGGGTCCAGTGACCAGACAATCCGACTCTGGGATCCTCAAACTGGAGCGGTGGTCAGTGAGCCACTCACGGGTCACAGCAAATCGGTTTCATCCATCTGCTTCTCCCCGGATGGCAAGCTTCTGGCATCCGGGTCCGGCGACCAGATCCGACTTTGGGATCCTCGGACCGCAACGGCGGTCGGTGAGCCACTCACGGGTCACAGCACCTCAGTTATATCCATCTGCTTCTCACCCGATGGCAAGCTTTTAGCATCCGGGTCCCGCGACCGGAAAATTCGACTTTGGGATCCTCGGACTGGGACGACGGTCACCGGGCCACTCACGGGTCACATAAACTCGGTTATGTCTGTTTGTTTCTCACCCGATGGCAAGCTCCTGGCATCTGGGTCCTTGGACAAGACAATTCGACTCTGGGATCCCCAGACTGGAACGGCGGTCAGCGAGCCACTCACGGGTCTCAGCAACCCGGTTTCATCCGTCTGCTTCTCACCCGATGGAAAGCATCTGGTGGCAAATTATTGGAGCGGTGGGCTTGCCGCATGGGATGCCAACACACGTCAAAGACTTGACGCCCCACCCAAGCTTCTGACTCGCTCAAATCTTGGATTTCAAGATTGTTGGATAACGTCATTTTCCTCCCGCTTACTTTGGCTTTCTTCACCATACTGGGGCCATTACCAACGTCAGATCATTCTCTGCGGCAAGATAATTGTTGTCCTTTGCAACGACTTCCTTTCCATTTTTGACATTTCTCAGATACTTGATCCCTAAGTCGCTAGTTTCACAGTCTTGTATTTCTTCCAATCACGTTTCTCGCAGAACTGACATCACATCAAACCCCGCGCTTATATAACACCGGTTGCTGGTGCTGCGTGTTTGAAACAAACCTTGCGGTATCCAAGGAACACGAGTTCCAATGCGACATCTTTACTTTACCCTCATTTCAAAGCAAGTTGGCGTTAAATATTCTCAGTAAATCGTGACCTATCTCATCTCGATTTCAATTCGCTATCCGCAGAAACAACGAGTCCCGGTGGGATTGGCATTAGCATGACAAATCAAATGTATAGCACCTCTACATCCCCTTCCCGTGTTTTTGCCTTTTATCTCTAGTCCTTAACACTTAACTGACCTGCACCAGCGCAAAACCGCTACCATTCAGTACAATCGCATCAACGAATCCCCTAACGCGTTGATGTACCGCGTAGGTGGAGAGTCTATATACTCAGGTCGTCGCTGCTTCCGTCGACGGCCGCAACGGAAGAGGTTTGTTACCTTGTAGAGGCAGAGAGGAGACCTTTATCATCGCACTTACACTCCTAAGCTCCTAGATTTTCAACCAACGAGGAACTTTAAGTGGAAGCGGATGAAAGTTGAGCTCACGGAGAGGACTTGGGATACGATGACGACTAAGTATGTCCAGCTCACCCCAGGCACGTGCAACTGAGATGATGATGGCGAGCTGAGGTTGGGTGATTAGAAGTTAAAATCCGCGGTTTCCCTGACTTGCACAAATTAAACTCGCCGTCAATCCCCATCTTAAGGGAGTGACAAGGCGGCGGAGGAAAAGCGGGAGGTGAGTCCCTGTCGTCCACGCCAGGCGTCTTTTCCACATCAACTATCAGTATATAAGCTACCGAATGAAGCAACTTCCACCACAGAAAATATTTACTAGCGATCCGCCCGTAGTGTTAATACCCGAACGCTGACTAGAGCGCGAAAAGGAACGAGGAACCGATACACCTTCGTCAACGCCTAACCATGATGTTACGTTTGAGTCGCAAAGGTCCGCACCTTCGCTTATGTATTCATTGATAAATGCAGATCGTCAAAACAATTTCCCTTCTTCACCGGACGGGGACTTCCATTCACGTGGCGGCAACAATGAGGCGAGGGTGGTTCAATGGCGACGCGCAATCGGCCCAGGTCGCTCCACGTATTGGCGAGTCTAAGCAAACCGTCAGCATTCAGGCTCCTAACCCACGCACTCGTCCAAAGAGCGCGAATGCCGACCAAAGCGCGAGCCGAGTGCAGTCAGATCCACGCACCGTCCACGAGGTCCTAATTTCTTCCAACGATACATGCACGTGACGAGTCGTCATTTTCGTCATCCTTCCAAACGAGTATCGTTTTCGATTGAGCTTTGAAACTGAGGTGTGCAAGAATGGCAAGTCGGGTTCGATGGCAGCGGGGTACGTAGCAGAGGTCGTGCGGATGGACTGAGTGTGAGTGGAGGCCTGTTGACGAGGGAGAAGTGGATTACGAGGCTATAGGCATATTCAGTAATCGGTCTCGCGTCGAATGGCACGACAAACTAGAGAAAACTCACAAGGAGTCACTCAAGTGATTCAGATACGTGTATCGAGAGCACCCAGAGCAATAAGGAGATCGTGTAGCAGGTCTGCCTTGAAGACCAGGCCGCCAATCCGGTCAAATTCTAGAGCAGAGGACCAAGAACGATCCAAATGACGGCCAAGATGAGACCGACCTTGCACTGGGTTTAAACGATAAAAATTTGGAGTACGGTTATGGCGACTGGAGCTGCTATGGGGCACACGCACATAGAGAGACGTCGACGGGTTGATGGAGGATTACTTGTGGACTGGCAAGGGAAGATGTCGCTGGCCCGACCCGCTTGTGAACGAACCGGTTTGAATGGATTGCATTGTCCGACGATTTTGGAGGACGTAGATAGAGGAGAATTCGCAACGACTGGAGATTCGGGAAGGGAATATGGAAACGAAGTCGGAAGCGCTGCGCGAGGAGTCGAGATGATCTCCAGCTGGCACGAGACCAAATCCGAGCCGTTGCACCAGCAGCAGCTGAGAATGTCAGAACAACATTCAAAGGGACAAGTCAATTAAACTCTTACGGCATGAGGATGAGCCCGAGAGGAAAAGGACAAGTCGGAGAGGGACAATTCAAAATTCAATGATGCGGGGCAAACTCGGGCAAGCAAACTTGAAGTGCCTTTTGCCTCCAGCTCTCTCTCCTCTCTCTCTCTCGTCACCGATAAGTGAAAAGAGAGAGCTGTAAGTTTCCATCCTCATCACGATATGTCTCGGCCCCTTACGTACCTTGCAGTGTCATTCCTCACCCGCAGATGAAGCATCTGATCCACCGTTTGAATGTGGACCGACGACCCTAGCAACGTCCTCTGAATTTACTACCATCCTCCACACTCATACACAATGATCAGCAGTCACTCACATCCTTCCGCCCTCTCTTCTCGCCTGCACCTATTCGAATGCTTTTTGTAATCAGGGACCACCAACCAGGTCCAACCTCACAGTTCTCCTACCTCACTCGTAACTCTGCTCTGAGGTATCTTGTTCCGGAACTCATCGATCGACTTAGAGCACCGGAGCAAGTGGTGGGGAGGTCGACACGGGCGGCAAGGCATCAACCGTATCTACATACTTCAAGGCATGCACGCAGGTTGGGCTCTCGGACGCAATGGCTTCCATGGTGCTCCCTCAACGGGTCGATGTATGTCTCGGCTCCTTTATTTGCGAGAACGCTAAAAGGTCCTTCTACCGTCTAGGAAGCTCCGGAACCTACCCCGCAGCATAGCTCGAGAGTACTGGCAACGTACACAACAGCTTCCAGTCGTCGGGACACCTCTTTCTAGTTGAACGCAAAACACCTTCCATTTGTCGCCCACCCCTGCAACGACGTCTCCCTCTCCGCCCGACCAGGCAAAGGACGGGATTCAACGCCACACCTCCTTTCGCCGTTCTATAACCCGGCTCGACATGTGCTTGGAAGCTCGGCACATGCGATTTGATACTCGTTGTCGGGAAGCAGATGATGGGGAGCGAACCAACTCACTACGAGGGACTACTCGGACTACGGCCATTTGAAGGTGGCCAAAATACACCCGGGAGTACCCATCGTATCGGACAGGGGACGAGAATTCCGAGCGAACTTCTCAGTGGTTGTCGTCAAGGGTCAAAATTGCAGTCTACTTGACCCGGTGCGCGACTGGGAACAGGAAGAGGCCGTTAGGGCGACCACCATCCCCCCGTCAGGATACCCTTCCAGCAAGGTCCGGTTCAAGGGCTATTCCTACCAACACATCTACCTCAAGCGGAGCTCATTCAAACAGTGCGACGTGGTCGCTTGTTCAAGACAACTATCCTCCCAAGTCACAGACCGCCAGTGCACGACCAGTCACCACTTTGTCGGCGACTCCGCCGGGGTAGCCCATTCCTTCGAGCGTTGGTCCGCATAACGCCCCAGGCCAAGACTTCGGACATGACCCACGAGAGCTGATCTTGGCACCGAACCGCACGCACCTGAAACATCCAGCACGTGCCAAAAGCACGTCAAGTGCGACTGGTTGTGGCAAGCACCTCCGGGCCCGGTCTCACTCGCCTCAACAAAGCAACACATTTAGAACACTTCATTGTTTCATCCAGCCCACCAGCAAAATCCCCAAACCCTTTTGAATCGGTCACCAATGCTCCGAACCTTCCATTATCGAGTATATCTCCCAACCTTGACCTTGCGCGCAGTAGCTCCAACCTTCTGGTCATACTCTCTCTACGGTTTGGCACTTGCTGCCACAATGCCAACGGAATTCCCCTCTCTTCACTACCTGGCCTCAGGGCGACAGCACCGCGCCGATTTGGGATCCAACCTATCTGAAGCGACTCTGCAGTCTCGCCTTCAGCGGGGCAAGCGGCTCGAGGATGTACGGGCTTTTCGGCCTTCAAGCGATCCTATTTGGGAGAATGCCGGCGCGATGGATAAATGAGGGACCACCGAGGGCAGGGAACCTATTACGACAGGACGCTATGTTTAGGAGTTGACGGCATGGGGGTTCGTGAAGGCAAGAGGGAAGTCCTCGAGGAATCTGCGCCGGGGTATTGGAGAGGCGACCCCACCCAGACCGTCGTCAAGGCTCCCGGTGACGCGACTGTTTCCGCGGCCTCCTGGTCCTTACCTACCTCCATCATCTTAACCAGCCAAGAGTCATGGTTCGACTCCACTTACGACTCCTCGGTGACCTTCAGTCGAAACGACCCCCGTCAAACTGCGACTGCGTCAGGATCTGCAGGTTCGTCTTCCTAGGAGACGAATGGATCCGACACTGTTGGTAGCTCGTTTATGGAACCCGAATGGAGAACCATAGTCTTTTGGGAATTGGTTCAACACGGATCCCCCTGAGTGTTCGGGAATAAAGCGATAAGTGTTGGAATTGCGAGGGAGTCGGGCAGAGGTTATCTAGTCGAAATAATGTCTTCCATCCCACGAGCGCGGTTGCAATCGTATTTCTTTAGCTAAAGTGACCTTTGGTGATGGGCCACGCAGAACGCGTTTCGGGCCTCGCGCAAATAGTCGTCAGACCGGAAACATCCATCTATGGATAAATCACCACGGGGGTCCAGTAATTCGAGGTCGAAGCTGCATCGTACTTGCTCACGAAGGGGTCGTCACTCGAAGCACTTTCCGCGAACATCACTCTGCGTTACCGAACGAGAGATATGATGATTCTTCAGTCCTAGAGCTCATAGGTTCACTCTACTAGGCTTGATGTATTGCTTGCTCGAAACACCGTTGGGCCGAGAATGGAAATTTCGACTCTCGCGCCGCGTGTACCGTGTGGCTGTGCCGTGGTTTGCAACGCGGCAACTCATTGATCTTCCCCCAACCTCTCCTTCTCGCACCATTGACAGTCCAGCACGCACTCTGACACTCCCAAACTTCAATCATGGCTACGAGCGATGGAACGACGTTGATTGATAAGCAGCCACCCGCAAAACCACTGGTGACTCCCAGTCAATTGCCTGGAACTCCGGCGGATGACGTCCTAGACCCTAGACTTGGTCAGAGGATCGAATCCTTGAAAAAAGCAGTAGAATCAATACTAAACGTAAGTCTAACTCGTTTACGCACGTTTGGCGTAACTGACCTTGTTCTAGAGCACCGACTGGCCCTCGGAATCGAAAGACGCCGCAGAGAGTCTGCTAAGCACCATCAAGGCCTCACCAGATACCCCCAATAACACCACCAGCGTTTCTCAAGAGCTCCAAGGGCTCATCAAACAGTATATCCAGTACGTTCGTTGCTCTGCAAAGCAGTCGGTTGGCTCCAACGTTTCCCTCGCAGAATCCTAGAGGACGTCCACTCACGATTAAAAGACGCATCGTCCAAGTCGGGGATGCGAAGATGGAAAGTCCTCCAGCGGATTAAATCGTTGGCGTCCAACCGCCCAAACAAGTGCACGTTACTCTTCCAAACCTGCAAGGACGATGTATCCAAAGTCATGACGGCTTTCAATGTACGTGGGATTGGGATAGTTTCGATTCTAGAGTGGCACAGTCTTATGCAGCGTGTTGAAGGATTGCTTGGAGAATGAACGGAAAATGGGTAAGTAGGGCCGAATTCTATTCCCTCCACCATAGAACTCATGTCCTGTTTTTAGAGCAAAATATCGCGGCCTCTGGACTACTTTCCGGATCATTTGCTGGGCAAGCGCCTGCGGCGCCTTCCAACGTTCAGACAACGCTCGCCGAGAAAGGGATTGCGTCCGCCGATTCGACCACCGGCGCATCCCTGACTCAACAGTCGCCCTCCGCTGTCCCCGAGAGCGGGAAATCTCAAAGTCAGATCCGTGCAGACGCTCTCACCATAGCCAGAAAGTCATTCAAAGGGGTAGAAATTGCGTCTGGATCCATTCCTGTCGTGGGGAACTTCGTCGCAGCCGCTGCTAAAGTAGGATTGGCATTTGTCGAATCCATTCAGGTGCGTTAAGCTGCATGTCATTCTCTATGTTTGCTCCTGACAGGGTTATCTTAGACTATGGACAGCAATGACGAATTGGCAAAGGATTTGGGATCGCGGATAGCCAAACTGTCTACACTTCTCGCATGCTTCACGGGGAAACCGAACGAGGATCATGGGGAAGGGATAGTGAACCATCTCGACGACCTGCAAACGTACGTTTTTATCACCTCTTTGCTTCAGTGTACTAAGGCCTTGATCAGGGAGCTCCGGCAAATGCACGCCAAAGTGAAAGAATGGGAGTCCTTGGGGCGCTTTGACAAAGCGTTCTACTCTCGCGACCATGCGGAAGCATTGAAGGGCTATCAGGGAATGATCCAGACGGCCCTGGAGGAAATGCAAGTTAGTACCACAACACTTGGTCTTCGCATGATTTTCAGCTAAATCTGCCTACGGTCAGCTCCTCGTGGGCATCGACACACGCAGTATCGTAATCGAGCTCAGTGAGTCCCCTCACTCCACGACGCCGTACTTTCCTGACTCCATATTTCAGAAAATAGCGAAGTCCAAGAAAAACGACGTCGTCTTATGAAGTGCCTTGGAGATGGAAAATATGGAGCACGAGGCAATGCAATTGAAGAAGTCACCTGCTTCCCGGGAACAAGAATGGGAATACTGGAGCGCGTCGACACCTGGGTTAGGGACTCGTCGACTCATGACCGGGTGCTGTGGATCCGCGGGATGGCTGGGAGAGGGAAGTCGACCATTGCTTCGACGGTGTTTCACAGCTGGAAATGTCGAGCCTCCTGCGCGATCTTCCACTTCCGTCGCGGACAGAGCACACTGAACACACGCGTGGTTTGCGCTCTCGCAAGGCAGCTTGGAAGCAGCTTGGTTCCAGAGGTCAGAGACGCAGTGCTCGAGAGTGTGCAGGAGAATCAGGACATCGCGGATGAACGACTTGAGGAGCAATTCAAGGTGCTCATCGTGACTTCACTGAGCAAGCTCGACAATCAAAGCCACCCGATCCTCATCGTCGTCGACGCCCTCGATGAATGCGACGACCCAACCAACGCTGAACACTTTGCTCGGCTCATTAATCGACATTCCGAATCATTACCCGCCAACGTCAAATTCCTCCTCACATCGCGTCCGGAAGCCCATCTCATTCGAGCTATGGAGCCCGGGCGATGGCGCTCAGAGGACCTGGACACGGCTGCTGATGTGTCAGCAGACCTGGAGCGATTCATTCGACAAGCCTTTAAGCAAATCCAGGACTCCGACCCCAACGTTCCGAAGGACTGGCCTTCGTTAGAAAACGTCAGTGGGCTAGTGGATATGTCCCAAGGATTGTTCCAGTGGGCGCGCACAGCGATCACGTATATACGGAGCGGGTCGCCCGTGAGTCGATTGCGGGGATTGCTGAAGCGTCCTTCGAAGTGGAGCGGGCTCGACGACTTGTACCACCAGATCCTCTCCAGGGCCTTCGATAGCTTCAAGCTAGATCCAGAACGAGGGGGTCTATTACATCGAGTATTAGGAACCCTTGTAGTAGGGCCATATCCAATCTCTGCCGAAGTTATCGCCGGCCTGTACGGTGATAATGAGATCTTCGACGAGATGGACCAAGCGGAGGTCATCCTTTTCCTCCGCCAAGACATTCTCGCCGACCTCAATTCCCTCTTGTTCGTCCCGACGTCACCCCATGAACCGATACGCCTGATGCACACCTCCATTCACGATCTTCTGGTCAGCGAGGATCGATGCGAGGGGAAACCCTACTACATCAATATCATTCAGTATCATCAGCATTTAGCCGGCCTTTGTCTCCGCACCATGCTCGGACGTCTGAAGGAAAACATCTGTAACTTGTCTGACCTCTCGAAATCGAGCTCGGAGGTGCAGGACATTGCAGAACGGGAAGTTTCTAAGGCCGTTCCGTATTGCTGCCGATCATGGTCCACTCATCTAATAGAGGGAATAAAGTGGCCAAACTCGGGCACCGATACTGGAGCTATAGAAGCCGATCTCGCATTATTCGGCACGGAGAAAATCATGTGCTGGCTTGAGATTATGAGCTTAGCCGGAGCTACGACGGATGCGATGCGAATGTCAAAGCGTGTGCATCAATGGTGTTTGGTGAGTAGAAAACGCAGGTTCGATGTCTTGAAGCGGCCAGGTGAACTGATTGAAGCTCATAGCAATGCCCCGTGGAAGGATCAGAGTTCAGTTCACTCGCGCCACTGTGGAATGACGTCCAGCGTTTCATCACCATGTTCTCGGAGCCGATTTCATTTGGACCCCTCCATATTTACGCTTCAGCACTTCCTCATTGCCCTGTAAAGACGGAAATATGGAACCTGTACGGCAAGCTCGCGAAGGTTCGAACTCTTCAGGGCCACCAGACTTTAGTTTGGCCTTCGAATCTCTGGACTCGATCGACCGGCGCCACGGTGAACGCAGTTGCATTTTCACCGGATGGCAAGCTTCTAGCATGTGGATACGGTGACAACACCATTCAACTCTGGGATCCTCAGACCGGAACAGCGATCGGTGAACCACTCACGGGTCACAGCGGCCCGGTTAGGTCCGTCTGCTTCACACCCGATGGGAGGCGTCTGGCATCCGGATCCAACGACGAGACGATTCGATTCTGGGATCCTCAGATCGGAGCGACAGTCGGTGAACCAATCACGGGTCACAGCCAGTCAGTTCGGTCTCTCTGTTTCTCACCCGACGGAACGCTCCTGGCATCCGGATCCGACGACAACACCATTCGACTTTGGGATCCCCAGACCGCAATGACAGTCGGTGGACCAATCACGGGTCACAACCAATCAGTTTGGTCTGTCTGTTTCTCACCCGATGGCACGCTTCTGGCATCCGGATCACACGACAACACAATTCGACTTTGGGACTCACAGACTCGAACGATAATCTGTGACCCGCTCAAGGGTCACCGTGAGTCAGTTTGGGCTCTCTGTTTCTCACCCGATGGCAAGCTTATAGCATCCGGATCCAGCGACATGACAGTTCAACTTTGGGAACTTCCGACTGGAACCGCGGTCGGTGAGCCGCTCATCAGCTCCAGCAGCGCCGTCATATCCGTCTGTTTCTCGCCCACTGGCAAGCTCCTCGCATCCGGATCCCGTGCAACAATTCAACTCTGGGATCCTCAGACTGGAACCGCAGTCGGTCAACCATTCAACGGTCACAGTGATTGGGTTCGGTCCGTCTGCTTTTCACCCGATGGCAGGCTTCTGGCATCTGGATCCGATGACATGACAATCCGAATTTGGGATCCTCAGACCGGAACAACAGCTGCTGAGCCACTCACGGGTCACGGAAAGTCGGTTCAGTCCATCTGCTTGTCACCCGATGGCAGGTATCTGGCATCCGGATCCAGTTACGGGGAAGTTTGGCTTTGGGATTGTCAGACCGGAGCGGTGGTTGGTGAACCACTCACGGGTCACAGCAAGGCCGTTATCTGCGTCTGCTTCTCAACCGATGGCAAGCTTTTGGCATCCGGCTCCGGCGACGACACAGTTCGAATTTGGGATCCGCAGACTGGAACGGCGGTCTGTGAGCCCCTCACGGGTCACAGCGGCTCGGTTCTGTCCGTCTGCTTCTCACCCGATGGCAGGCTTCTGGCATCCGTATCCGACGACAACACGGTTCGACTTTGGGATCCCCAAACCGGCACAGAGGTTGGCGAACCGCTCGAGGGTCTTGAAAACTGGGTTGGGTCCATCTGCTTCTCACCCGATGGCAAGCTTTTGGCGTCCGGATCCGGTGACAATACAATTCAACTTTGGAATCCTCAGACCGGAACGGGTATTGGTGAACCACTCAAGGGTCACAGTGGTTCGGTTAGGTCTCTCTGCTTCTCACCTGATAGCAGGCATCTTGCATCCGGATCCTTCGACATGACGGTTCGACTTTGGGACCTTCAGACCCAAAGGGCGCTCGGGAAACGGCTCACAGGTCAGTTTGACGTGGTGAGGTCCGTCCGCTTCTCATCCAATGGCAAACATATTATGGCAAATTATGAGCGTGGCGGTTTTGCCGCATGGGATGCGAACACACATCAAATACTTGACACCCCATCCGATCTTCTCGGCTGTTCAACTGTAAGGTTTCAAGATCGTTGGATAATAGTATCTTCCTCCCGCTTCTTTTGGCTTCCTTCATCATACTGGGGTGATTACAAACGTCAGGCTATCCTGTCTGGAAAACTACTCTTTGTCCTTTGTAACTACGACCTTTCCATTTTTGATGTTTCTCAGATACTCCAGCTCTGATTCACTAGTCGAATACTTGTGGTATTCTCTTCCGACCACGATCATTGCTCAATTGACATGCGATTGATTTGTTATACGATTTGGGTTGGTCTTTCTTCATGTTTAAACGAATCGTTCAAGTCGCATCCGGGAGACATGAGTTGTAATCCAAGGTCATTAGTTCTATTGATCTCAGCTGCTGGTCACATTTGAGATCCTAATTAACTCGTGAGCTTTCTCGTCCTGTTTTCAATTCGCTATCCACCGTCCTCCGGATCAGACGAAGCAACGGACTGATAGGGGTGGATTGATTCTCCGGCACAGTTATGTGTTTATTCCCGTGCGGCTCGAGCTCACGCTGAGACAACCAGAACATCAGCGTCGGTCTCGAAAGGCACTCGTTTCACTGGAAATTCGGCAGTGCGGGTGCACGCTCCCTGTTTATCAAACGGGTACGAACGGACGGAATCATCAGTATCGCCCACATAAGAAAACAAACTTTAACTATTATTATCTACAATCTCGCTTGCACGAGATCATCATAATGTAAGCCCGTCAAAGCTCCCATCCTGTGTCTGTCTTTCTCGCCGCTCCGCTAGATTCAAGCTGCACTAACCCTCAGTTCTGCCCCAAGCCCACTGGTTTCCAACACATAGCACCTGACAGGAAGCAGTACCGCGAATAATTAATTCCTCAACGCGTAGAGGTACCGTTCAGATTAAAAATTTGTTAATTTCTGCTCCAGTCAACGGGTGTAGGGCTGATGGTACGTTACCTTGGAGGAGGAGAAACCACATTCTCCGACATTTAAGGTTTTGCCGGCCTCTCGTGTTGGCGTAGCAGTCTCAGCCCTCTTCACTGCCTTTCTACTAGAGCTGGAACTTTTGAGGACCTTGAAGTGGAAGGGGATGGGGGGCAGGCTTGTGGAGAAGATGACAACGCAATGACGATTGTGCCTGACGATCGTCCCCACCCCCGCCGGACAAGACTTCCATTAGCGTGGATGCGACAATGAGACCGAGAGTGGTTCGCATGGAGACACACAATCGGCCCAGGTCTCTACGGGTACTTATTGGCGAGTCAAAGCATCGTCGGAATTCACGCTCCTGACGGACACTCAAAGAGTCTGTAGTTATGTCGAGGCCTCGAGGGCGAGCCAAGTGCGCGCGGTCGGATCACGCGGTCCCCAGGGTCCGGACCTCCCTCCGCAACAAACGTCCATAGCTTGTTTTTTTTTTTCGTCTTCTTCCACGTGAGTCAGGTTTCGTCCTGAGCTTTGAGACTGCAAGATGCAAAAATAGCAAGTTAGTCTCATCCGCGGCGAGGTTCTTAGCATGAGGTCGCCCGTACGCTGGGCAGCTTCCTAAGATAGCGGACACCAGGAACCGACTAACGTGACAAAACCCTTGTGCCTGTCACGATTACGTAATGTCATGCCGAAAATCCTCAGAGGTCGTGGTTAGTCGGAGCTGGATCAAGGATACAAAGTGCAAATAGGTGGTCCAAACCGGTCAGTGGAGCTTAGGAACAGTGCTGCCGGACACCGGGATGACTTCTGTTGGTCTTCGGCTTGGATGAGAGCCTAACATCCACATCAGCGGGGATACCGGGAGTAAGAGTTTATGTCCGTTATTGCCGATATATCCGGGTATTTCCGTGCCGAAAATTCGAGAGCCAATTTGGGAACCGACGCTGAATCGTCTCAAAAACGGTGGACCATGCTCTTCAGGAAGGCACTGACAATCTGGTTCTGGAAGTGTAACTACATAGAAAATAGAGAGTATTGGTCCTACAGGTTGTAGATAAGATCAATATCTATCGATTCTCAGTTTTAGATTTACTCTCTGTGGTTGGTGTGGAGTCTGGGAACGTTGGGGTCGTTGAGCGTGACACTAATCACGTGATAGTTGGTCGGTTCCTGGTGTCCGCTATCTTAGGTGGGAAGTGATTCAGACGCGTGCACTGAGTGCACCCAGCACGCGAAGGACATTGTGTTTCGCGGTCTGGTGGTTTAAGATTACTCTCCGTGATAAGGGATCGATAAGAACGGTCGGGGTGAGTTGAGATTTTTCGGTGCCCAGAGTCGACTGCCAAGTTGCAAACGAATGCACTATCCAAAGCTTCAAACGTGATTTTCGGGAGATGGCAGAAAGCGGGGGAGGCCGGAACAAATGTGGAGCCGAAGGACAGGAGGATGAATGGACAAGTCGAGGGGAAAGATTAGTCGGAGGTGGAGCGGGAAGTCTCCCTCCGACGGCATGAGAGAGAATGGCGCCGAATCCGAGCCGTTGAACCAGAAAGAAAGTTGACGGGGTTGGAAGTGTCAGAGGAACGTGCGCATTCAAAGGGACAAGTTAATTAAACTCTTACAGCAGGAGGATGAGACTGAAAGGAAAAGGACAAGTCGGGGGAGGTTTCCCGATCGCAGATGACAGACTACTCCCCCACTTTTGCTAGCCCTAGTATGTACCCTATCCCTTCGCATCTCAGATCCTAACGTCCTCCCTGCTCTCCACTTTACTGAGTGAATTGTCATATAACAGTCCCCCGCGTCACTCGTGCCTTTCCAATGTCTTGACCGAGCAGCAAATCCTACCAAGCAACCCATCTCCATGCCCACCGTCTTCAAGTCCAACACCTCAACACACAGTCTCCCTCTCCTCTTCTCTATACCCTACTGTACCAGAGATACTGCCAGTCAGCTCCCACTTCTTTACTCATAAGACTATCGTGAGCGCTAAGTGACCGGCGGCGCAAATCTGGAGAGACATTTCAATCTGGACCGCCAGCCCACACTACCAAGTATTGACAAGAACTCGCCACCAATCCCCTTGTCCAATTCCGTCGAGGTGCACATCAGCAAGCTTCACCCTCCTGCTGGATCTTCCGGCTCGCGTTGTTCAAGGCATCATGGGCGGAATATGCCGAATGCACTCCCCCTTCCGGTGAGGTGGTGGGCGTCGTTTAAGCTATTGCCTAGACCTAATCAACTCTGAGGCTGGCTGGAGATGACGGGACCGGAGAAGCGGGACAGCGCTTGGGCTCGAGTCCAGATTATTTCGCTTTCCGTTTGTCCACGAATGACTCCCAGAAACCGTCTTCAGCGAGCTTACAACGTGCTTTCATGTGTTCAGAGTCGCCTAACCACACCTTTGACTTCCCTTGAAGCATCGACTCCTCCCGCTGCGACAAAAATCTCGATATCCTGAACCTCCTATCACCAGAGGAGCAGTACCCCCGGCGTAGACCTTGCACGCGTCGGTCGGGATTATGGCCTAATCGCCCCGACGATTCGGCAACGGCGTTCCCCCCCTCCCCTTCACCATCCCGCCAAATCCGTCTCAAGTCCATACAGTGAAACACGCTCGCAAAGCTCTTGGGATCTACTCTAGCCGAAGCGAATACTCAAAGTCGGCTTCAGGGGGGACAAGTGGCTCTTCCTGCTATCTCGCGAGGATTGGGGACTTGCGGCCTGTCAAGCGATTCTAAGAACACCCACGCAATCACTAAAGGAGGATTAAATAAGGGCTGAGGAGCTATTAGGATTGCCAACTGTGGTTATAGGTTGACGGAACGGGAGTTTTCGTGGCGGAGAGAAGTGAGTCCTTCTCGAGGAATCCGCGCACCAATGGTTCTCAGTTCTGACCTGCCTCAAACATCTTAAGCCGCCCAGCGCGTCGCAATTCGATTCCACTTATCTCTTCAAGAGAATTCAGCACTCTCGATCAAACCTTCGCGCTCAATTACATCTCTACTATCTTCGGATGCCGGTGCAGCTGGGCGCGAACCGCCGCCGGGTCGAGGACTCTCTTGAGAAGAAGTCAATAGGAGCGGAAATCCGAGGCCCATCACGAAGGAACATGGTGCCTCTTTGACATGCCTAGGCTCCGCTATGGCTTCCGTTGCAGCGAAAAGCGTTCAGCCTTACGTGGTGGTGTAGTCGACTCTGGGTACCAGCGATGCGCGCATTGCGTACTACGAACGTCCTCAGGCCCCCCAATGGTGGAGTGACACGGTATCAAAAGTTTCACCTCGGCAACCTCCATCGAATTGCGACTGCGGCAGAATCTGCAAGCCCGCTTCTTAGGAGAGGAATGGTTTCAGCGCTGTTGGTAGTTGGTTACGGAACCGGAATACAGACCGAATCTTTTTCGCGAATTGGTTCATCATGGACTCCAGCACCCTGAGTCGGGCCGACTGCGCGAGATTACTGATGCTTGGTGGGAGTGCGAGGGAGCTGAACGGAGTGTATTTAGTTGAGATGGTGGTTTCCATACTGTAATCGTAGTTGCAAGCATTCTCGGTAGCCAAAATGAGTTCTAGTGATGGGCAGTGTGGAACGCGTTCTCGCGCCTTAACAAAATAATCGTCAGGCCTGGTATGTCCCTCTAAGGATCAATCATCACGGGAACCCAGTAACTCGAGGTGGATGGGCCGCATTGTGCTAGCACATGAAGGAGGTTTTCGACCGTCCCTTGTAGCACTTAATATATATTTCATATCATTCCGCGTTATCGTGTCCCGGATCGGCTCACAAGATCAAAGTTACCTTTTTGGCCATGGTGTTCGTACGATAACCCTAGCACGATTGGTGCTCGAAATACCCTTCGGCCGAGAATGGGGATGTCGAGCCAAGGCCTGTATGTGCCTTGAGGCTGTGCACGGCCGTGCTTCGCAATGCGGCAACCAACGTTCAATTGACCTCCACCTTCCCCCCTCTCACACCACCGCCAGTCCAGGACCGCACTCTGACACTCCCAAACTCAAATATGACTCCAAGTGATAGAACGACGTTGGCCGACAAGCAGCCGCCCGCAAAACCACTAGTGGCTTCTGGCCGGTTGCCTGGAACTCCGACGGATTGCGTCCTAGACCCAAGGCTAGGCGAGAGAATCAAGTCCTTGAAAAGGCAAGTAGAAGTAATCCTCAAAGTAAGGTCTCTTTGTGTCTGCGCCTTTCGCTGGAACTGAAATGGTTCCAGGGCACCGAGTGGCCGTCGGAATCGGAGGACGCCGCAAAGCGCTTGCTAGACACCGTCAAGTCCTCACCAGACATCCCCAAGAACACGGCTAGCGTTTCCCAAGAACTACAGGAGCTCGTCAAACAATACAACCAGTACGTTCCGTACTCTGAAAAGCAGTCCCTTCGCTCCAACATTTCTTTACCAGAACCCTCGAGGACGTCCATACACGATTAAAAGACGCGTCATCCAAGTACGGAATGCAAATATGGAAACTTCTCCAGCGGATCAAATCGGTGGCGTCTAACCGCCCAAGCAAGTGCACTTTACTCTTACAAACCTGCCAGGACGACGTATCCAAATTCGTGATGTGTTTCAATGTGCGTGAATAAATTCCATTTCAGGGTTCGTTCCGTCTCATGCCGTTTCTTGAAGGAGGGCTTGGAGAACCAATGGAAAACGGGTGAGTCGAGTCGAGTCGAGTCCTTCTGCTAGAAATTCATGTCCTGTTTATTCAGAGCAGGATCTCGCGACCTCTAACTTGAAGGCACTTCCCGGACCACAGGCTCAATTGACTGCGGCGGCTCTCAACGCCCCAGCAACGCCCGCCGACCAAGGGACTGGGTCGATGGATTCGACTTCCGGCGCATCTCCAACTCCAAATTCATCATCCCATGGTCCCGAGGACAGGGAATCTCGACGTTCGATTCGCGTAGAAGCTCTCATCACGGCCAGAAAGACTTTCAAAGCCGTAGAAATCGCGTCTGGATCGATTCCTGTCGCTGGCAACTTCATCGCGGCCGCTGCCAAGGTGGGATTAGCCTTCGTGGAGTCGATTCAGGTAGGTTGAGCCTCATTGCATTCTTTACGTTTGATCCTAACGAGAGCATTTCAGACTATGGACAGCAACGACGACGTGGCAAAGGATTTAGGTTCACAGACGGCTAAGCTGTCGGCGCTGCTCTCAAGCCTCACCAAGAACCCGAACGATGCCAATGGGGAAGGTATAGCGATCCATATTGAAGACTTGCAAAAGTACGTTACTGTCACTGCTTTGATTACGTGTACTTACGCTTTGACCAGAGAGCTCCTTCAAATGCACGCCAAAGTTAAAGAATGGGAGTCCTTGGGTCGCTTTGACAAAGCCTTTCACTCTCGCGACCATGCAGAAGCGTTAAAGGGGTATCAAGGAATGATTGAGACGGCCCTGGAGGAACTACAAGTCAGTACTGCGACACTTTGTCATTGGATGCTGGTCAGCTAAATTCGCCTGCGACCAGCTCCTTGTGGGTATCGACACGCGCAGCATCGTCATCGAACTTAGTGAGTTCCCTCAACTCCTCGACACCGTGCCTTTCTGACTCCACACTCCAGACAGCAGGGAAGTGCAAGAAAGGCAACGTCGCTTTCTTATGTGCCTTGGAGATGGAAAATATGGAGCACGAGGAAATACAGTTGAGGAGGTTACTTGCTGTCCTGGGACCAGAGTGGGGATATTGGAGCAGATCGACACCTGGATACGGAATTCGTCTACGGATGACCGGGTGCTATGGATTCGCGGGATGGCTGGGAGAGGGAAGTCAACGATTGCCTCGACGGTGGCTCACAACTGGAATTGCCGAGCCTCGTGCGCGATCTTCCACTTCCGTCGCGGACAGAACACGCTAAACACGCGTGCTGTTTGCGCGATCGCGAGGCAACTCGCAGCCAGCTTGGTGCCAGAGGTCAGAAATGCGGTCCTCGAGAGTGTGCGAGAGAACGAGGACATCGCGGACAAACGACTTGAAGAGCAGTTCAAGACGCTGCTTGTGACTTCATTGACGAAGCTTTACAATCAGCGCTACCCCATCCTCATCGTTCTTGACGCCCTCGACGAATGCGATGACCCAATGGACGCCGTCGAGCTTGTCCGTCTCATTGATCGATATTCGTCATCATTCCCCACTACCGTCAAATTCCTCCTCACATCTCGTCCAGAGTCCCATCTCATTCGAGCTCTCGAGCCCAGGAAATGGCGCCTAGAGGACCTTGACACGGCTGCTGACGTGTCTAGCGACCTGGAGCGATTCATTCAGCAAGCCTGTAAGCAAGTCCGGGACTCCGACTCCGACGTTCCGAAGGACTGGCCTTCGTCCAAAGACGTCAGTCGGTTAGTGGAGATGTCCCAAGGCCTCTTCCAGTGGGCTCGCACAGCAATCAAGTATATGCGCAGCGGGTCAGCCGTGGATCGATTGCGAGAACTACTGAAGCGTCCTTCAAAGTGGAGCGGGCTTGACGACTTGTACCACCAGATCCTCTCGAAAGCATTTCAGACCGTCAGGCTAGACGCGGAGCGGGAGGCCCTATTACAGCGAGTACTGGGATTCATTGCAGTGGCGCCATATCCGATCTCTCTCGACGTTCTTGCTGGGCTATACCGGGATGACACCCTCGTTGAGGAGATGGATCAGGCGGACATCGTCCTGTTCCTCCGCAAGGACATTCTCGTCGACCTCACTTTCCTCTTGTTCATTCCAACATCACCGAATGAACCGATACGCCTGATGCACACCTCTATCCACGACCTTCTGGTCAGCGAGCATCGATGCAAGCCGAAACCTTACTACATCGATATCATTCAGTATCATCAGCAGTTAGCATGCCTGTGTCTTAGCACCATGCTCGGACATCTGAAGGAGAACATCTGTAACCTGTCTGAACTTTCAAAACCGAGCTCGGCGGTTCAGCACATTGCGGAACGGGAGGTGTCCAAAGCCGTTGTGTATTGTTGCCGATCATGGTCGACTCATCTAACGGAGGGAAGAAAGTGGCTAAGCTCAGGCACCAATACTGGTACTATAGAAGCCGATTTCAAATTATTCAGCACGGAGAAGGTCATGTGTTGGCTTGAGGTCATGAGCCTAGTCGGAGCTACTACGGATGCGATGCGAATGGCGAGGCGTGTGTATCAATGGTGTTCGGTGAGTAGAAAAGCGCATGTTCAATGTCTTGAAGCAACTAGGTGACTGATTGGAACTCGTAGCAATGCCCTGTTGAAGGATTCGAGTTCAATTCGCTCGCGACATTGTGGAATGATGTCCAGCGTTTCATCACCATGTTCTCGGAGCCGATTTCATTCGGACCTCTCCATATTTACGCTTCAGCGCTTCCTCATTGTCCTGCAAGGACGGAAATATGGAGCCTGTACAGCAAGCATGCGAAGGTTCGAACCCTTCAGGGCCACCAGACTTCAGGTTGGCCTCCGAATCTCTGGACTCGATCGACCAGTGCCGGGGTGACCGCAGTTGCATTTTCGCCGGATGGAAAGCTTCTAGCATGTGGTTCCGATGACAACACCATTCGACTCTGGGATCCTCAGACCGGAACAGCAATTGGTGAACAACTCACGGGTCACAGCGGCTCGGTTACGTCCGTCTGCTTCGCACCCAATGGCAGGCGTCTGGTATCCGGCTCGGCCGACCAAACGATTCGATTCTGGGATCCTCAGACCGGAATGACAGTCGGTGAACCACTCACGGGTCACCAGGACTGGGTTAGGTCCGTCTGTTTCTCGCCCGATGGCAAGCTTTTGGCATCCGGATCCGATGACGGGACAGTTCGGCTTTGGGATGCTCACACCGGAACGGCGGTTGGCGAGTCACTTACGGATCACAGCCAGTTTGTTACGTCCGTCTGTTTCTCGCCCGATGGCGGGCGACTGGCATCCGGATCCGACGACCGGACGATTTGATTCTGGGATCCTCAGACTGGAATGACAGTCGGTGAGCCACTCACGGGTCACAGCGAGCCAGTTCAGTCTGTCTGTCTCTCCCCCAATGGGAAGCTTCTGGCATCCGGATCCCGCGACAATACAATTCGACTTTGGGATCCTCAGACAGGAGCGGCGGTCGGTGAACCACTTGCGGGACACAGTGATTGGGTCAGGGCCGTCTGCTTCTCACCCGATGGCAAGTGTCTGGCATCCGGATCAGACGACAACACGATTCAACTCTGGGATCCTCAGACTGGAACCTCGGTTGGTGAACCACTCAATGGTCATAGTGCTTACGTTTACTCCGTCTGCTTCTCACTCGATGGCAGGCTTCTGGCATCCGGATCCCGTGACAGGACAATTCGACTTTGGGATCCTCAGACAGGAACGACAGTTGCTGAGCCACTCACGGGTCACAGAAAGTCAGTTCGGTCCATCTGCTTGTCACCCGATGGCAAGTATCTGGCATCCGGATCCAGTTACGGGGAAGTTTGGCTTTGGGATTGTCAGACCGGAGCGGTGGTTGGTGAACCACTCATGGGTCACAGCAAGGACGTTATCTCCCTCTGCTTCTCACCCGATGGCAAGCTTTTGGCATCCAGCTCCAAGGACAACACAATTCGAATTTGGGATCCGCAGACTGGAACGGCAGTCTGTGAGCCCCTCACGGGTCACAGCGACTCGGTTAGGTCTGTCTGCTTCTCGCCCGATAGCAGGCTTCTGGCATCCGGATCCGCCGACGGGACGATTCGACTTTGGGATCCTCAAACCGGAACAGAGGTCGGTAAACCACTCGAGGGTCATGGGACCTGGGTTGGGCCCGTCTGCTTCTCACCTGATGGCAAGCTTTTGGCATCCGGATCCAGCGACAAGACAATCCGACTTTGGGATCCTCAGACCGGAACGAGTGTTGGTGAACCACTCGAGGGCCACAATGATTGGATTAGGTCCGTCTGCTTCTCACCTAATGGCAGGCATCTGGCATCCGGATCCGACGACAAACCGGTTCGACTTTGGGACCTGCAGACCCGAAGCGCGCTCGGAGACCCACTCACCGGCCGCAGTAGTTGGGTGAGGTCCGTCCGCTTCCTGTCCAATGGCAACCATATCATCGCAAATTATTGGGATGGTGGTTTTGCCGCATGGCATGCGAGCACACATCAAAGACTTGACACTCCATCCGATCTTCTCGGCTGTCCAAATCTATATTTTCAAGATCATTGGATCACACTTTCTTCCTCGCGCTTATTTTGGCTTTCTTCGTCATACTGGGAGGGCAATAATGAATGTCAGATTATCCTCTCCGGAAAGGTACTTATTGTCCTTGGTAACAATAACCTTTGCTTTTTTGACGTTTCTCAGATACTCGAGCTCTGATTTGTTAGTTGTATCCTTTTGGTAGTTTACTTTGATACGATTCTTGCTCAATTGACGTGCGATTGATTTGTTATACGATTCGGGTCGCTCTTTCTTCGTGTCTAAACGAATCGTTGCGGCATCCGAGAAACATGAGTCGTAATCCAACGTCATTAGTTCTATTGATCTCAGCTGCTGGTCACATTTGAGATCCTAAATAACTTGTGAGCTTTCCGTCCTGTTCTCAATTCGCTATCCACGTCCTCCGGTTCAGTTGAAACAATGGATCAATAGGGGTAGATTGATTGTCCGGTCCGGTCATGGGTTTATTCCCGTGCGGTTCAAGCTCAAGTTGAGACAAGCAGAACACCAGCGTTAGTCTCGAAAGGCACTCGTTTCACCGGAAATTCGGCAGTGCGAGTGCATGCTTCCGTCACAAGGCAGGGAATGGGATCGCCCATTCCGATCAAAGGAGGAATGGCTAAGCCATTCGATTATCATGCCAAAATGGACCAGACTCATTTCTTAGGATATGGTCAAACTGAGCACTCCATTTGAGAAGGGGACGCTGATGGGCAGGGTGGTGGCTTGCCATTGTGTATATGAGGGAAAATGGAGTGGGGCCCATTTTCAATCGTGAAGGAATGGCACGGACGAATTACAGACAAGGCAGGGAATGGGATCGCCCATTCCGATCAAAGGAGACAATGGGCAAGCCATTTTATTATCGCGCCGAAATGGACCAGACTCATTTCTTAAGATATGGGTTAAACTAAGTACACCATTTGAGAGTCGGGACGCTAATGGGCAGGGCAGTGGCTCACCATTGTGTATATGAGGGACAATGGAGTGGGGCCCATTTTCAATTGTGAAGGAAATGGGATCAAATGGGCAAATGACGCGCCAGGAAACCGGTGCGCATTCTTCAAAGGACAAAGGGTGGGGCGGAATCTCCCATCTGGATAAGTGCGGAAACGAGCAGGCCACTCGAATACGATGCGAGGAATGAAGCGGAGCATCTTCGGGGGAACAGGAATGGTGGCATCCACTACGAGCGAGGACCCATTCTGTCCCAGCGAGAGGACGGGCGGGCCATTCGAATATGATGCTAAAATGGTACAGAAAACGTGGGGTGACATTGTGTGCGCAAGGAAAAATGGAGTGGCCATTCTTCAAAGGACGAGAAGTGGAAGGGGGGAGGGAGTCCATTATGAACAAAGGGAGAAATGAGAGATCCGGACAAAATTTTGTAAGGGGATGGACGAAAAAAGCGCTCTATTGGAAAGCCCCATTTAGCGAGGGATGGTTGTCGCGGCACAGCAAGCATGTGGCGCGGCGCTGTGCACCGGTCCGGCAATCTAACGTCGGACTCTCAGCCGATCAAGGACTTTGAACTTCACGAGTTGCATTCTGGCTATTTCGAGGACCTCTTCCTCTCGGACATGAAGGGAATCGTTGTGGAGAATATGCTTACTTTGAGTTCTTTCAAGTTTCTTTCTTGTCTGCCTATTTGAGACTGAATTTGCCCTCGGATGTGACTTTAAGTTAATTCAAGTCCGATTTGAGTCGCCTTCAGGTCAACCTTTGAGTAATTCTCAGGTTCGCTTCGAGTTTCCTTTCATGTCCATTCAGGTCTCCTTCTGGTGTATTTGTGCCTTACACGTTTCATTCGGGGCTGATTTCAGTCTCCCTCAGGTCTCGCCTGCTCGCGACTGGAAACACACCCGAGCGTGACCAATAGCGCGACTGAAAATGTACTTCAAGTCAAATTCTCGTTCCTTTGGGTTCCTTTCAGCTTCAGCCCAAGTCGGATATTTGTCTCCCTCTGTTGAAACCTAAACAAGACAACAAAGGGTCTGAAAGCAACCCTTATTCCGACTTCAAGTCCGAGCCCGGTCCGATCCGAGTTTGAACGTGGCGAAACTGTTTGCATTTTCCCGTGGCCGGCTAGGGATGACGGGACCGGAGAAGCGGGACAGCTCTTGGGCTCGAGTCAAGTCATTTTCCGTATGTCTACAAATCATTCCCAGAAACCGTCTTCACCGAGCTTACAATGTGCTTTCGTGTCTTCAGAGTTGCATGGAATGCATACCAACACCTCTCATCCCCCAGAAGCGTCAACTCCTCCCCCTGTGACAACAACCTCGATACCCGAACCTCCCATCACCGGAGGAGCGGTACCCCCAACGTAAACCTTGCATGCAGTAGGTCGGTATTGTGGCCTAATCGCCCCTACGATTCGGCGACGGCACCGGGCATTCCCCCTCTTCACCACCCCGCCAAATCCCGCTCAAGTTCATATAGTGCAACATGCTCGCGAAGCTCTTGGAATCTACTCTATCTGGAGCGAATACTCGTAGTTGGCTTCAAGGGGGACGAGTGGCGATTCCTGCTATCTCGCGACGATTAGGGACTTACCACCCGTCACGCGATTCAAAGAACACCAACGCGATCACCAAAGGGGAACAACTTACGGCTGGGGAGCTATTAGGATTGGGAACGATGGTTAGAAGTTGACGGAACGGGGGGTTTTGTGGCGGAGAGAAGTGAGTCCTCGAGGAATCCGCGCCGCAATGATTCCCAGTTCTGACCTGCCCCGAACATCTTAAGCATCCTAGCGCTTCGTGATCCAAGTTCCACCTATCCCTGCAAGAGAACTCATCACTCTTGATCACACCTTCGTGCCCAGTTACATCTCTACTATGTTCGGATGCCGATGCAGCTGGGCTGGGACCGCCGCAGGGCCGTGGATCTTGAGAAGATGTCAAGAAGAGCGGAAGTCCGAAACCCATCCCGAAGGCAAATGGTGCCTCTTTGACGTACTTAGGTACCGCTTCTGCTTCTGTTGTGGTGGACAGCTTTCAACTTGAGGTGGTGCATTCGACTCCGTGTGCCGGCGACGGCAGTGCGTACCAACGTCGTCGGACGCCCGAGGGTGGAGTGACACGGCATCAAAAGTTTCGCTTTAGCTACCTCCATCGAATTGCGATTTCGCCAGGATCTGCAAGTCCGTTTCCTAGGAGGGGGATAGATTCGACCCTGTTGGTAGTTTGTTTATGGGAATACAGACCGAGTTTCGCGAATCGAGTTCAACAGACGGAGCCCTCGGGCCCTGACTGCGCGGGATTACCGATGCTTGGTGGAAGTGGAGGGAGCTGAACGGAGTTTATGTAGTCGAAATGATGGGCTGCATACTGTAAGCATGGTTGCAAGTATTCTTAGTAGCTAAAATGAGGTTTGGTGATGGGGAGCGTAAAACGCGTTTAGCGCCGTGACAAAACAGTGACGCGTCAGACCTGGGGTGTCCCTCTAAGGAACAATCATCACGGGATCCGGTAGTTTGAGGTGGATGGGCCACATCGTTCTCGCGCATGAAGGAGCTCTTCAACCGTCCCTTGCAGCACTTCGTATATATTTAATTTCATTCCGCATTATCGCGTCCAAGACCGACTTACGATATACAAGAGGACTTTTTCGTCCTAGCGCACATACGACAACGCTTCTACGCGTACGATTGATGTCGCTCGAGCGCGAAATATCCTTCGGCCGAGAACGGGGATTCAGAGTCAAGGCCTGCATGAGGCTGTGCCGTGGTTCGCAACGCGGCAAGGTACCAACGTTCATTGACCTCCACCTTCCCCCTCTCACACCACCACCAGTCCAGCACCGCACTCTGACATTCCCAACTTTCAAATATGGCTACGAGCGATGGAAAGGCGTTGACCGACAAGCAGCCGCCCGCAAAACCACCCGTGGCTTCTGGCCGGTTGCCTGGAACTCCAACGGATGGCGTCCTAGACCCAAGACTAGGCAAGAGAATCGAGTCCTTGAAAACGCAAGTAGAATTAATCCTTAAAGTAAGCTCTCTTTGGTGTCTGCGCCTTCGGCTGGGACTGAAATGGTTCCAGGGCACTGAGTGGCCGTCAGAATCGGAGGACGCCGCAAAGTGCTTGCTAGACGCCGTCAAGTCCTCACCAGGTATCCCCCAAGACACCGCTAGCGTTTCCCAAGAACTACAGGAACTTGTCAAGCAATATATCCAGTACGTTCGGTGCTCTGCAAAGCGGTCGGTTCGTTCCGACGCTTCTCTACCAGAATCCTGGAGGACGTCCATTCGCGATTAAAAGACGCGTCGTCCAAGTACGGAATGCAAATATGGAAACTTCTCCAGCGGATCAAATCGGTGGCGTCTAACCGCCCAAGCAAGTGCACTTTATTCTTACAAACCTGCCAGGACGACGTATCCAAATTTGTGATGTCTTTCAATGTGCGTGAATGAATTTCATTTCAGGGTTCGTTCCGTCTCATGCGGTTTCTTGAAGGAGGGCTTGGAGCACGAACGGAAAAGAGGTGAGTTGAGTCGAGTCGAGTCCTTCCGCTAGAAATTCATGTCCTGTTTATTCAGAGCAAGATCTGGTGACCTCTAAGGCACCGCCCGGACCACAGGCTCAATTGACTACGGCAAGCGGCGGGCAGGCACCTGCAGCAGCTCCCAACGTTCAAGCGACGGCCGCCGACCAAGGGACTGGGTCGACGGATTCAACTTCCGGCGCATCTCCAACTCAAAAATCACCATCGCATGTTCACGAAGACCGGGAATCTCGACATCTGATTCGTGGAGAAGCTCTCACCATAGCCAGAAAGACTTTCAAAGCCGTAGAAATCGCGTCTGGATCGATTCCTGTCGCTGGGAACTTCGTCGCCGCCGCTGCCAAGGTGGGATTGGCCTTCGTGGAATCAATTCAGGTAGTTTGAGCCTCAGTGCCTTCGTTACGTTTGATCCTGACAAGAGCATCTCAGACTATGGACAGCAACGATGACGTGGCAAAGGATTTGGGTTCACAGACGGCTAAGCTGTCTACGCTGCTCGCAAACCTCACCAAGAACCCGAACGATGCCCAAGGGGAAGGTATAGCGACCCATATTGGGGACTTGCAAAAGTACGTAACTATCACCGCTTTGATTACGTGTACTTACGCTTTGATCAGAGAACTCCTTCAAATGCACGCCAAAGTAAAAGAATGGGAGTCGTTGGGTCTCTTTGACAAAGCCTTTCACTCTCGCAACCATGCAGAAGCGTTGAAGGGGTATCAGGGAATGATCCAGACGGCTCTGGAGGAATTACAAGTCAGTACAGCAACGTTTTGTGTTCGAATGCTGTTCGGCTAAATTTGCCTGCGACCAGCTCCTCGTGGGCATCGACACGCGCAGTATCGTCATCGAACTTAGTGAGTTCCGTGAACTCATCAACACCGTACTTTTTCTGACTCCACACCTCAGAAAGTAGCGAAGTTCAAGAAAAGCAACGCCGCCTTCTCAAGTGCCTTGGAGATGGAAAATATGGAGCACGAGGAAATGCAGTCG